>CM043019.1:102732683-103132929 GCA_023690525.1 Holotrichia oblita
TCAATATTTCTTAATGTAACCGACGCCAATATTATTATGAACATCGATCCAATATTATCCCATGATAAAATTTTAAATATCGGTCAAATTGTTAAACCAAGTATAATAAGCCAATATTTTGTAGCCTACCGAATGCCAAAATAACAGTGGCCCAATGTTCCATTGTTGTTAGTTTTGCTACACTACTTCGATCTCAACATCTAATATTGGATCAACACCAATATTTCATCATAATAACTTTCTAAATGTTGGTTGCTGGTTAAATTTAATAAAGCAACATTTTTAACACTACTGTCGAAGTAATAATGGTCAAGATGCTGTTATTATTCCAGCTGTTATTATTCCAGTCAATATAAATTGGTAGATGGAATATTACCTTTATGAATATAATTATATTGGCTGGATTTTAAAGTCTAGCATTCTTTTAATATTTCTGTATATTCTTGACTTATATTCGCCGCTTTTGGAACAGGTCACAAGGTATAAACTTACTGTGAATTTCAGTAAAATGGCTGTAGAAAGTGTCTTGTAGTAAAGTGAAAACATCAGTTCTTCATTTTGAATCACGAATTATATGTCTATTGCTATGGTGTCTATTAGTGATATTGGTATGACACTTTTATTGTGATTAAACAGTCATATTTACATTAGTTTGATATAAAAAACAATTGAGAAGACCGCAGTTTGTCATTGCCTACAGGCCCAACAATACGTGTAAAATGTTTTGTCCCTTTCTTTGTCCTGACCTTTTACATACACAAAATTTATCTACCAATAAAGTTTATGCACAGATTTGAACAGATTACATGCTTCATCTATCTGAATTATTATTATTCCATAATGAGTTGTAATGATATTACGAATATGAACCTGACCGAACTTAAAAATACAATTAGAATAAGAGGTTAATTAATAGAAGGTTACAAACAACAATAGAAATGTATTGAGATCTAGTGCAGCTTGTTGTAAAAATGATAGACTCAACAGTCCAATCGACAGCGATCAGAGTAATAAATAAAACATTATTACAAAGAATCGTAAAATTTGTCAGTTAGTGAATCGAATTAATCAACTTAAAGTCTAAATCCAATGATTGCTAATATTGTTGACTAAAAACAAAAAGAAACTAGCTAATCCCCCACTATTGCAAACCATAGACCATTTCGTTTACTACTTCTAGATAGATTGGGCCCTTTAATGATAATATACTTCTGGAAGTTGTATATGCGTACAGAGTAATTAAATCTACTCACTAAAATATTTTTAATTAACATCAATTTTCTTCTTTCAAATAAAATAATATAGTTTTTTGCATTTTAGGAACGTAGGGATTATTTTAAGAGGACTTCCACTATTATTTCCTATACATGTGTATACTAGTGTAGCCCTTCTTGAAATTTTCGGCTTTTTCGAAAATTTTTATATTTGCGTCAAGATATTTAATAATATATATTGTCCCATTTTTTTAGGAAAAGCTCTGATTACGGATAGAAGAAGTGATATTTCCACTACAGTTTTAGAATTGGTTCATTGTACACATACTATGCAAAATGTAATTAAAAAGATATGTGTTGAGGAAACGTCACCAATTGGTTGAGGATACACCAAATGGAAAAGATATCAAGAAAAGTGTTGCACATGTGTAGGAACTCATTTTCTACTTATGGAATATTAACATGTTTGTATATACAGTAGTTGTAGTAGTAGTATATGCAGTAATTGGTTTTAGTTTTGTTCCTAAATAGGGTTGCAATCCTGGCTTTTGGCTAAGTAGAGGCAGGACTGAAAACTTATTTAGAATGGACCTATAATTCGTTTTGCCTGACGGTGTTATTTGCTATCTCTAACTATTTATATTGCCACGTGTGTCTGTGTTTGCCAAAACTGTCCATATAACTACAAGAAGTTACTGTTATAAGATTATCATAGGCCATAAATATGAATCATAGTTATTTTTCAGCATTTGAAACAAGAAAAAAGAACTCAGACTGCTGCAGAATCTCAAATCTGAAAAAATCTCGAACTGTCAACTTCTTCGAAGTTATAATACATAGATAACAGCAGCTTTTATAAATCTTGATTTGGGCAGTGACGTACAATATGAGTACTACTCTAGATTTGAAAACTTGGAAAACTACTGCTGAATGCAGTAGTACCTTTACTTCAATCTTGCATCCGCCACCAGTTATCACCTGATTCTTTCAGCAATGTTTAAAGTGATAAAATCAAAAAGACAAACATAGATGCAAATTACCATCATCAATTAAAAAAGTTATATCCGCCAAAATTGATACAAATTGTAATATAATATTGTAATACACGTATGTATACATTATGTAATTTGTAAATACGTAATGTATGTGTATACATAGGTACATACATAATATATTTCCATAATTTTAACGCACTGTTCTAATCAATTGTGACGGTTTATTTTCAGTTACCTGCACACGAATAGAGAATATACTATAGTTAATACAGTTAATTTTACACACAATACACTTTGTATAGATACAGGCAATTTACTTCTGGTCTAGTGCCTTCTGATAAAATAAACGTCATCGGTGTACAGAAAAGGCATGGCAACTTACTCATGCAGAACATGATGGTAATAGTTATATCCGCAGACGGTGTATTAAGCAAAAAGAAAATGAACTCTCGTTTTCGTTAACAATGATGAGAAAAGTGAACAAATTACTCTAATTACAATTGTAGGAGCACTTTCACTAGTAGTTGCAAACACTCGCATATATGTATCATTCTCACTGTATAAAAGAAATTGTGTAGGAGTGAAAGAAGCTTATTAACGAAAATGTTATCCGTCGGTTCTGTTCCTGTTGTGCTACCCTGGCTTGCAACTTTATTTGCGTCTTGCTCTTGCAAAGGATTCCGCCAAAGAGTCTTTCAAAGAGTGCTTAATTGCAAAACCGACGGAAAGTCTGGGCTATTGTTTAGGTGTCGGAGCTTTAACCCGAATTACAACTAGTAGAGAATGATCCCGAATTCAGCGTCGTAGACGGTGTAACACTTTATAAAGATGAGCAGCAGTATCGAGATGCTTATAATTTTGTGGAGAGCGATCAGGAAATTGGAGGTAAATCGAATTTATTTTTGCAAAGAAGCTTTCATTTTATCTTTTTCTTAGTTCTTATAAAATTTTAATATCAATTTGACTTGTTCTTGAAGAATAACTTGCTACACGTGAAGTGCAGTTGAAGTGGCATTTTGAAATGAATATCTGAAATATTAAATTTTTGCTAAGGAAATATCATTTTTTAGACTGATTTATTTCTACATCAGTTAACATAAAGGTCACTAAAGAAAATTCTTCTTCTTTTTTTCGTATAATTACATAATTTGCGTATTCTATTTTTTAACAAAAGTAATGCAATGGTGAATGTTATTATTTGTTGTTTATTATTGTACTAGCTTGAAAAACCTCTTAGATTGTAAAATATACATACATATATGTCTATATACAGGGTGGTCCATTTAAAGCGTAACACTGTAATATCTTCTAAACAATTAGTGTTATGAAGAAAAGTGTTAGACAAAAGTTTAACTATATGAAGGGGCTCATCCGATGGCGCTACTGTTGTCACTATAAAGAAGGACACAAAGGTCATAGCAAGGTCAACTCAAATAACATATGGTTTTTTTTAATCAAATTCTAAAGGAGCAATAAGTTCTGAATAGAAAAATAGTAAACCACATATGTATGACTTCAAATTTATATTAATCAAGTTATTTCGAAAAAATGAGGACATAATAAAAGTCAGTGCAGCAATGTTTTCCTTCGTTTTTTTAGATGTAAAAGTAGAAAATCAATGTTAATAGTGGAGTAGTAACTAGTGGAAGAACGCAGACGGCTATCGAATTAGATGTTCAAATTAGCGGCCATCAACCCCAATGCATTTTTGTATTCATATGAAATAGGAACGTAAGTGTAAAGTTTTAACATTTTAATGCCATATAATATTGGTATTAATATGTTGAAACTAACTCCATCACTTCCAGCTGCCTTACTACGAATTCCAAGGATAGATTGAAGCACTGCAGGCGATTCAACATCATTAAAAGTAGAATTTGAGGCAGATATATGTACTACACTATTCCCTTAGTCGATATTTTACGCACACACGTTATCTTAACAACTGTAGGAATTTTTACAAGATTTGATTAGTCTCTAAATTTCGTAAGTGCTGTTGTAGCTGGATCCTTCTTACTTTTATAAGGCACGCATTGCCGTTAAAAAGAAACCATCCTTTGATTCTATAATGCAGAATGAAGTGGAGCTGTTTTGTTAGTTGTACAAACAGTAATGTCTTCCTAATGTGTTGGCGGAGCTCCAAAGGCTTTTAATTAAGCTTTCCACGCCTGAAGTTAAAAAAGCTCCCCCTGCACACAAAACACTCAACATGTAATAAGGCGGAGTTTGTATGTTGGATTAAAATTCTTGCAACTTATTCAATTAGGTAGTTGGTAGCTAATTAGTTAATATTGTGTATGCTTTCGAAACATTTCCATTCCTATAGGAACTCTAAACATTTTTGTTTTACTAGGCGAAGAGATCTATCATCTCATAAAATTTAAGTAAAGTAAAAATGTGTATAAGTTTTCAACTTTGTAATTGTTTTCAGACATTTTTTCGGATTATTTGAATCAGTACTTATAGTTGGAAAATAATCTCGTGGAATATTACAGACGGTGGGTACTAATAAACTCACATATTACGTTTGTACTTCCGTGTTTTTGCCTTGCTTAAAGCAATAATATTAGTACAAGTGTGGTTTATAATTGTTTTAGCAGCGTTCTAATTATTAATTAATTCCAAAATAATAGGCGGCAAATAGAGAGATCCATATTAACGAGAAGTTTTGGTAATGTAGGATATGTGTAAATAATTAGAAATTAAAATTTATACAATTTCTAGACAATGTTAATTTGACTCATTTTAAGTTAATTAATTAATTAAAGTGCCTAGCAAGTTGTAAATAATGTTTTAGCCAGTATTAATGAAGATATAATAAAACCACAGAATTACATGAAATAAATTGCTTCAAGCACGCGGTTGAGCTGATTTTCATATAGCAATAAGTATAAGATCAACTTTACACAATTTTTTCCTTGAGAAAAGTAATTTTGGTCGGATGTGAAACATATAGATATAAAATTTTAGCTTAGGTCCAAATTACACTATCAAGCATTAAATTATTTTAACTGGAAATACAACTACAATTTTTTGTACAAGTACCATTTAATTTCAATAATATTGGCAAACCACACTATTATGTTTAGTTTTATGGGAAATGAGTAACGACCATTTCAGATAAACTGCTTGCTAATTTTATTTAGTAATTTTATTTGCGTTTGTTATCTACTGTTGACATACACATAAAGACATTCTCTCAAAATCTGAAAGTTCTGGCCTACTTGGCAATAATTTGGCTAATGAGCTTTACGTTCCTGAATGTATCACACTCCTGTCTTCTTAAAACACTGCATTTCTACCAAGACGATCATACACAACTACATCCAAAAAAGCAAGTATATATTTAGGTAGATGACAGCTGGAATCATATTTCAATCAATCTATAATATTGCCCTGGTTCGATGGAATTAAGCGATAAAATTGATAGTTTTCTACATGTGAATAGCGCTCATATAAAACACAATTTTTTGCGTTTTTTGTTAGAGATGTTGGTTTCCTTGTTTGTTGTATAAACAGTACCTCTTCTCACAAAATATCCCGATGAAATAATAATAATACCTAGTTGAATACTGGTAAACACTCATTCTGACTACTTTAACATATTTTTTAAATTTTTAGTGATTAAAATTTAAATCAAGTAAAAAAGATATCCTCCAAATGATGGACAGCATTTGGAGGACTATTTCAGAAGAAAAGAGGCTAATTTGTGAATGTGGGTACATATCCATATTCACAAGTCATTAATAGATTTTGATTTAATCTCGTAATTGCTGCTTTTTCTTTTAATTTTCAAACATAGTTTTTTAATTAATTAAATTAATTTCGCGTCATCTGAAGATTAAGTTCAAAGCTTATTTGTGGATGTGAAAGCTGTATAGGTAGTCAATACTACTTATTACTGCTTAAAACGGTGACATTTTCTCGGCGAATTGGATTCCGATCGACCAACCATTCGCTGTTGGGAGCAAGGTGATTAACAGTGCGGCATTATAAAAGGTAGTATAATGCTGTCACAAGGCCATGTTAACACAACTATATACACACAAGAACTATACCCCGAGAGTTGCCGTAATGGTCGAACAATCTTACAAAGTAACTGCAATTAAGCACCCACCACACATTAAAAAAATTACTTACCTTAAAAAAAACAATATGTTCATAAATTATAAGGGTATATATTAACTGACAATATAACGATATCATCTATAAAAGCATTTTTAGAACTAAACAATACTAATCTAATAACTTTGGAAGTAAAATATCTCTTGCGGTGTTAAATTCATTGTTATCAACTTGCTTAATACCAACATGTTTACAGAATTCTACATTTTGAGCTGACACCTCAGCTTCGTCCGATGGCAGCTCGTCATTTTGCAGAATAGCAATGTTACTAAACATAGCGCCTATCCTACAATTACCACCATCAAGCATCCATCTTTAGTCGTAAATCTACGGCTAAAATAGGACAAACTTTATTCTGTGTATAGCTTCCGTTTTCTTGCTATATATTCAAGTAACTTCCCATATTCATCCCTTATAAACTCAAACTCTTTCAGATTTATATAAATAACAGCAATATCTCAAAATATGCTTGAAAATAACAACTCGAAGTTATTGCTAATTGTTTACAAGATTTTACAAAAGCGATTTATAGATTCACTGTAATGCTGTACTAAGATAGTGGCAGTGGCTAAGATAGCAGATAGAGACCCTTGAGTTTGGGTTAGATTAGTTCTCATTTTAGCTAGTAGTTAGGTGTAAATGTGACATTCAAAAATAGTGTAAGGAACATTGAAATATTAATTGTGGGTTCGATAATGAAAGTTATTCATAAAGCAAATTAAAGACGACGAAAATAAGGAATACAGTTGAATAGCAAACTTGAAGTAGATTTAAAATAAGGTGTCACACGCATGTTGTTCCTATTAAAAAAAAATGACCACGGTGTCGCAGTACCACCTTTAATGAATATATTATTTATTTAATGATTATATTATAATTTATTTTGCTTCGGTCTGATCATTCAAAAGTTTAAAGAGAGCAAGGGTAAATACGTTTATTAAAGCATTAATTTGCAGTTTGATTACAATCAAGTGAACCTAATACAACTTAGGGATATTTCTATAAATATATATAAATAATTCAGAAATTTTTATAGTATATACAACTTCTGTGAATGACTGTTATACATTTGAAATATATTCACTTATTATCTACTAAGCCACGTATAAACATAAAAGTAAGAAAGCTCTCAAACAGCACGTTTTCCAATCAACATTACCACCTGATAAAGAAAGCTGTTTTCATTCAACGTTGTATTTTTAGATCCATCCTTGATTCCGTCGACCATGTATTTTCAAAGCGAAACCTGTTATGGGATATGAGCTACGTATATCCTGGATTATCATTACGACTAGCGCCATCTTTCAACACGGGCGGTATACTAGATTTTGCCTTAGACGAGCACCGTGAAACTATCAACCAGCAGCATTTGAAAGAAGTTGGCACAGGTAAGAAACTACGACCTTGAACTTCTAGATGACGCTTCGCACCCGTTTTTCACTTCGTTTCATATTCTTCGATCGATGGAGCTCTGGTGGAAGATCACACTAACTACAGAACAAATATTGCACATTCTGCAATAATTTAGCACAAATGTATTAAAGATATTTGTTAACCCTTTTAAGTTTTATCTTTACTTTTTAAATTACATAGTATGTTCGAAGTAAAAGTAAAAAATACACGTCAATGAATGCTGTATTTCGATTTTCTACTGTTTGTTTATATTTTAGCATTTAGCAAGAGTAAAAGTAAACTTTCAAAGTACCGAGAAAATCAAAACGTCTCATAGTTATGTTGCCAACGTATAAAGAACATCAATGTAGTACTCAATTACTTTTAAAATACATTTCTATGGAATAATATTGTATTTAAAACAATATTAGAAAATGGATTCAAAAAAGAAAGTACTTTTCAATTTCAAGACTCCTAAAAATTGTTTTAGTGGTACTGCAGATATTTCTTATTATTATTATCTTTACCTTCTAAGTATTCCACCTATCATCAGTCTTATACTGCTTGTCTAAGGCATGTATCTTTAACCCTGTAACTAAAACGTTAAGTTCTTTGAAATATCGATGTGACTAGTATGAACTAAACCGTTTCATTCCCTTATATTTGCTGGAGATCTCATTTTATTTCACTTTGCCTCACCATTATCTTTCCTATTCTTTATTTTTTAAATTTTTTCCACTCCCTTTTGCCTTATTTTTCCAAGCTTCTTATTTTCGATTATAATTTTTTAAGTTTTCCATTGCTATACTGTGCGTTCACATTTTAGACAACCATACATATGTCTGCCATTTTACTGTATTGTACAAAGATCGTTTCGGTTTCAAGTACCTCTCTTCACCGCGACTTATTGATCTACTATGATTATCCAGTTCCATTAATATCCCTCCAATGCAATATCCTCAACGAATCCTAGGACTAGCACTATGGCTTAGATCTTTTCTGGCGTTAGAATAGTCTTCCATAAATGCTGAAATCTTAGCTTGATTAGTGCCTCGCATGTTCAGCAGTCTCAGTATTAAGTAAGTACGCAAAATTCACATCTGCCTTGATCCGATTTTCCGGTCTTTTTCAGATGGTATTTTAGATGATAACGACCAGTTAGAAAATCCGTGCCCTAGCTTTGGCATTCTAAGATCACGAAACGGCTTGTTCCTATTTGGTGGAAGTTTGTAAATGTCTTCGCTTGAGTTTGTTCGGGTTAAAAGATTTAGGTCCAATTAAAATTAGCATCGACCCCGAATTTTGCAAGTTCGTTTATCTTAGTTTTCCTTTGGAATTAGTGTGCTATAGAACCTTATGGATTTATGGTCGGCTGCGTAATATTGCCCCGACATTCATATTAGACTCAGAATTGTATGAAATTGACGCTTTTAGAACATCCTGGTAGAGATCCTAGATAGTAAACAAGTAGATGGAACTCGAAAAACTTGATAAAGGAATACAGAAAATAAAAGGAAATTTTAAATATCCACAGCGAACAATTTATTTCGAAAAACTCTATAAGTCTTACATAGATTTAGCAAACTAATGCATTGCCACGTAACCGGGTTATATCATGAGAGCACAGAATCATACTTTTGTAATTCTAATATTTAACCCATACAATGAAAGTAGTTTCTAAATAATTTTTAAGCAAATTTATAGAAGTTTTTACTTTTTGTACTGTTATAGAAGTTTAATGACTTTCACATACCATACCCACATAACAGTCATTCATTCGGTTGTTATAATATAGCAGAGCACGTTTACCTCGAAGTAATAATTGATATTTTCTTTCATAAAATAATAATGACCGCTTAACAGTTAATCCTTGACCAGCTTCACCGAGACGAGAATAAGTAGAAAGAAGACCTGTGCCAAGGTGAAAGTTACGTTGAATGCCATCGTATAGACTGGCTACAAGTTCCGAGTTTGACCGTGAAACCTACGGCGCTGGCCATGGCCGTGGTACACGTGCGAGTTCAAGGTTTCACCGCCAGAGTGAGTTAAAAATGTGGGTCACGTACTTGTATTACTATTCAAATAATGCTCGTTTTCTTCATTTATAGAAGTCAGGAAAGCTGTGGGCGCTTATTCAAGCATTTGTTTTACAATACTATTCTATATGAGAATACAATTATTTACACATTTATTATCGCAAACAATTTATCTATGACACAGATTTGTGTTCGCGGTATTCCTAAAATAGCGATTTTGTAATTAGATAAAACGAAGTTATCTTCACAAAACTGGCATTACAGCTCCGAAGATAAAATTAAAGAATTCTTGCTTAATAAAAACTTTTAGTGGTAAAGCAAATATCTATATCTCTGCTGATATACTACCTGGTTTAGTTCATTCAAATTAACACATGATACGGTTTTATGTCTTAAGTTTTCAGTGGGTCATTAAACTTCACGTGCATCTCATTGTGATATATTTAACGTGAATGCGGCCAAACAGCTAGCTTTGTTCGCATTAATTCTAAATAAATTCAAACAACTAAACTAATTTTAACAAAAAATATTCGATCCTATTTAACTAGATATAAATGCGCTCGCATATTATAATTCAAGTAACAATAAATAATAATAATGTTGATAGTTCTAAGGGACGCTTATCGCGAAGAATATGAAGCAGCAGTATGTGTGTTACTAATATACATAAGAGTTAAATCACAATATTTAAAAAGAACGCTGATATAATTAACTCAAATTATTTGATTGTTTCAGGACGTCTGCTAGCTCGGCAGTATCTAGTACCACTCTTGTTAGGACTTAAATTCAATGTTGCTAGTATATTTCCTATTTTATTCGGTGCTTTGGCATTACTTATCAGTAAAGCAGCCATCATAAGTAAATTGGCATTTGTTATAAGTACTGCATATGCATTGAGTGGAGTAGTATTTACTAACCACGAAAGTTCGTGCCACCAGAATTATTATCAGCCAACATTAAACCCAGCATTCGGTGGTCACTATGATTTAAGGTACGTTCCAAATTACTGACTATCAGCAAATATCTCCACTAGTAATTCCGGCTCACTTACTTGTTAGATGTAATTAATTAGGTTATTGGTGCCAACGACAGCGTGAAGAAATACCACTTCTAATTACCGACACCTAATTAGTTGCAAACGGGAACCAAAATAAGTGAGCCTTCAAAATGAAGCATTAATTAGTTGTATATCATATATTGCTCACAGTAAGTAAAATATCGTGCGAATTTAATTTCCAGTTTGGTACAATTCCTAGTCAATATCAACTCGCTCTCTTTTTATTGTCATATAGATAAACCTAGTTAATACAGAAATACAGAAGCAGAATATTGAATATGTTCGATAGCACTGTGTGCTTAGAAATCTAATTCAACGGCAGATGAGTGAAGATCGGACAGTAGAAAACTCCAGTACTACATAAGGTCAACAGCTAATTTAATTTGCATGCCAACACATTTTATGCGTAAGCAATCTATGCCACTAATTATATATTTGACAAAATAAAGAACCTATAAGTTCGACAATATAACACAATGCTCGTATCTTCCTTGGTGATTATTCTTCGTTTTATATCACGAATGCCCTTTTATATTATTTCATAGTGAGTTAGGCTACTAGTAATGACAGTGCTATTCGATTTTAGATACAAGAATGAAGATTACGCCGATTCCTATTTGAAAGGTAAAAACTTATTTGGTGATCAAATACGATTACGAGGAAGTATTCCAGTTGACGAGGTGTTTACAAGAGAAGCGAAGCAGGTACAAACTGGAAGAAATTTTGCATGGAGCGATGATGATGAGAAGAAGACATGATTATCGTGCTGTAGTAAAGAAGAATAATAAGTTATATGGTTTTATGCTTACAACGTTTGACAGATAGGCTATAAAGTAAAACCTTCCATATTTATAATTCGGCACAAAATAAGAAGTGTATGAGACGATTGTAAGGCATGTAGCCTAATACCTGTTATATCTTTTTAACGGAACAAGTAACGCTTTGTCGACCGAAATTTACCGTACAAGTTTTTTTAGTAACTAGTAGTGGCTAACTTTTCTCCTTATAGTTTCAGAACACTCTGGGAGATAACAATAAACATCGGTATCACCATACACCACAACTTTGATTAATTATTCGGGACACGTGTTTCGAAAACCCATGGGTTTTCATCATCAACCGAATACCGAATGAATAAATCAGATTAAAAAACCATAATTATACTACTTCTTGTATAAACAAGCAACGCATGCGAACTCTACTTAACCGGCCTAATCGTTAGCACATGTTGCAAAGGGACATCCTATCTCTTTAAATTCGTAAACAAAACCGACCTTCCAAGAATCGATGGTTCTCTATTCATGAGATTATTTTCGTGAATTTTCTCATGATATCTGAAAATCAACGTAGTCTAGATGTGTTCCTTGTTGGTATTAGCATTCTTCTAAACATCTCCTCAAATTTCTCTCCTCAATATCGTTCATTATATTACTTATGTAGTGTATCTCTCCAGTTTCATAACATACACCTGAATTTTCAAAAAGCCCTTTAAGGAAATTCGTTGATCACTAATTAGAACCTAATCTAAGAATGTCCTAACTGCTTCATTCTCATTTCTAGTGCTAATATCTGGGTAAATATTTAGCAATTCAATATGGTTGCAAAAATTTTCCAAAACTCACACATGTATGATCAACGCAAATGAGAATGAAGAGTTCTGTCACCAGTGATGACTCTTGGCGAGTTGCAATAATTAAATTTTTATTTATTATTTATTTATATTTTAGTTGCACAACCTTATCTCCTTTCTCTTGCCTTTTACGGGAGAACAATGCCCTTCCTTGATATGATAATGAATAAAATTCAAGTAATAAGTTATTTTTATTTTAATGGTAATTCAATTATCTTATCAACGATACTAAATGTATATAGGGATAACATTGCTTTCTTGTTTTCACTTACAAGAGTGAATGATGTTAAAGTTTGTATTTAATATAAAGTTGCAAAAATAACTTTTTATTTCTTATATTTCTTAATGTCTGTACAGTATATCATACAATAAAGTTGTTATATTGCTTAGAATTCGTTTTATTAGCACCCATGTGCTGCACGCAGTTCTTCAACATATTTTGAAAGTCCAAAAACTGCCATACCTGAGAGATTGTTGTGTGCAAAATGTAAATCAATATGTTAATATGTCAGAAACTTATACGAATGTTATGGGGCTTCCAGTATGGCCGCTACTACTACTAAAATCCTCTGCCCTTTTTCCCAGGGTTGGACTCCAAACCCTTTAAACCTTTAGTCCTCCATATTGTACGAGAACTTTGCAAATTGCAACTTTGAAATATGCGCGGTTATACGGAATCTTGTGTAAGATTTTAATCAATAAAACAATATACATGTTTGAAATCCTCCCACAATCTTATCAGAATTCTTCTAATGGAGAACTGCAACTACGAGGGAGCGTTTTTATATTCGCGGAATGGGGGATAAGGGGTGGAAATAAAAAAACCAAATTATTTTTCTTTTTCAATATATTCACCTGCAAGACGGACACATTTTTCACATCTTTCAATTAATTTATTTATACCCTCATAAAAAATGATTTCTCTTTATCTGCAAAATACGCCGAAACTGCCTCCTTGACTTCATTATCGGCAGTAAATTTTTTACCCCGCAGCTCTTTTTTCATTTTTGGAAACAGGTAATAATCACTCGGGGCCAGGTCTGGGCTGTAGGGTGGGTGATTCACAATTTCGAAGCCCACCTTATGCAGGACAGCTAACGCAACGCGGCTCTTGTGGACGGGCGCGTTGTCGTGCAAAAGCAGCACACCTTTCGTCAATTTTCCCCGTCTTTTCTCTTTAATGGCTTCTTTTAGTCGCTCTAATATTGTAATATTCTTTATAATTAAAACATTCCAATAAATGGAATAAATTGGTATTTAATTATCTTTATAATCAATCAACAATATTCCTTCCGAATAAGTCTCAAAATACCGTTGCCATGAATTTCCCAGCTCGGGTCGTCTTCAAGGGATTCTCTTCCTTGTTTAAATGAACTATGCCACTTGTACACCATGGTTTTTCCTGGACAAGAGTCGCCGTAAACCAATGACATCTCATTCATTATGGTCGCGACTGATTTTACTTGCCTGGTAAGGAACTTTATAACGGCACGATATTCGATTTTTTCCATATTTCACTTTTCACTCCTGATTATGTTACTTGGTTGACGATAGCTCAAAGACTAACTGTCTAATAACAATGAAACTTCGTATTTATACTAATTATGAGTCGCTGCACAGGCCAAGCCCCCAATGCGCCTAATCACCCCCTACAACCCGCTCATTCCGCGAATATAAAAACGCTCCCTCGTATGAAAACAATTTAACGGTAATCTGTTTCCAACCAAAGAAGGGGAGATTAGATAATCTCACTAATCGCGGAAATGCGGCCGACTCTAACCAGTGGAGGTGGTCTATCGGGGTCAAGATGAGCTAGTCCCCGGACTAGTATATTGTCAGATCTCGAGACCCTTTTGAATGTGGTTTCGGCCAACGGCGTGTTGAAGTAGGGCAGGCGTATTCAGGTCTTGGTAGATCTGTACGTTTTTCATGTACCACAGCGCACTGGATCGCAAGATTTTATTTTGAAAAACTTTTTCTGACTGACTTCGGAGCTCGACCGGACTAAAGAGTCGTAAGTTAAAATTGGTCTCAAAAGTAAAGTGTCAACCAAGAGTTTGGTTTTAAACTCAGCTGGCTTCTCCTGCCTAGAAACTGAGACACGATCGACCTAGTTGCTGTAAATCTAGTAGAGACATCGGAAAAGTGCTGCTTTAGGGTGAATCTGGAGTTCAGCGTTATTCTAAGACATTTGACGGTAGGACTCCCTGGTAGACGGACATGCTCAACATACATAGATGTTGTCTGGAGGAACAGGTCTCTTTCGCGAGAATCTAATCGCTACACATTTTTTGGGGTTGATAGCTAGTCGCCATTCGGTAGTATGGCTGCATTATATAAACCCTATCCCACTCGGCCACGTACTCTGACCAATGTATATATGGCCCTCTAGCCACTGCCCCACCTAAATGTGTGTCTGCAAATGTGTGTGTTTCTTCTTTTTTTTATACATATTTGACGTCCTCTCCAATCTTATCAGATTTCTTCTAATGAAGAACTGCAGCTATGAAAACAATTTAACGGTATTCGGATATTTTTGTATTATTAAATTGTTGTTGTGCAACAATTAGATCAAGCCCATTGCAAGATATCCTTAACTGAACTTAGATAGGGACGAAAGCAAAGCATTGCTACTTTCTCCAAGAGTCAAGCAGCCATAATAGCGCTGAGTTCTAACATCATCAACTCTAAATTGGTCTGGGAGTACCTTAACAGACTAAACAACTTAGGCAAAGCAAACAGAGTTGCATTATGCGGAGTACCAGGACATACTGGAACTAGTGGCAACGAAGAAGCTAATCCATTAGTAAGGAAGGCCGCCACAATTTCGTTTGTGGACCGGAACCGTTTTGCGGTATATAGGGACGAGCGCCTACAAAAAAGAACACCCTGGTTTGAAACACTCCAAGATATTTCTTGGAAACTACAACAAGCATAGAGCAAATACCTTGTTGAAGGTAAGTAGAAAGAGACTAGGTAGGAGGATCTCTTAGAGAGTATTGCCAATTTGGAGAACACATGACAACGATAGGTCTCAAACAAAATAACGACTGTAGGCTTTTCCTGACGGAGAATGAAAATCCGGAGTACCTGACATCTAACTGCACCGCTATCACGGAAACCTGAGCCAATTATGTCGATAAAGACGTCATAAATAAAGAAGAGGTACCTGAAGTCATCACAGTTATTGCAGTTTATTGAAGCTCCAGCAGCTTACAACTTATGCAAGGGGGCACAATAGATCAATTGGTCCCAATCCAACATCAGCCTCAATTAAGTCTAAAACTAATAATACAGTTTGGTAATATAATCGATATTTTGAATATAATTTGGTTTAAATGAATAAAATACTGGTATTGAAATTATGTTGCGATAAAAGATTCTGCCAAAGTGGTATTAAATTTTTTTAGAGCATACATCAGATACAACTGAAGTCTGTTGTTAAAAAGAAAGAATTATTTATAGTAGCGACGGTTTTCGTACCTAACTATAAGTACAAAGAAAACCTGTGGTACTCTCGTAAATTAATAGCTACCGTATAGTTTTTACCATCTAATAATCTTTAATGAATACATTACCGTACCTCATTTATAAAAATTTACAGAAATTTAACGCTAACCGTATGTAATTTAGAAATATAGAAACAATCCAACCCTAGCTTTTGGAAATGACCCAATTTTCAGCTCTAGTTATTTGAAACAACTACATAAATAAACAGTACCTTCAGTCTAGTAATTTGTGCTTAGATAATGACTATGCTTTTTGTAATATTTATGTAATTAGTTTGCATCCATACACGTACCGTATTATAATTTAGACAAGAATTCGTGAAGAACAATTCGAGATGGCTCCAAAGTTAACGACACGCATCCATATATAAAATGTCTACGTCAAGTACAAGGTAATTTGTTTACCTGGTTGCGACATGTACAGATATAAACTTTTAGCAATATGTATAATGATGATTGTGGAAGTACGTAGCCAGAATTTGTCGTTATATCTCAAAAGTGTTAGAGATTGTTTATCCAGTAATAATTCCGCGATTTGTGTTAAAGAAGAAACGTTAGACTTACTGAACGAGACTATATACAGTGATGAACCAATTCGTCTGCTCGGAAAAATTAATATTAGCAGAAATAAGGAGTATATTCCAGAATTTAAGCAAGAAGCAATGCCTTTGGAAGCTTCACAAAGAAGCTTAGTCTTGAACGATGCCATCTTGAGTAGAATTGAAGATTTCTTTAAATCGAGATTGATACAATTCAAGATTGCTGATTCCTCTGAAGGTATGTATTGCATTTCCTATGGATATATTAGTTTAAACCATACAATTTACTAGATCCTCCGTTTTAATAATGTATAGAAAATTAAGTCTCAATTGAAAATAAAATCTTTTTTTCACTAGTAGTGCGACTGCAATGTAAATTATTGATTTGAAAACTTATCTTTACCTCCCCAACATATTTTCATAGACGACATAACTTTTTGAATTTGGTAAAATACTATTCCCCAAGAGCAACAGAAAGAACTCAAACTTAAAAGTATTGTATAGCAAAGTATGTAATGAACAAAATGTAACAAAATATAAAATTTGTGGTATACGCCATTAAGGCTTTAGAATTGACATTGTGGGTTATACAAACATAGTACATAAGAAACATACAAACGACAATTCTGTTTCAGCACGAAAAGGCGGAGGCGGTGGTTTCGGCGGTGGCGGTGGGGGCGGTGGTAAAAAAGGTGGTGGCAGTGGAGTGTTGGTGCTAATTGGAGTTGCAATGGCCGGAGTATTATCACAATTATTTATGGGGAAGATAGCCTTAGTTGCTGGTGCCGCTTTGTTAATGTCCAAGATAGCACTTATGATTACGCTTCTCTCCAGCTTAAAAAAGTCTTCCGGTGATGGAGGCGGAAAAGAGTCGGCACACGTTGTGTATACTTCGAGTGGTGGAGATAGTTATTCGCACAGTCATGGTGGCTGGCACAGAAGTTTAACTCATGATAATGATCCCCAGCAACTGGCATATAATGGATACGTTCAAACAAATACAAACTCATATCGATAACTTTTTAATATGTTAGTTAGTTATTTATTAAAAGTATTTACAAAATAAAGATACAGTCAATTCCTGTGCTTGATTATATTATATTGTAGAATAGAATTATAAGATGGATTTCTGAAGTCATTAATTTGGTGATTTCAATTTCAATTTAAATTATTATATTACTATTATTATATTATTATATATTATTACAACGTCCAGCCAGCGCAGCAGATATCGAGACATATAGTGTAATATAATTTGATGTACTCCACACCATAGCAAATTGAGTATTTGCCATTTATATAATTTGATTGTGTTTCTAGAATTGTCAAACGTATGTGGATATTTAACACTGATATTATACTTGCTCACAGCATTAGTATTCCATCAACCAGGTTCTAAAAGGCTTGTTAGAAGGGTATACTAGAACAGTAATCTAGGATGTTTCATATAACTTATCAGTGCCTAAGTACGTAGTTTCCACAAGATTAGCAACATCGGCAAATTGATGAGAGCGTAAAGTAAGAGATGTTTGTTTAATTTAACGTCACTACTTCTCTAATTCCTGAAGTATTGTAAAACATGGATCGAAAGGGTATAAATTTTGAAGGGAATACTCTCTTAATCTTCATTTTAAAATTCAAATTTTCACGGACAGTAACACAATTCCGCTGCCTACAATACCTTCGCTTTACACCATTGGTTCAACACAAAGTATTATAAAGGATCTGGTGTTTATAGTGTGCTGCGGATGCTTTTGCAATAGTTGTCACGTCTCCACGAACACGTGCATGTATAGACCTGCTTTTCATAAACTCGGACTCTGCGTATAACTTCTGATAATCACTCAAATCGTTTTTGCACAAGGAATGACTAACTTTCATTACAATCTATAAAAGTTAGTTATTCCTATTTAAAATAATGCAACAAATGCTTCTGTAGGTATCACTCCTAAATTCATCTTGAGGTATCAAGTATAAATACGTTAAGTATGCATCCGTGCGGTACAGTGACATATTTCCCTTTGTGTTATCCTGTCGAGCAATTGTGATACGCAGCTGTAATTGTTATATATCTGTGATTAAACAAACTTTGCAACGAGTTAAACTAATTGTAAGAAATAGTGAAAATATTAGTAAGTAATGTTATACAATGTTACGTCAGTTCAATTGAACATGTTCTCTTGAACGACCAACATTGGGAATTGGTGCTTTTCTTATCATAATGATTTTATAATAGTTTCCTTGAAGCCATAGGTATAGTTTTATTGTTGCGGTGAGTGTGGCTGTCTAAGCTGCATACTTTGTCAAACGCTAACACTGTAGCTCTTGCTATATAAATTTTGTGTGTAAATGTTTCTATGTTTTTTTTATAACAGGACAGAAGAAACCTAATAATGGAAATTAATACAGCAACGCATTATGAGCAACACAAGGTACAAGTAATACCTTAAACATTAGACAGATATATTGCTTAGAAAAAATTGCATGCTTACGACGTAGAGAAAGAAAAACACGATGCACAAGTTCGTTTATCAGAATTATTACCTCCAATAAGTGCCAAAAGGAACGGGCTCAGATGAATAATGACTTCGTAGTTTCCTAGCCCACACTCTCACTGACCGCACAGTTTATGAATGTTAGTAAGCCGGATGACAGTTAAAGCTTATTCACTTAGCAACTCTTTTTTCTATCAAGATGACACCAGATCGACTTCTTTCGAACTTAAGGTTTGGATGTAAACGAACAACAAAAAAGTAGTACAACAACATAAGCGTTCCAACATTCAGCGAACAGCCACAGCCTAAGATCTGATGCTCTAGTATCTGCAATCACCAATGAAATGGTAACCCGGGCTTATACAGTACATACAATCATCGAATCAGGTTTAGTTGCCACTCCTTAAGTGATAGCAATACTCTTTTACGTGAATAGCGCATTAAAACAATCATATTATCTAAATGTCATGCATAAATATTATTATTGACTCCATTGCGCGGAGATAATAGTATCCTCAGGAAAAAGTGGAAATACCTCACATCACGCGATCATCAGGATTTGGAGTGCGTTCTGAAATAATACTTTTTGGATGATAGTAACACACACCAGCTGTCGGCAATCGACTATAAGTAAAAAGGTGTTGTCATTGATGTACTCCGTTCGTTTTAAAACTAGAACAGGCTGCAGTTAGTTATCACTTTCTTCTACTTACATCACATACTTTAACGCAAAACATAACTTTGAACAAATTATGTATATGTACATTGCAATTAAATTCGTTCTGACATCCCTCATCCGTGTCTGCTTATCTGTGGTGACTCGTCAATGTCCCAAGACCTCATACTTTCACTTCAAACTGCAGTCCTTCTATATATTTGCTGAACCACAATCTCCATGATACATTTATCCATGGTTATTGCTAAGTAATTGCCCAAACATGTCCGACTGTTGTACCACGCTCTGTTAAGGCACGAAACCGAATTGAAACTATTTTTAGCTTTGAATAATGATATGTGCTATTAACTAGTCTAAGCAGAGATGAAAGCAAACTCGTTTTTTAACAAGATGGGTGTTATTTATTTATTGACAAATTACATACTTTATTCTAAAAAAGTAGTTAGTCAAGAACGCAATAATTATCTGTCTTTCCTAGAGAATATTGACGGTTCAAATCATCAAACAACAAAATTTAAAACTTATCTGTGAAATTATGTTATATATTGCTGCCAGAAGTATGAATACACTTCATCCTATAGTTAGGTATATGCTTTTTTACCGTTTAATAATCAATAAATATAGTTTTATTCAGTTAAGAAAGTACATATTTGGCTATAAAATAACAGAATTCTCTTCTCCAACTTGAGTATTTTAACGACATATCTGCATACATACAATAGCATAGTAGCATGTATACAATAGAAAATGAACAATTCACATGCCGATAATTTAAACTGTTCAAATATTGAATATAACGCTATAACATCGTTTTATAGATGGTGTCATTTTTAACAAACATGTAATACTTTATTGGTTATATTAGCTAATACATTATATTATAAGCTAACAAAATACGTTAAGATAAAAGTTAGCCGACAGGCCTGATTATGCATTCACAGCTAAATATGTAGTTCAAACAGAAAAATTAATCCGGATGCATTTCTTGTTACACATGATGTGTCTCCCTGTTTTAAATGGAATGTCATCATTGTTTTTGCGAAAGTGATGTTTACTCTACTTTTCTATTAACATGTACCACCATGCTTAGTATACACCAGTCAGAATTGCGTGAATTGTAGCTGTATGCAAACTATTTCTGTAGTATGTACGGACCGGATTTACATTAATCATTAAGCATAATGTATTTTTTGAAGTTGTATAATAATAAACATCACAACAAAATATCTATCACTAAAATAAAGTTGTACAATAATTTATTAATTTAAGCTTTTAATATAAGTGCTTGGCATACTCATCATTCATGCGAGTCATGTGGTTCATATGTATATATCATCTTTTCTGGAATGGACAAATCTTCTTCAGAAGCAACAGATCTATGATAATGGTCGTCTTCGAACGAAGCCGAATGCGTGTGACTTGTTGAATGGGTTGGATGTTTAATTATTTCGACTGTAGTTGCTTTTTCTTCCTTTTCACTAATGAGCTTCTTTAAGCTCATTATGACACACAATAGTAACGCCATCTTTCCCACAAGTAAAGCCACCCCAGCCGTTGCTACCACTCCCTTAAATGCTACAGCCATTATTCCCGACTTTAGAGCGATCGCAGCCAGCAGTGGTCCAAAATGAGTCTTTTGCCCTCTTTTCCTAGCTTCTTCGTTAATTTCTGGTGGTTGAATATCAAATTTTCTCGATAACACAAAAGCATTCACAGATTGGCGTAAAAGTTGATCTATGTCTTTAGAATCAAATTGTTCAAAATTAATAGTAGTCCAAGTTGGATACCAAAATGACGTTGTTTGATTAGTATCATCTCGTCGCACTAGACTTACACCATCAATTATCTTTATTTTGTTAAGATTCAGGATTTTGTTAGTGATTTTTAAAGCTTGAATTTTATAGCACTTTAATAAATATTGACTATCTTGACACTCATCGTAAATCTTTTCTACAAATTTTAAACCAGCATTAAAGTTTGCTTCGACATTTGCAAAAATAATTAGAAATAATGTTGTTCTAACTACAATCATTGTACACCGGCTAATATCAAGAAAATTACTGGATTTCCTCTGGTTTTAGCAAGAGACTTTATTTATTTTGCTGCGTTACCATTTTTAGAGCGTGTAGAATATATTATTATAGGTAATAAATTGATACACGCACAGTAACCGTTCTCTTAGGTCTTAAACCTGCAAATGCATTACATTAAACCGCAAATCTTGCTAATTATACTACAGCGCGAGCTTTATTTTTGTCGACACAAATACATTTAATTTCATCTTGCAAATTGTTACGGATAATCAAGTATATAGGTTTAGCGCAAACACGTAATATCGGTATGTAGTATGCAACAACATGATTGTTTTAGTAATGAAGTCATAGTGTGTCATTAGCGAATGCATTCAGTGAAATTAGTTTGTCTGGAAATTGCATTAATGCTGCCAATGTACTCTACGCATTTTTCGTTGGTTGTTTAGTTTGAAGGTTTTGCATACCTCATATTACCACTATCAGAACATTGCTGGATTTATACGGTATATTTGAAAGTTTTATTTCAGTATAAGACAATTCCAATAACTTATGCTTAAACATTTTATATAGATTTTAGTCACTTTTAATTTTGAACGATATTCAGGCGTTAGATGTTTTAGTTTGTAATTAATACTATTAAAATAATATTTTCACTTTCAGTATATTTTTTTAACGCGAATACTGGACTAGTTATGGTTGACATTTATTTATTATCGGCTAGATTTTGTTCGGAAGAATCAAATATTTTTCTAAGTGTTTAAAAGAGGTACAACTTTAATTAGAGTGCAAGTATTCTATAAAATTTTGAAGCTAATAAATTCGGACTGTAAAAGTAGTGGCAAATTCGTTCATGACGCCATATTCTAAATTTTAATATAAAGATTATTAAGCTTTATTTACATGTTATAAAAAGAACGATTTATTAAACATTATAAACAATATAATTAGTTGCCACACACTTGCGCATAGATAGATAGGATTCAGCAGTATCTTTCATTTTGGTATTTCCACTGTGTGCGAATAGACGGCGTAGTGAAATGTTGCAAGCAATATTTAGTGCAGATTTTGTCAAATAATATAATTGCTTTTTTGACACCGAAGTGTATTTATTTTCTTGCCGTAAGTACATGTATATAATGCAATTTTTCCCAAACGCCAATTAAATTAAACATATTTTTATTTAAAAATATGTCGTCCAGAGGTGGATAATCGATTAATTAATTAATTAATTAATTAATACATTATTAGTGGTGTCGAAGCCGCCGGGTGGCGCAACGGTGTTGCGGTAGGCCGCGATAGCCATACCTGGTGGTTCGACTGCACCTCCGGATGACATATTTTTAAATAAAAATATGTTTAATTTAATTGGCGTTTGGGAAAATTGCATTATATAAATATAATTGCTAACCTCTTTCCAAATATCAAAGGAACGCAGAAAAATAGTCTTGGCAGTAATGGATATAGAAAAGCGTAAGATATCGTCGAGGTATCATACTCGTAGTATCACTTTTGTAGATCGTTGTACTCCAGGCTCAAAGACGGAATGATATCAGCTATGATGACGTATAGCGTTCTTGCGCATTAAGATTTATTTGGAATATTATTTTCAGAATAATCTCCTTTTAAACTAAGAACACAATATATACAAGGTGTTACAATAGTGCTATATCCTTCTGTATCTAAAATATAGCAACTAATCTAAATACATAAGTATTTGATTTCATTATGCATACACTATATTTTATTTAGTTATAATTACCAATAACTTTATATTTCTAAATGGACTTAATATGTTATTTTATTTTTGCATTGTCTAAATAATAGAATGGTAAGTTTGTATAAAATAACACCTAGTTATGTTTAACTATGTTACGTAAAACTTTATACGAGCTTGAAAGTAATACGCCCACGTCCAATATGTTACACAACATGCTTTAGATGGTCTCGTTTTAATTGAACCGCACAAAACTTCATTTCCTTAAATTGAAGCATTATATTCCTGTCGGTTTGTTACAAGTAGAAGATGTAAGCTTGAAGTAAATAGTTTTAGGGATATTTCCTATTTTTAAGTTAATTAAGGTAACTAATTCTAAGTTTTAGCAAAGTTGCTTAAAATTGATATTGGTCTATAATTCGATATTAGAGAGGTATCTCCGGATTTTAAAATAGGACAGACTTTTGCTTCCTTCCAAACTTGTGGGAAAGTAAATGTTCTTAAGGATAAATTAAATAAAATGGATATTGGTTGAGTGAAGGCAACAGCAGAATCTTTAACCAAGAAATTGGGAAACAACTCACATCCCGACGTCATCATATTTTTTAATTTACGTAATGTTTGCAAAACTTCAGCCTCTGACACATTACTTACAGTTATGTTATTTGTGCGATTATAATTAAGATGGTGGCGCCAAGATTGATACCCAGGATCTGAAGCAACATAAACACCCCAAAAAAGAAACTGACCAAACCCTTCGACTATAGCTCTGGGAGTATCATATATGTACATTATCCTCATAATACAGGACACACACATACATTATAAATAGTTTATTATTTCATTTTTTCTAGTTACCACCATACTCGACTTATGAGGTTTGAAAACTAAATATGTTTGTTCATGTTCAAATAAACCTGAATATTTATATCAATATCAGTCAGTACAGGGTTAATGAAAGATAATTTGAATAAAATGAGTTGTGCTTCAAAAGGGAGCAAACAAAAATTATATAATTTGCAAATTTATAGCATACGTCGCCGTCGTCCGGATAAGAAATAAAAAAGAGATTTGCAAGATTTCGGGAAAACGTTGCAGCAATATGTGCAATGTAAGAAGTAATAGATGAAAATGATAAATTTGCAGTAATAGCAACAGTAACTAAGAATTCGTAAATTATTACAAAAAAAAACTGAGAATGCAGCTAGAATAGGCACACCTCCGTCTTCTTCATGGCTTTGCAAGTCGTTTCAATCTTTGTCAATGAATTAAACAAATAGCAAGCCTCCAAATTTAATTTAGTTTTGTCCACAGAAGAAGGCATCTTTTTATGAAAACGATTATCTTAATAAACCTTAATTTAATAAAAAAAAGTGAATTATCTATAGCGTTAATAGGTGATCATTGGTAACATCTTAATTTAGCCATGTCAATGCGGAACATGATCTGTTTTTCTTAAGAAATAAAATAGACAATTTCTTGAAAACCCACTGAAATCACACCGCGAGTGTTGTATGCATACATCTTACGCACTCACTGCAATTACCTATATCTTTTGGTAGGTGTATTGAAAACATTAATTTTCTAATTGTGCCATCACAATTTTTCTACAATTAAATACTTTAGTCACTTGCTTCAAGTACGTCACAGTTCTTAAAATTGAAATAGAAAAATTAAAAGAATACTTAAGTGTACTATATTTACACCTCTTATCATTATAAATTTCTCCTCGCATAACTTTTGTGTTAATGACAAAACAGTAAATCGAAGCTTGTAAACCAGCTTATCTTCACTTCCAACTTCAAAATAGAAACCTAATACAGTAAACACATATGTACGCATTGGAAAGAGAATACTATTACTATTTTGTTCTTTAAAAAGAAACTGCCATATTTCTCGTCTTAGTTGCAATTGAATTATATACTAATTACATAATATATCGAAAACTATATGACTATACAAATATATGCGTATCTTTCAAATACTTCAACTTTCATGTCTTGATCACAACGTGAGATGCGTGGAAAGCACCTACTCTTGTATAAGTAAGTTTCTAAATCAAATGAGGTTTATGTTTGTTACAAATCCTGTTTCCTATACATTCATAATCGATAACAAATACGTATCACGAAAAAAGAAGTTGCTGGTATACCTGCTAACAATGAGTCCGCATATATATGTATTTCTATATTTTACTAGTCTGTTGTAATAGACTAAATTATTTAGCTAAATAAGAGTTTATTAGTGAGGTGAGTAAAGAAATACATATAAGTATACAATAATAATCGTAACTACCTTCTGTTTAATACATCACAATTTCTCAGCGTTAAACGTTAATGTAATTCATATTTAAGTGGAGAAGTAGGTTCTACAAAGACTGTGAAATTTGAGCAAATGAATGGAGAATTACAAGTACACGGCTGGAACATGAGATATCCGGTTTTTACTCATCTTTACACACGTATTTATTGTACGGGCACGTACAATACGACACCGGCTCAGAAACTTACGTTTTCACATTCTTTAATTTGCGTTTTCTAATTAAAAAGTAGTGTACTCATGAGAAGTAGGTTTCATATTCTTTTATGTTCTTACTCACATTCGTAAATTTATAACACAAATTCGTTGAGATATTATTATTATTTATTTGTTTGTTTATATACCAAGCATTTATATAGACCATTATATAATAGGATCTTTTACTGGTTTGGTTAAGCTAATTATTTTACCTTCACAAGAAAATACCAAAATATCAAGAAAAATCAGAGAACTCTATTATTCGCTCAAACACAATATCAGTAGTATCAGTGCGTAAGTTTTCCTTCTAGGTATGTCAGAAAGAAATGATAAATATACTAAAGTAAGGTAATACAGCTGTTGAATCTAAAACTTGAAAAATTAGTACACCCGTCTAGTAGAGTTATAAAATCAATCCGTAAATTCGTAAAATTCGTTAGATATAGACTTAAGAAAAGAAAAAAATACTTCAAATTTTGACCTCAAGTATCTTCTACAGTTACAAATTCAGAACAGTTGCTAGCAAGTTTCAAAACATTACAAAATCTTTGTAAGTTATGGTATTGATAATTCTTTTGCGTACCTAATATATATGTCACAATGTACTTAGCATCACTTGTCTTGAAATCTGTAAAAATAGTGAGATTTAATAGTTGGTTTCATACCTAACAATAAATAGAAAATGCTTTTTCATTAAATGCATGAACTCAAAAACCCTTAGCTAAGAAATCAAGGAATGTAAATGGAATTAATTTGGATTAATTTATTTCTTTTGCAGCTCCACAAGAAAACTCATATATTAATTAGAAACCGGCAACAGATATATTAGTCGCAAGCATAAGAGCAAAGTCTAAGGATTGGAAAATTAAGGAATCCAGAAAAAGAAAACAGCACGTATGAAATTGCCAGGTCTAACGTTAACCATAGAATAAAGTAAACTACCAACACTATGGAATCCTAATAACAAACTCTAAAGTACTAATCGCAGCTAACGTAATCGAAAAATAAACGTTTTGAAGGCATCGAAATTGAATTAAAAAGGCGAATATGGAATTACCAGAATAAAATACAGAAAGAAATGACATGAACATTATAACAAGAGAAACACAAAATGTGTGAAAATGATAAGGGATTTCTATTAAGAAGCATGTAGAAGTTTTATGTTAACTTTGGATTGTGGGCTAATGAAACAGATCGAAGCTACTTTAGACGAAGCACAATACGGATTCAAAGAAGAAGTACTTTCATCAGGGTGCCTAAGAGAATTTCAAAATTTAAAGCGAATAATTCAAAAAATAATCTGTTTACTTCCACCAGAAATGAAAGATTGAAATTATTAACACAAATATAATAATAAAATTGTACAAAAAGCTTCTTACCGCTAATTAACTATTCTTCTTTAGTTAAAACTTTAAGTTGCCGTTGAACGTCATTCCCCACTTATCAGATTTTCAAATCTAATTTATTTAACGACTAGATTTTCTAATTTATTTAACGATGTATTTTTAATTTGGAAATTAATGCCTAATCGAGTCGTGTTGTGTCATGTACCTATGTGTTTGTATGTGTATGTTACATTAAATTTTGAATTTTTCTCTCAAATAAAATATTACTATTATTATATTTGTGTTTTTCATTTTTCACTCCCTCTATCGCTGTTCTGTCTTTTTTTTTTAACAATTAACGTAAAGTTAATAAGTTATAACCATCATTAAACATTAAACATTTCAAAAATTAATTAAATGATAATTAATTCAATTATAACTCTTCAAATACCACATAATATTATAGTATAGTTAACAAATTAAAATGTGGCTAATTTTTTTGGCAATTTCATCATTTATTACAACTTTGTGTTTAATTATCTGATTGCCTACAACAAATCATTTTATATGTATTACTGGAGCTACACCACCCAAGCATCTAGTACTTTTCCTAATAGATACAATTACAATACGAGGATGACGCGGAAATTAGTAAGATGTGACTACATCGTTCAATTTGACGGACATTTATCGCACGTGTCTTAAACGCCAATATTCATATAATTATATGCCAAAGTACGCGGCTCTAATACTAACACAATACATATTAATAGTGGAAGCTTAAATATATGTGACCATGGAGCTAGACCGAGAGCATTTCGAAGCTATGATATTGTATGATTAAAGAAGATGCATTCAACACTTGCATTGGAGACGAAGTATCATCTCGACCACAATTTTTGGTGGTGGTGGGCGGAGTTACCTATTTGCATGACGACGTACACACAGGACGATCAAGATCAGCAGTCACCTCCAAAAATGTGTCCGCGTTCATTAAACGTTACAAGATGATGGAAGATGCAGCTACGCGATGATAGAGATCAGCCTTGTTATTGGATCTGCAGCATTAAGACAAATTCTTCGTGAGATTGACATGTAAGAAAATTTGTATCGCGATGTGTGTCACATAGTTTAAAAGAAACACAGATAATCGAGTGTTTAAGGACTTGCCCTGAAACGCTGATGATGTTATGTTATGTACACTGTTTCCTTCAGAAGTACTGGTCTTGTGAAAGCTGTCAAGTTAGAAGGACAAAAGACTGTCACGGCCACCTAATACACCCAAGACTACCTGACCCAGGTTCTCCGTGGTCTTCGGTTGTCAAAAGAAGAGACTAACTTCCCTACCCGTAAATATTTTCAATCATTTTGAAGAATGCTTGGCGTGAAGCTTTTAATCTCTGAAAAACTCGTTTACAAAAGTGAATATACATATGTATGTATAATAACGGATAATACTTTGAATATAAATAAAGTTTGGAATCTTTATCTTGCTTTACTGCTCAATATATCAATAATTTCAGGGTTATCCTCGTATATGTACGGCAAATAAGCACAATCAAGAATAAACAGATATGTGAGAGTAGGAATAATGCAACAACATATGTCCAGTGAAATGATTTACGTTACATCAATATGTAGTAAAGAGTAAGAAAACTGACGAGTGAATCGCCTCAGAGCACAAGATTCTATAATGCTTTAATTACATTTCTGTCAATGTCATTCTTAAGTTAATTTTTGTTCTGAAACAGTATCTCGTGATGATGTTTTATTTATTGCGGTTAAGTGAACAAATTGTTTAAGGCATTAAACATTAATTATACCTATGCATGCATTATTTATGCAGGGAACCCGGTTTTTAAAATTAAGTTGAAGATTCTTAGAAACATATGTAGTTAATCAACGGTTCTTTAAAAGTTGTTTGAACGTTGATTGAATATATGTGTATATGTGTGTATGTAACAACATCAAAGGACATCATTGTGTCTGTATTGTGCAGCAAAGGATAAAAAAATAAGCTAATGTGCTCCCTTATCGTTTAGATAATATAACTAAGAAAATTTTTTTTTTGAATAAATAGAATTCTGCCACTAACGTCTCCTATAACGGAAGAGCAAACTTAGTTCGAAATAAAATCTATTTATTCCAGTTTTATTCAGGTGTTTCTATTAAATATACTATACATATAATAATAATAATAATAATTGAAAGAAATACTCGACCGTTTAATATAGTGATAATATAATTGATGGTGAATTAATTCCTCGGGTATGCGGTCAAAAGATAGAGAGGTCAAACTTATTTATTAATAGTTAATAGTTTGACCTCTCTATCTTTTGACCGCATACCCGAGGAATTAATTCACCATCAATTATATTATCAATAATAATAATAATATTTATTACTACAACACATAAGTGTATGTAACAAGTCATTACGCAATTAGACGCATATAGGTAGTTTAAATGCTGTCATGAAGAAGTTAATAAAGAAATGTATTATATATTCAATACTTTAAGGTACTATCAACTTGTGTTTGTCATGAATACATTTTTATTAAGCACACATATAAATTTATAGCGCTTTAAAAATTGTATAGAATTATTCTATTGATTTAAAAGTTAAACAAAGACAAAATTGTGTAACGATCAGTAAACGTAACACCGGACGAACGACAAAATAAATAGTAATAAAAAGGAGAAAGGAGCACTTGCGATTTCATTCGTATTGCTATTAAGCGATCACAAAATGGACCGAAGCCGAGTCAATTTCGATTTCGAATATTGCTCAAATAATCAAATTAAACTTACTATCTCTTACTATTGGCGTACGGTAAATACAAAACAATGAGAAACAATTAATTAGGCAATATTTAATCGCGAGATCTCGCTGAAAAAGGCAGTACGTGCAAAAGTTCATAAACACGTCGCAGAGCGTTACCGGTTCGCCTAGCCAATGAAGTCTTAAGACGGCGATATGTAGGTCATACGCAACCAATGGCGCTTCTGGGGTAGTCGGCAAATATGTCAATGAAGACGGGTGTGGGCGATTTCATCTTCGTCTTGGGAACATCTTAGCGGGTCATTGGAGGGAAAGGTCAATATATCCCCGCAATCTTCGAGGTATATAATGAAGATTATGGTTTCCGATAATATCAGTTTTGTTAACGTAAGTGCAGTGTGATGGCCGTGAAGTTGTCTTTTGTGTTTTGTGTGTTAGTATTAGCTACAGCGACGACCTTCGCGCTCGAATCATGGGATGCTGCAGGCGTACGAATCGCTATTAGGGTATACGAGGAATGCTCTAACTCGGATGGATTTTCGCCATGCCTCAAACAAAAGGCACTCACATTTTTTAATCGTCTAAGTCGGATGGATAAGCTAGCCCTTTCGGATGATTTACTAATTATCAAATCTGATGATGCAGCAGTGAACGACTCGGCCTCTACTGATGAGCAGTTACAAAATGCATTACCGAAAGATGTCGATGCAAGGGATAGTGCATTGGATACCCTTCTGTACAACAAGGTTTCCTCATTTATTGGTTCAAGAACTTTACGTTTTACAATGCCAAAGGTGTCTCTCAACGATTTAGGCCTACAAGAAGGTAAACCATTTTATAACTAATTATTACATAATTACTAGGGTAACTAATATTTTACATGAAATCTATAGGCAGAGGAAAGAAAATGAAAGGAATGTTTGGAGGAATGATGATGGGGATTGCTGGAAAAATGGCTGCGATGATACCCGTTGCAATTGCAGGATTATACCTTTTAGCCGGTAAAGCTCTAATCACCGCAAAAATCGCCTTATTGATAGCCGGCATTATCGCTCTGAAAAAACTGGTTGCTGCCAAACAGTCAGGAGGTGGTGGTGGTGGTGGTGGTGGTTGGAACGGTGGTGGACATGGAGGCGGCGGATGGCAAAGCAGCGGAGGTGGTTGGGACAAAAGATCGTTAGATGATGCCCAACAATTAGCGTATAAAGCCTATGTGCCTCAACAATAATGGATTGTGTAATATAACCATTGACCTGTACAAATATTTGACCAGTTTTTTTGGTCTTAGATAAGTTATATAGGCTTAATTCTTGTACAAATACAATTATATCACTAAATATCGATAAAATGAAGGTCATTATAATTTATTGAATATTTATGACAAGTTAATTTATTGGTTTCTGTATCTACTATTGGAATAAAATTGTTTTTATTACTAGAATGCCGCTCTAATAGTTTGTTATTCTTTTAACATTGCCTGTAGTTTAAGAAATTCAAGAGAGATGCAAATTGAGTTATTTAAAGCTGCCCCTAGACGATCATTATTTTCGTCAATATATTGCACTCTATTTTACCTAGGAGGACTCACACGGTGCAATATTATTGCCCAATAAGTTACTTTACGACAGACACTTTTGCCGTCAACATGTGGAATAAAAATAAAACAAGTTGTGTAGCCATTGTTTTAATTATAACTAATTTAATTATTTAAACACAACATACACACACAAAAACTACACCGCGAGAGTTGCAGTGATAGCCAGACAAGCGATACAGTTTACGGAGTCACTGCAACTAAGCACCCACCACATTAAAAAAAAAAAAAAAATTATAACTAATAAAAGGAGAAAAAGAAACGTATATGGCTGAAGGATTGGTTTAGGAAAAGAAACGAATACACTCATGAAAATTTGTTATTGCTACAATCTTTGATTTTTATATTACACAAACCTAGTAAAGTTTTATATAGCTCTATGCATTCTACAATGAATTTTCTTTCTTCCTCTTTATTTGCCTGTTCATTGTTTGTAGCCATTTCAATTAATAGATGTGCACTGTACGACTGCAACATTCAAACCAAACTGGTTTTGATTTACTCAATATATTGCACCAAGTTTCAATATGATCTACAAACGGTCAATATTATTGTACAATATCAATTATTGTGCAATATGTTGACGAAAATATTGATCGTCTAGGGGCCGCTTTGGATAAAACGAACCTTTACTTTTGTCAAAATAGTAATGCAGAAGCAATTAAAAATATTCGCAAATATTGAAGTTTGTAAATAAAACATTAGCAATTTTGGCGGCTATAACTCATAGAGGTGGACCAACGGGATAAAGATAAGTCTCTTAATCTTGACACTGGTTACCTCATCTTTACAAATTTCTCGTGCAAGCTTAAAACATTGTATGTATCATCACTATTCGTGACTGTTGCATATATATTTAAGAACCATGACAATCTAAACTGCGAGAGTACAAGAAAAGGCTAATATTTTAGCATTGTGATTTATGGTTACTGCACATGCACTAGGGTATAATATTAATATGGTGAATTACATTTTTGAAGCAGTCACACAAAAGGATACTATTACCAATTCATGATCTTGAACACGTGTACTACATTTTTGAAGATCGCATTGAGGGTCCTAGTACTTTTTCCTTATAACTGTCATTATTTCTTGAAGTACGTAATATGCAGCGAAGGAATATTTACCGATGTTTCAGATACTTATGAATAGTAACAAATTTTGTTGCTGGACATATTGAATTCGCGTAAATTTATTTATTACTTATTCTACAAAAGTAGACACATGTGTATCTGAAATGTTATTTTCTTTAAAGAAGTTATCACTACACCCATGCAAAAGATAAGGTACTAGGTATTATATTGTAATATCATTTGTTCTTGTCTATGTAGATGGGTGCCAAAGCAAATTTTAATGTAGTTTACATTTTCGAAAGAGCAAAACTTACTTTTGACATATGTCTATTATTATCTGCGCTCGTGTAGTGACCTAACAAAAGAGAAATTGTAATTAAGATACGGAGTATACTACAAGAAGTCGCTTCGAGTTATGTAGATACATACATATATACTAGCGGTATATTATGTTACATCTTCTAATGAAAAAAGAAAATAAACAACCATTAGAAAATGTGGGTAGTGAGCGCAAATTAAGTTAAAACAAATTCGTCAGTGTTTATTCTTTCACTTTATTCAATGACTATTCACTGAGTGGTATTATCAGTTGTATGCTGCGCAATTGAAATAAGTGGCAATCATAGAGCCTTTAGAATTTAATTAACTCAACTCCAATTATGTGGAAATAGGTAGTAACAATTGTCGTCGCTTGTAAAATACGATGCGCAATGCACAGAAATGCACGATATATTCTTGCAAATTGCCTGTGTGCTTTGTAAAGATGAGTATACTGTATCTTTTGTATATGAGGTATGTTAAATGTAGTATACAGGGTTTGTATAAATTAGATTGACAAACTGTCGAGGTAAAGGACACTTCCTAAAAATGTCTTTTAAATGTTACATAGTATCACTACTTTTTATTTAATTACTTAAATTAATTTAACTAAAAATGCACAAACATCAGTATTAAATAACGGCTACAAAAGCCTTACTATATGCGGCGTTAAAATGGCAAGTCGCAAACTTTCATAACAGAAAGTGTTACGAGTGGGCTATAAAATAAGAAATTCCTATTTAATTTCAAATATAAAAACTTGCTTTACGTACCTATACATTATTATTGGCATTCATGGACGAAGCATCATATGTATGCCATTGATGCAATAGCTAATATTCACGGCGCGATTTGAGCAGATTCAATAATCTGCCATGAAATATTGCCCCTTTTTTATCATGCAGTCGGATGGGTTCACCTAAGTTCCAGCAATTTTTTGTTTAAAATTGCAGTTTTGGAAAGTTAGTTAGATTTTGCGCCGCCTCGTTCAAGCTCCTATGTCTAGCAACTTTTCTAACAAGAACGTTCTGCAATTTTAGAACGTATACCGCATGTTGTGAGATAAAGACTTCAGCATGATGCTGTGACTACACATTGCAGTTATGATTCTTGTAGGCTTTAAATGACAGCTAGTTACAAATATGTATTAGCAAGATAGGACCTGTACATTCGCCTATGAAAAGTCTCGGTTTAACTACATATGTTACATTTTTATATACGTACTCATTATTTGTTTCAAATTTGAATCGTCTGGTCAAACTACAGGTGAAATACCTACGAGATCGAATAGTTTTAGTAGCATATCTTCAAAAGAATAATATTGTGCCCACCCGGGGAAGGTTTGAGTTACGAATAAACTAGGGTCTAGTCTTTTTAGGTGGGTTTTAGTGACGCCTACCCTAGACAATGCTCCGTAAATAAGGACAGAACAGAGGAAGACGGAGTATATTATAAGTTTGAGTCTTAAGGCTAGTAGGCTCCTGGCCCAAAGGAGAGCGTAGATGATAGACCTGCGGCAGTGAAGCAATAATTGATAGGTTTTCTGATATGGTAACGCAGGGTTAATCTACTATCATCATTCCGAGATAGGTAACTGCTCGGCTCCAGCGTTGACGATAGTCGGCTAGGTAGAAGTGTTCGGGGGGAGGTTGACGGCCTTTGGTAAAAGGGATGGTTTGACACTTCGTTTCACTCAGATTGAATCGCCATGTAGTGGCCCAACGCAAGATCTCATCCAAGCTACGCTGAATACGGTGGGAGACCAACACTTCGCTTCGCATATATTGCTAAATGTACGCCTTGAACCGTACCTAGGTCGTGAATGAATATTAAAAAAAGCGTTGCACTAAAGAACGAGCACTACGGCACGTCCGTAGACTTCAGTCTTGGAGACGACGTAAAGTCTTCCATCTTGTCGACGAAATCTCGGTCCTGTTGATATAACTAAACCATCGTTATGATCTCAGGGGTGAACCCCGCAACCACCATTTTATAGACAAGTCTGCGGTGCCAGACAGTGTCCATAGCACATGCAAATTCAGTAAACACACCCATCGTCTCTCTAAAATGTATGTAATATTTGCTATCTTTATATCGTATGGATCCAAAGTCCTCTGTGCCTTTTCTCTTGGTGTCCTCTTATCCCACATATGAGTTTTGATCTCCGGAGAGAGCCACCTATCAGATCGTGGTACACTCATTGTTGTAACACACCAAAGCAAATTGGCAGCCACTAAGCAGCCGTCTCAAGACAGGGTGAATTCAGAATGTCCAGCGAAGTACTAGTTGAAATTTTCTCCACCTCAGCCGTAAACTGTCCACGCTTCGCCGAAAGGCTGTGTCTGACAGGGAGGCTTCTCCCGGAATGGTTATCAAGATATAATTATGATGATAAGAGGTCAGCAACCGAGCGCACTTGAACGATGGAAGACACGTTCTTCGTCACCGCGTAATCGAAGATGTCTGGCCGCACGCCGGGACGGAATAACGTCGGACCAGCTCCAGGAAGGGGTGAATGGAAACAGGGTTGGAGGTGACGTATCGAAATAAATCCCTACCATACCCTTTGGAGGTCCTACACCACCACGAGGTGTTTAGCGTTTAGGTCATCGGCAAACTAATATACAGTTATTGCACCAATGTAACTTATTTATTAGCTAGAATTACTACTATTGGCACTATGTAGTGAACACAATATTTTAGTGTATATGTAGATGTTATCAAAATTTATCTAGACATATACTAACCGAAATTTGTCAATAATCTACGAAGCTCTATGCTGGCACAATTGTCTCGAAAACATTAATTAAATATACCTTTATCAGGATTAAGGGTAGCTTTATTGAGTTTTATATAAAATTCAGCTGGGTTTATGAATGAGAAAGTATATAATATACCCTTAAAAAAGTTGATGCCGAGTTTTCAAATATAAAACTCATAAATTATATTCAATTATGCAACACTTGAATATTTCATGCATCTTTTTATCTCACCTTGAAGTTTCAGCAATATTGTGTATTAGAATAAATTGAAAAAATACATCTTTAACAGACATTATTGAGTGGGGAGACTGGAAGGCCAACTAGGGAACACAAATCCATAAAGAAGTTATGAAAAGTTTCCTAGTAACCTACGTTAAAATAAGTAAGAGCAACTACATAAGAGAAGCACTCAAAGGCCAAGCAGAAACCAGGAAATTTCGCGTATCAGCGTTCAAATAGTAAAGGCATGCAAATGATGAAAAAAAGAACACTAAGATCCAGAACGTCCCATTGATAAATGTCGAAAACATTACTAGGAGCATTATGTAAGCTTTAATACTGGCCAACTCTAACTATCATTTACACTACAAATTGAAAGTACCTAAGTCAATCTTCTTCTTTATTAAGTATCCAGATAGTTTGAAAGTCACACTAGGCGCCTGTAGGGATGCTTGAATATACTAAGACAGTAAAACTGCACATAGTTCTTTTTATTTGTTTAAATTACTACTATCTATTCGTACTATTGCAATATATAATAATAATATACAATAATTGGCTTATTCTGGAAAAGACTATCAATTAAAAAAAAGAAGACATTGTAACTAGTATAGGCAGTACTGCTTTAGGTGAGATTTGATACAATTTCTTGTATGCAGTTGGAGACCCTCTTTATTTTATATAAGTTCTATATCAATCTAATGTATGTGAGACAAAGCGATTGTCATAGCTTATATAACCGGGCATACTACTCCGTTTGCATGCTATTAAAGTTATTAAACCCTTCCAACTATAGATACAGCGAATCCAAGTTCAGTTATAATAATATATATGAAAATCGCAGCAATTTTCTCTACCAACTACCCATGCAAAATGTAATACTTGTGTCATGACAAGACCTTTAGATAAACATTGTGAATGGTGTAGTGTTACGGTTAACTTCGAATACCCTATTAGCACAAATAACCACACATGCACGTCCGTGTCACCGCTTAGATTACATGTTACTGTTTGGGGATCAAACTAATTCAACCGTTAATATAGATAATATTCGAAATTACAGTTACATGGATAAGTACACGCGAAAACGTAAAAAAATAGTAAAACCGATAAGTTGTGGTGACTCAGTTGCCCGTTAATTCGCTCAATCATTAAACCAACGTATTGGTATCGCTATTAGTTTGACGCATGTCTTTGTACTGTTAACAGAAAATGTGCTTCTAGCGCCTAAACGTTATAGACGTGGTTTTTGAATGATAATGAACAATTACAGTCTTTTATTCGCCATGTTACTAAGCGTTCTTTTGTCACTTGAAAATCGATGTGAAGGAAGTGAATTGATATCCATCTGGCAGGGATTTTGGAAATTTTTTCCAGCACCCTCAGATATGTGGTCACTGGAAACTAGAACTCCCATGGCACAAGGTTTGTTAGTTTGAATAGAACCGTAGCGTAATATAAGAATATAAACATTTAGAAAAGGCTAGGTATTTTAAGCTGTTTAGATAAGACTAGGTAGTAATATTCATATATTAAAGCTAGCAAGCAAGCTAGCAAAGCGGAGCAAGTTATATAAGTAGCTGACATAGTTTTGTAAACCGAATTAATTTACTTATTAACTTTTGATATAACATAAGTTTCGCGTTATTTAATCCGAATTCAATTAAGATTACACACTTATGTACATACTTTCTCAATGCATTGTGTTTTATTCAATAATCTGTTCTGGTTTAGTTGTGACAACGCAGTATTTTAATTGCCATATTACTTTAACGCTAACAAATCAAACTTTATATGATAGCCGATGACTAAATTATCCAATATAAATTGTAGAATACATACGTAGGACACATAGTAATTCTGTGAGTTCCGTTCATATAGAAATCATTTCTAAAGTAGCTACCGCGTAGAAGTATTAAGAATTAAGATGTACTATTGATCACGAGCTTACGAAGAATCATAAAAGTACAACAAATAAAAATAATGTATTAGTATGTAAGTAATAGATATATTCCATTAATGAAGATTTTACAATATGGAGTACGTTTTCCACACATAGAATTGTAAACTGTGAATCGAAGCATTTGATATCATTTAACTGAGGTTCCCGCATATTAACTTTCGGTTTCACTACAGTTTCTTCAAGTAATTATCTTTCTCGATTTAATAGACCAGCTTAGTTATAAGTATTTATCAGTCAGGTTTTTTTTTACCTAATAGAAAATTTAACTCAAAAGTATTAATTAGATCACAATTTGGGAATTTGGGAACAGAAATTCTGACTTTACCTGCAATTTCTATATATTTAATTTATATTCTCTCCTTTCCAGTACACATAAAAAAGCGAATCCTCAATTAGAAAATGCATATCAATTGTTCATTTATAGTGCCACTCGTTTGGGTCACATTTTTCCTCAAACTTGATGTCAAAATTGTCAAAATATTCAGTAAATATATAATTATTACAGAGTATCTAATCTATAAGGTGGCATTTACGGTTACGATGTCATACCGATTCACTGGATTAAACGCAAATAGATGAAAGTTAATATAATTAGCATATAGTTATAATAGCACTGACATAAATTTGTATATTAAAGCCACAACATCGTAATACATACACAAATTTTACACAAATTATACCTTATACTAAATAACTATTACATCTATCCTCTATTTTAGTCAATTTATTGTTTACCCTAAGATCAGCGGCTACTTACACGAAAAAAATTAGGAAGTGCCTTTCTGTGATACAGTGGAACCTTAGTGATGTAATCATCTAATTTTAATCTTCATTTTACGTGAGACTCAATTTTCATTTCAGTAAAATTATTATTTCTTAATAAAAGATACGAAGTATATTAAAATTAAATTATGTTGAGTTGGAATAAAGTAGGTTTCAGAATTGGTACAATGTAGTCTTGCAATTTTTTCTCTTACGGTTTGGAAGAACTTGCGAAATACAAGTTTCGTCACATTTCTCGTCTCTTTTAAATTAAATGCAGTTGGAAATATGCAGTTAGTCAACAAAAGTTTTGCTTTAAAGCGAATGTAATTACTCTGACGAAGTTCATAAAAGCTTCTATTCAATAAATAGAAACTCCTTGCTAAAAAAGTCGCATTTAATTTGAAAAGATAGGTACTGTATGAAGCATCATGAATGCCTTCTCTGCTATAGCATTAAAACAGCTTATGGAACAACCATAACACACAACAGTTTGTTTAGAATTACTGAGTTAGTAAATATGTGAAACAAAAGGCTCTTATGTAGAAGTATGTATGTTGGGATGAAATAAAACTGCAACTCTGTTTGAATTTAGTGTGGCAAATAACAGACTTATAATTCCAATATCTTTACATATCCAGATGATTACATGATTATGTCTGTAAGCAAATAATGTTATCAAAATTATACATTTGGGTTAAACAAATATCTATCGCGGATTTAGTGAATATTTTTTTGACTCAATATTTTCTATTCTGTCTTTCCCTAGAGAAGGATACATATTGAACTAATCAAAACACAACTATCTAACAAAAAGATGTAGCTTAAATATAGTCAAGCAAAACTGTCTGTTAAGTAAACAGTGCTAGTTTTGTTGAAACTGATTTACTGTTTCAAATTTACTGCGATAATTTAACAAAGTATAATCTTATCACTTAATCATGTTAGAAATATGATTTTATTTGGATTAAGGTAAAGTTGCACTTGAGTTAATCACCTGAAAGCTGAATTTTAAAAATTTGACTAATACAATCTGTGATTCAGTAGTTGGGATTTGTTCATTGTTATTATTAGGCTAAATTAAAATTAAAATAAGATCAACTTGATCTATATTGTTAACAGGTTGTTAGTCAGTAATGGTACACCTACGTTTCAGCGCACCTAATGATATCTAGTTCCTGTGACCTATGCTCTAACAATTCATAAATTACCATATCTTTTCTATAAAAAATGTTAGCCAATCTTATTAAGTTTCGACGTAACCTCATAGCATTTATTCGTGACGTGATATTTTTTGCATTCCATGCCCAAGTGCTTTCCATATTTCAAGGTTGCTCCAAAATATAAAATCTATAATAACTTCTGAAGAATATCTTAGTGTTATTGCAGATATCAACATTTGTCTTGTATTATTGCATTATCTGTTTGTGCAATACAAGAACTAATGTAATTTTTACACTCGAAAACTTAATTAATGTTAAGTTCTGTACCATCTACTTTTTGTGTGATGGGTGCGTAGTTACAATGACTACGTAAGCTGTATTACTTGTTTGGGTATCACTGTAACTGTCGCGGTGTAGTTTTGTGTATGTAAATTGTGTTCAAATGGCTTTGTATCATATCGCCTTTTATAATGCCACGCTGTTAATCACTTTGCTCCCAACAGCAAATGGCAAGTCGATCCCGATTTCAACCCTCTGAAAAAATTTTACCGTCCCTCCAGAGAATCGAAACCCGGCTCCTATCGTCCTGCCACAACGATAGACGGCCGTTTAACCACTGCGGCTATCGAGTCGAATTAATATATGTAATACTTGCAAGTATAATTTCATAACTATACATTTATTTCATATATTTGTACCCTTTGAAACTCTATAGTAGTGCAGATCCTATAGAAACAAGGCTTTATGTTCGCTAAACTACATACGTATGTACACTGCTCGACAAAAACTTAGACGCGATGATATGTTGTATGATATGAAATGAAAAACGCACTTTTACTAAACATGTAAAAATAATTTATTTATAATATGATTGTATGTATGTATATATAACATGAGGCAGAGATATCGCTTCTCAGTCCTGCTACAGTATGGACGAATAGGCGTCCGGCAAAAGATTAAATAAATCATTACATGTTAGCAATATGTAATCTTGATTCAATTCAATGAAATACATATGTATATCTAAAATTTAACATGACAATAAAATCAATCTAGTTTTTTTTGTATGATAATTTAGATCCGTTCAGAAGACGTTCTTTAGAAATTCATGTGTATTTTAGTATGAAGGAAATCTTACCGATATCGTATTTGCGCAAATAAGCGGTGGTGTATTAAGAATAAAAATGAACGATTTAAAATAACTCCGAAGACAGTTTGAAGCTCATTCCATTGTCATCTCCGTACTAAAAATCATCTAATTTTAAATACATTCAGCAAGCTAAATAAAATTTAAAACTTCTATTTTAAAACTTCTATTTATTCTAAATTTTGTCGTAATCCACCGGAATAAGAAAAGACGAAAAAAGTATTCATCAGCGTCACTTTAACATACAAAATTTTTAAAAGAGCCGTACATAGAATAATGCTTTTGTTTTCGAAAAAGAAACACAGGAGCAAACAGAATTATAGTTGGCAGAAGATACGATAATCAACCGTCATATTACTTTTAATAAACGTAATAAATTTAAATTCCCAAACCTTAATAGCTTCGTCACATGCAGAGTACTAAATAGGGTCTTAATGATTATTATAAATGGTTGCTGTTGTATTCGCCTTTACCGTTGTTTCATTTATTTATCAGGTATTCAACCTGCGCTTACTACTTCACATAAATTTACACACAATGTCACAATATTCCTTTTTATTGCATTTCGCGAGCTCTATAAAGTTTGTAATGTCCTTTATAGCAATTTTTACATACATTCTCAATATTCTTTGAAATATAAATAAAAAGCGTATTTTGTTTGTTTGTTTACAAAATTTGTTGCAATTGATATGACAAATGAATAATTACCAGTTAAATAAATTAATATTAGATTATACACTTTTCATCAATGACGGTAATCGATGCTATTGTAGCATTTTTGTTTCTTTTTAGGTCTGGTTTAAAGAAATCGCGTGTATAAATTACAACAAAAGCCACAAAATATCTTCATATATGTATACTACTAACAAAAATTAGTAACTAAACCTATTAACTCTAATTAATTTCTTTTCAGATTATCGATCCAATGTCGAAGAAGGAAGGGGAAAATTCAAAGTTAGGAGACGCTTTAAAAAGTTCCTGTTACCACTTCTATTAGCATATAAATTAAAATTCTTTACCCTGATACCGGTCTTGATAGGTGGACTTGTCCTATTGACTGGAGCAACAGGATTAGCCGGCTTTTTCTTTGCTTTGTTTGCAGCAGTAATGGGACTAAAAAGTGGACATTAAACAGAAAACATGGAGGATAGAAATACAATTGTACAGTGTAGAAAATTAGCTTTATTTATTAATATTTATTCCAAATAAGTACGATTCTATTATGGAGTTTAAATAAAATTACTGTTGTATTATTAACTCCCCCAGCACCTGAACCATACAGTGTATAATACTTCTGTGGGAATCCTCACGGACTAAATTTAATTTCGTGCATATAAAAATAAGCTTAACGGTATACAATTTGCCACTTAATGATATGGCCTCATGGGTATAAATAATTATAACGCATACTTAAGTGATTAAATTTTATGTTTCTTTACAGGTAATTAATCCGACAACTGCAATAAATCCTAGAGCAGTCTTAGTTTCATTTGTTTACAGTTATTATATATTCTGCTGAAGTATCACGCATTTAAATAGTATTAATAAAATAGCTGCGTATAACAAATACATATGCCGCTATTACAACAATTTCAACAGATAACCATGAATTGTAATTCATTATACTTACACTAGCTATATACCACCAAACAGAGTAAATAAATGATTTATACTTCACTGATTAGACCGAATCACTGAAGTGTATAACCATTTATTTTCCTCCTGTTTGGTAATAAAGAGAAATTTAAGTTAAATATTGAGAAAAGGAACTAGGTATCTGCTTTCATCAAGAAATCTATAAAGTTAAAAAAGAAGAACTCTGATAGAGATTTTATAACAACTTTAAATAATAAATATGCATAACTTGAACAACTTCAGCAAAATTGCATGCCCTATTAGAGCCTCATCAAAAAAATATTATATATAACTTATGCTTATGATAACACTGCAATTTAGTATCTCTGCGATGCAGGATTTAATGACACCACCAAACACAATACCAAAAACAACGTACGAAATACATTATAAAATTACTTTTTCAAATGACAACATTGTAAACGGAATTTTATCTACAATAAATTCGATAACACTAGAAAATATTAACATATTTGTAAAAATGTGTTATCTGCTGCGTTTCCGATGAGGATAATCTCTTGCCGTCATTTGGTAGTCCCACACTACTTGGTAGGTGCATACCTGTGCTTCGTTATCCTGACGTCAGCCTCGTGGGACCGCTCTTCCTGTTCTTTGTTGCAACTGTCAACATTGTTAGAGAATTTGTTTAAATATCTATGTAAATCTTTCGCTATATTTTGTTGACCTACAAGAGGAGATACATCTAGAAATAAAAGCTGAATACTTAAACGTCATATATAGGGTGATTGATTAAGACCAGCCACTAGAAAGATTGAGCCTTCTAGTAATTATAATTTTCTACAAGGTTGCATATGCTTATATAGTGATTAAATCTACCCACTAAACATTTTTCAAGCTGGTCACACTTGCGGAAGTACCGGCAACGGACATCAACTTCCTTATTTCAAAGCGAATGATATAATTTCCTTTGCATTTTTTACATTTAAGCGTTATTTTAGAGGGACTTTCACTAGTATCGCTTATACCTAAGTATTACTTTTATTGAGATTTTTTGAATTTTTAGACAAATTTTGAAGTTTCGTCATAATGCTGAATATTTTTTGAACGCAAATTCTGAAATTGAGATTATGAATTCAAAATATCTTAACGTTTCTGGTACTGTATCCTAGAAATAGTGCGTTATGTAGAAGTTCTCTTAAATCTAATTGGCTTTTAATGCAATAGGAGATCATTAGAAGTCGATTATCTGAAATACAATGGCCCATTATGCTTTGCCTGATGCAATGTTTTGAAGCAGAATTAAATTCTGCACCGAATAAAACCCTAAATTTGCCATTACTTGCTGTAAAACACAAACTTTTAAAAAGAGCCTCTTGATATCTTTGTCAGTAATGGCACAGACTTAATTAATGTTTAAAATTCAGTTGGTCAGTTTTTAAGTAAAATAATGGAATATCTCAAAATTGGTTAGGTCTAGGAATAGGAAAAGGTATTCTCAATTGAACGGAAATAAAAATAGGAATGTAAAACTGATATAAAATACAGGGTATTATATGTGAAATAAGCGAGTTATAATTGTTTGAAATTGGTGAAATTGAGAAATCAATTAAAGATATTTTAAGAGATCAGTCGCATTAGTGATGTTCGGTCTGCCAAATTTTAAGTCAGTAGCGTTTTTGTTTGCAGCATTATTTGAGACTGTCTTCTTGAATATATTGAAATATCTCAAAAATTAATTTTTGGTATAGAACATGGTACATGAAATTTATTCAAAATTTGATGGAGAATTTGAAAATAGCAGTTTCAAGTTCAAATCATTTAAAATAAGCATTATAGTAAAATAGCATTGTAATAAAATTTTACATTTGGCCTATAGCTGTATTCCTTCAAAACTGTTCGTTCCACACTCTGTATGTATATTAATCATATAGCTGATATAAGAATTTGCAAGTGAGTAAATTACTGTAACTTGTTACAGTATGCTTTATCATAACAACTAGAACTTATTTAGACACTATACTGCCATAGTTACCAACGCGTTACTAACGCGATCAATATGATATTCTTCTTCGTCCATGCGTTGGATCATTATCAGAGAAAATACTACATTACATTAGTCCAACGGATACCGCTAAAAGAATAGAACATCACATAAAATATAATTAAAAGACTAACCGTCGTGTACACCGCATACCATTAATACCTTAATAGTAAAGCTGCGCTTAAACAATGCGGTGCAAACGGCCATAAGCATTCTCCTAAACTAATCTTACTTCTTGTGCGTAATGACATCTACTGAAAAGTCCCCCACACAGGTTATCTAGTAATTACAGGTATATTAAAATACACCGTGCTATCGCAATGTAGTGAATAATTTTGAGGGCAGGTGGTGCACAATACATAGTGAGAATAAAAATGTTGAAATTAGTAGAACATCTGTTGGATTAAGTGAAAATCTGAAACTTTAATTCAGTACATATCTAATATAATAGACAAAACAAATTTGTTTACATGTCCTAATGTTTGATAGACGAAGAAATGAACTATGCAATTATGTCAATGCTTACATTATTATTCTGATACATGCAAAGGGGCTATTTAGTGACCTCCACCTTCGTAAACAAAAATATTGAACAATTTCCAGAACGTACAATCGCTGAAATAAATCACACCCGTTGACAAAATTTCTTCTCAGCTGTGTGACTCACTTTTACATCATATGCGAGTGTGTTCGATTTACCAGTGAAAATTTCGAACAAGTCTTATAGTACTATCCGTTAGATGGACATAGTAGAATATACACCAGAAACATTGGAGTCCATATCATTCAGAAAAGTAGTAACTTCAGACGTCGGTGAACAAGATATTTCGGTCCACCAAAGTTTGCTGCTGAAATTTTAGAATCTAAACTTCTGAAGAAGCACCACCTACATAATTTTTCGAATACAGAAATCCTGATGTGAGTTTATGTAACATTTTCTACGGGAAGGTCTTCTGGTGTATTACAATCATATCACTGGTTTAATATGTGTCTTAGGAGCTCCATCTAACATTAATTCAAAGGCGGTCTTCTTATATAATAGTAATGAGTATCTATCCATGCCAGTTGCTCATTCAGTCCACTTAAAAAAACGCGACAATATAAAGTTGCTTTTGTATGTGGAGATTTAAAAGTGTTATGTAGATTGTTAGACCAATAGGGAGTGTTTAATTTCTGAGTGGAATAGTAGAACTAAAAGACTTCATAGAACGAAGCAACGTGGCACAGGTTTACATTGGCCTCAAAAGATATTGCGCACAAAAGTTTATTGAAACTAGAAAATATTTCTTCGGACCCATTACATATAAAGTTGGGTATAACAAAGCAATTTGAAAAAGTATTGAGTAAGGCTGGAAACTGCCGGTTTTTCTGTTGCAAAACTTAACTTCTTTCCTTCCCAAATTAGAAAATTAGTTTTCGACAGATTTTATATTGGAAAACTCTCTAGTGCACCACAAATCACAAAATTATGAAGAAGTTGTTCAACATATCCTGCCATTTAGGTTGCAATACAACTATCAAAGGTCACTTTTCCACGGCCATCTTGATTATTTTTTACGAAAATGTTTTACAAATCTGCAAAGAAGGAAAAATGTTTAATCAAGTTATACAAACTATGGAGCAGAGCTACCAAGGAAGGTGGAATATAAACACGCTGGCCGACTAGTCTTGGTATTGGTAAGAAGAGACATTTCTGTGTGTTTATATAAAAGGAAAACCATTTTAAACAAAAGAGACAATGGTCTTATCAACGATTGCTTCGCAATTTCTATAATAACTACTGGGTATTTATGTATTTTTTGATATATTGAAATGTAAAAGTGTCATTAGTAAATAAAGTATAGTTATATACTAGTGTTATGTTAGCTAGTATTTACTAATGAAATGTAAGGAAGGGATTTATTGTATTAAGTGCCGCATCATACTGAAATATACAATTTAATAGGAAATAGATGTAAAAATGATCTTCTACTGAAGTATAAGAATTTCTTTAATATTTAAACTACCTATTTAAAATTTGCGAAACTACATATTGCATACACACTGAACACACCTGTGATTTCCAACAATATAAGTACCTTTGTAGGAATACTTATACACAATACAGAAAAATGTTACGTACCCTATTAGCGTATTTTATATACCACAGACAGACAGAACTCTAAATTTGTGTCCAACATACATACACACATACGCATTCATTGGAAGTAGCACCACGTTTTAACACAGAATTCCAATGTACGTGAACAATATTCTAAAGTTGAACCGACCCCCACTTGTCAGATATATCAATATAAAGGCAAAATAAAATCAATGAATATCGATAAAATACATTGTCATTTCAAAAGTACCTGATCTTAGTAGTTAGAATGTACAAACGTGTGATAATAGTATTATGTACTGTAATAACGTTAGCGTGGGCCAATGAATATGGACCGTGTGGTGATAAATTGACATGTATAGAAGAAAATTTAGTCAAAGCTGTGGATAAGATTGACTCTCAAAAGACAATTTCATTCCTTGATGATGCAATAGTTATTGAGAAAACTAAAGAAATAGACATCGGACGAAAAAAGAAGATTTGTTCGACAGATTGATGAGATATTTGACAACTCATGAAGTAAAGCTAAGAGTACCTGAAGCTGACGCCAGAGAAATTGGTAAATATCATTTGTTTCCTTTAAATTGTTCTAGTAACTTTTATATTAAATATGCAACTTTCAAGTAAACTCCAGTTAAACATATTAGTTATGATTCTCATATATTGTGTTTTCCTGTAATGATTTATATATAAAAAAAAATTAAAGAAACAGATGGGACATTGTGTTGCTTTAGTTTGGTGTTTGTCCAAAATCCAACACGTGCTCGACCTAATGGGTATATCGACATAAGATAATTCATGTAATTTTACCCATTATATGTACTATGTTGGAATATAAAGTAGTAGTCGGGTATAAAGTTGAGTGAAGTTGGTAAAATTAGTAAGTTGGTGATATTTTTTATTCTGAGATGATCTAAAGAAGAAACCAATTCAATATTCCGTTTGCTAGATCTTCACAGATACATAATTTTTAATGGAACATCCTATATATTTTATTATTAATATATATTTTTGGATAATCTTAAAGAAAATATTTTGAAAAAAATAATGCTAACAAATTACTATTAAAACATAAACGTTAACAAATGAAAAGCACTTATACTTTTCGCTAATTGTCAAAATAATGCACAATTAATAAATATTGGCCTAGGAACTCTCATATAAATAGCTTTTTTGTGATTATCCCTACATCGTTAGTAAATTTGAAAACGCAATTTACTTATCAGGAAAAATGTGAAATACCGGAAGTATATATAATTTGTAGAAAAACGTCAGTAGAACCATTACAGTCAAAGAAATGATACTAAATGTCCGGAGCATCCACTACTAAATAAGCAAAACGTTTTCTATTTATACAGAAAATTGTGAAACAATAAATCCGCATTTAAGCAAAGTACAGGAAACTAGGTTTCCATTTTGGACTTGCTAGGTTAGCATGTTGGTTTATTTTGAAACATTTTCCAAAAATTCTAGCAAAGATATTATTATAAATGCAAAAAGGATTGCTTGTTTACTACTGACGATTTGAAAATTTTATAGTTTTGGAAACTAAGTATACTCCCTGTACATTACATTTTTCGAGATGAATAAATAAATAAATAAATGAAATTCGAGAAAAAATATACAGGATGTTTCGTTCAAAAAATGCACTTTTGTAAATATTTGGAAAAAAAAATTCAATTGTTTTTTTTTTTGGTTTCACCATTTTAATCACAATAAAGTAAATCATCAACTTGCTAGTTCAGCCTACATCGTAGCTGCAATAATAAAGTAGTGAACACTTAACTTTTGACACGATATATACTCTCAGATATGTGTGTGACTCTCAGATACTGTGTTACATTACTCACATAGTTATTTGCTACTTGTAAATATGGAAACTTATATGTAAAATTGGACAAAGTAATGTAACCAATATTCAAACCCACTACACAGTTATTGGTCTCAAATTCTAGTGTACAGTTGCTCAGAGAATTTACGTTCAGATTTATTCGGAAGGTATTTTTACTAGACTTTTTAATTATAGAATACCTACATTTTTTTTACATTTTTATATTCGTAATGTATCTCATACACCGTTTAACTGAAACAGAGTTTGTATTCTCTAGAATTTGGAATACACTACATCCTATAGTGCTAATTCACAATAGGCGAAGGCGCGATGTAAATAAATTATTATTACGTCAACGTTACAGCAATAACATAAAGTTGTTCTATAATTTTTTGAAGTATTTGCGTTGTTTATTACGTCTTCAGGTTAATTGTATTCAAGAATAAACTTGTGTTGATTCTCTGCTCTCTTAATTTTGCAGTTTACAACTTGGTAGAATATGCTTTAATTTATGAATGGGGGCCATAGTTTTATGGACATTATAGTTTCAAATAAGCCTAGTTACATAAATTGCAAATAATTCATGTGTGTATTACTTAGATGAATATAGAAATACATATAAAAAGCTTCCAGTATTTAGTGATAGCAGACTAGTTTTTCTAGATGTAACAGTGCCAAAACGACAACATTCTCGATTTTATAATCATTAGACGGACTGTAATAGTTGCAATTCTAATTATTGTCAAAACTTATTAAATTATTTAATTAGTTCTAGTGTAGAGAAGTGGTTATCTGAATTACATATCTTCTTATAGGAAACTTTCTGTTATCACTGCAACCGAGACGAGAAGCCGCTTACTGAAAATTTGAAGTTATTACTATACAGATATAAATCAATATATATCTACATATAATTTATGTAATAGATAAACAGACTGCTCGTTTTGGTGGAAAGTGATATATTTGTAGTGTAACCAAGATAAATTTAACTTGGATTGAACGCCATAAAGACACGAAATTATCCATAGCTGAATAATTAACTGATTTAGGATTTAGGAGAATTATTTAATATCTTTACGCTTATTACCGCCACAAATGGAGTCCATTCAGCGTTTAATACATTTAGCAGCTTATTATGTCCCAATTGTAATTGGTGTGCTACCTGTGACTTTTCGTTACAGTGCTATAAACAGTTTTAATAATTTTGATAATTCGGATACCGAATTCCCCAAATAAATATCTTAGATATTCTATTTTTCCCAATAACAATGATGCCCTTGTTCAAAAGCACATGAAGGTATTGAAGGATTGAGTCCTCTTCCAAATCGATTTAAAATAAAATCGACACGATTATAAAATATTAATGAACTTTGCAAATAGTGATAAATTGAATGAAAGAGCAAACAAAATAGCAGGAAAACAGAAAGATTTAGGGCCAAGAAGTTGGAATGCGGCATTGAAATTAAAAAGATGCAAAAGAGAATGAATCTGAATATATTTGGGAAAGTTAGGTAACAGTGACGAGATAAACGATCTGGATTTAGGTGAAAATAAGAGATACGACTTGCCATTAAGCTTCCAGAAAAAAAAAAAAAAGGGGCTAGATCTGCAAACGATGGGCGGACGTATTATGTTGGGGGGACGTCAGTCCTGAAAAATGCATTTTCGGGAACTTGCTAATCTGTATTGCTAGTCGCGAGTCCAACTCTTAATGTGTAATTTGAATCTGTAAATCTGTTTTTTATGACTTTGTTACAATATTACCTCGCCGCAAAGAATATTATGCTGCGAATTATAGTCTGAAGTACCACGCTAGCGAGACGTGTTATAATTGTCACCGGACCATGTATACTACCTCATGTGTAGCTCCAGTAATCTAAACATATTAGTTATATATGTATGTACATATACAGAAGAAGGACATTTTTGTTGCATTTCAATCTGTTACTATCAATTTTGTGTTAAATTGTAATAATCTTATCAAAACATTTTTACTCTATCTATTGTGTAGTAATTCGTCTAATTTATAAAAGAAAAACTATCTTCATGAAACTAAAAACCGCCGAGTTAAATCTCAATTTTGACCAGGCTAGGTTTATGTGATACTTATGCATATCAACATTACCACGGCAGCTCTTGCTCTGTACATTATGTGTGTAAATATGTCTATGTATATAGCTTTGCTAGATAATTACATCGCCGCGCATAATGTTGCTTTGCCAACTATAGCACAATAGCAAATGGTAGCTCAATCTCACCAGCAAGCCTTCTTTGGGACACTTTGCACTAGCTGTCAAATTTTTTGCTGTGTTGCACTATTTTATTCCTCAACCAACGAACTTGTTGGACACTTATTAGTTGAAAAGTCTGTGATGAATTTGCGCGGTCTGTATTATATTCCACTTTAAATTATACCTTTTAACTTCAGGATGTATTTCATGATGCTGCCTATGATATAAACATTCATTTTTTAATGGTAACTTCCACTTTTTGTCTGTTTCTTTGTGATTCTTCCAGCTACATAATAGATTACATTAATACATTCACATTTTACATAAAGTATCATGAGTCTAAATGGTCGCTGTGCGTTGATGGGTCGTACAAAATAGATCATGATATTTTTGGCCGGGCTTCCATTCTTTAGTTATAACTTAAGTGCTAAAGTGATTGAAACAAAATCATTTCCCCAGAAGTCTTAAAAATTGATAGTTTAAATGAGCGATTCCCCAAACATATCTCGATTTTAATAAATGAGCAACTATTCTTATTGATATTAAATTTCTCACTTGTTTTGATACTGATACAAAAGCATACTAACATTTTTATGCAATAAAAGTAGTCGACTATTTATAAGGGTCTCCTTATGTTACACTTAATTATTTTAAGATATAAATCTATTTACGTCAGTCTCCGAAAGCAAACAGGGCAAAGACACGCGTGAGCGTTTTAAATTAAAAGATTCATGACGTCAATTTTCAAGTATTGAAAAAAAATTCTCACATCAAAGTGTGACATTAAAAAAATTAATTGACTTAGGAAAATGTCAGATAACGGGATTATAAATTTTGTTCGAGTTTTTATACGCGCACTGTATAAGTATAGTGTAAGCAGTAATTTATGGTTCCTTAAGATATTTCTGCTCTAGGGTACTTTACACTATATTATGATCCAGAAAAGATTCTCTTTAGGGGCATCGAAAGTCCACTGATGTATCCTTGTAGAATAGTTATCAACAAGCAATATTTATTTAATACACAGTTCCGTCAAATCTCTAAGCATTTCCTCCTTTACTTCTTTATTGAATTCAATAAAAGAGTAACTTAAAAGGTTATTGATATGCAACTACTGCACTTTCTAAACATATTCTTGATTGTACTGGATACTTTGCTTCAACAACAAAGACACTGCTATTTTAAATGCAACATCTTGTTTATTGTTTCGTATTCTGTTTCTTTCCTAGAATACATTTAAATTATTATCGGATGATTGCCTATAAAAAGTAATCGTTTAGGAGAAATCTGCAATTTAACAATGCTTTCAGCGTTTATATATTGCTAATATAAAAATATTTAAATCATACAAATACCCAAGAACTTCAATATACATACTCGTACACATAGTAGTAGTATATTTTACAATATATTGCGTTTGCTGTTGTTATACATTATAAATTATTTGATTCAACAATTTATTATATATATATTGTAATAATAATACATAAATAATAACAATAACAACAGCAATAAATAATAAAGTAATTATATGATTAATGATTGGGAGGAACATTTCAATGACAACATAAAATTTCTCCTTTACATGCCTCACTTATTTTTCGACTACAGCATATAATTGAAGCTTAATGCTGCGCTAATGATTTTTATACATATGTATGTATATATTTATACGTATACATGTAACCAATTCTTCCGAAAGCAGGTATCTTAACTTTCACGCTAACAATAGATTGGTTGGATGTGAGCAGTGGATCGATAAGACGAAATAAAGCTCTTAACTGTAATTTACATAATACGTGACTATTACACACATTAAACCGACTTTCCATTTTAATAAAAAACTTATTGGTGCCTACTATTATACCTAAAATTAAATATTTAACATTAGAAAGAATACTTATACAAAAACCCACCAATTGGAGCAGCTTTCACTTTTTAAGTTAATGAAAGCAATACCTTTGGCTATATGTACCGCAAATTTATTGATTTGAAACTTGCCAAACTCTTGAAATTGTAGTGCCTATATAAATATTGCTGTCGAGAACATTTCAAATGGATGTGAAGATATTAGTGAAATCAAATTCTTCATGATCATCATTTATACTTATGCTTTAAATCCGGATCAGCGGTTCTAGGCCGAACATTTTGCCCTCGGTCAGTTATTAGTTTTATTTTTCAAGCGGCTCTACGACCCACTTAAACAGGTGGCAGACGTTACTGAAAGCTTTGATTTTAAAGTTTCGTTTACTTTAATAAGTAGCATTTTACTCATACAATGTGAATTGTATGTATGCCTTTATTAATATTAGGGTATATGTTAACAGTAAACAGATGCTTGATAAAGCAATTACGGTCAAATGAACAATAGCTATTAACCTGTAGAGTGTTACTGGTTGAAATGCTTTCTGAAGACGCTTCACTAAAAATGAATGCAAGATAGCACTGGGATTTATGTAGTGCAACTCGAGCCTCGCTATTAATGTAATTTATTCAAACCGAATTAATATTCAATATAATTTAAAAAATATATCACTAAAGAAAACGACATCTAGGCAAAACATATTTCTATAGTTTTAATATAATTTAAAATATGTATATGAACTCGTGCGTTCACCAATTTGAAAAATACTGTGTCTTTTGGACGTAGTAACTAATTACTTACAGTATTTAACATTAAGTTGTAATAAAGGAATATATTATTAAAAATAATACTTAATATACACAGGCAACTTAAGCATTACTTCATTGTTACACAGACTTACTTATTGCATTTAATTTGACATATTTGCTCCTACAGTATTCATACTACCACACACCGAAAGCAGTTTGCAATATTTATACCATTAAATTTAGCTAAATCTAGTTCACAGATACACAAAGTTATGTCTGCTATTAAATTAAGATTTTATATTTGTCCCAAAAACTAATACAGATACAAAATATCTTCGCCTCATTTTATGGTGTTGCATAGAAATCGATAATACATATTTCTAAACACAGATAAAACTTGTTTTCAGTGTTGATCTTCACTTCACGCTTCGAGTAACTGCGGCGATACAGCGAAGTGATCCTATTAGAAAGACTTCGATAAATTTCATTTCCTTTTTAAAGCGGATGTCAAGCGACACAGATACTTGTAACGCTCTTTTCTCTCGCATAACGAGGTTTTATGGTAGTATTTGGAGGTGCGGATATATTGTAAAAGTTAACCGTTTATAACATTCCACTAATCGAATATGTACCGACTCTATATATACATATATAAGACTATCAGTTAAAATTAAAATAATTGATCTATTTGTCGCTTGATAAGGAAATATTTTTCTTGTTTTAAATTTTACTTTATGGTAAATAGTTATAAGGTTCGGTATGTATACATCAACTAAACAGACCAAATAGAATAGTCAATAAATAGCGCTGCATATTCGATTAGAGCATATCTACTAAGTTGACTAGATAAATAATTTAATTTCCTACGAAACTATTACATCTATTCTGTAAATAATTACGACCGCATAACTATAATAAATAGCAAAATAGATATTTTATTTTATATAATAATGTACACCAGGCTAGTTGTAGACGTGACTGTATCCGCTTCTTAGATAAGTTGGGAATGTATAACTTACATTTATCAATCTTCATCTAAGCATTTTTCTTCAATTATGGGAAAATTTGCAATTTACCCCCGCAGTGTACCCATCTGTAAATGTAAACAACATGTAGGGTTAAGATGTTACTAAATGTATTTATCCAAGTATAATCACGGAGCCACTTTCAAATTTCTGTTACGTGTTGAGTTATTTTGTTATACTTACATATCTTCAAATGAATATATGAACTAACACTGGCACTATATATCGTGCATGATCTTCAAGATTCATTTACATAATATTTATTTTCAGGAAACCATTAGGTAATAACAGAAAAGTTATGCCGAAATTTTCATGTGATGAGTCGTTTCTTCCAACCAGTAATTTAAGATAATCTGTGAACCCTCTATAATCTTGTGCTGGTCATTCATATAAATTCTAAATAGTCGTGATCCTAGAGTACTACCGAATGGTATTCCTACGACTAAAAACTGAAGGTTGGATGTTATTTAACAATTCTTTAAAATATTCACAATCTACATTTCTTTGTGATATGATGTATATAAATTCACAGTTAAAATCTGACATCAAGAAACATATCGTATGTTATCTTACAATCTTCTAATTGATAGTTTTCGAACCATACAAGAGAAAAGAATAGTTTCTATTAATCTTCCTTCCGTAATAATAAGCTTCAGCAGAGCAGCATTCAAAACCGATTAATTTAAATAGGTCATGCTCACGCGAGTTTCTGCAAAAATATAGCACCACATTGTAGCTTCCTAATAATAAGCACTAATATAGACGTTTATAAAAATTTTAAGAGTAACATAATGATTTAATATTCAATCAAAATAAAATATTTTCGAAATGTAGCTTCGAGTAATCTGTTTAATACAAATGGAATGAATTGAAATTAGTTTTCATGTTCTTCCAGATTCAAAAATTGATTAAAATGTGAAAAAAATATCAAAGAAAATATAGGTATCTTGATAATACAAGAATATATTTTTCCTGTGCAAGGTAAAGCCCCTATTGCGGCAGAAAATAGACATTACTATCAAAATATAAATAAATTTACCTGAATCGAAGATACTGGAAATTAATACACATTGCCTCAGTACCTACCAAAGTTGGATCACAATATTTACCCTCTTAGTCGTGTCCTTTAATAAATGTTACTCGTAGAAAATAACGAGCAATTTGGTGCATCTGTCAGGCAATACGAGACAAACGCACTAGGAAAAATATAATAAAATTGCAAAATTTATATAATAAGATTTTCTGAAAATAAAACATATTCATACAATAGGGACATTTGAATGTTACAATTATATTTAAAAGTATGGTTTAATAATAATTATCATACATTTTAACATGTACAAAAGTATTATATGTGAACATATTCCGGATCGTTTCTACGGACAAAACTAATAAAAAATGAAAATAATTGAATTATATAACGCCTAGTTACTTATAATAATGTTTTGAACGGTTTATTTCTTATATTACCACAAACTAATAAAATTGTGAAATATGTGTCAAACATATTTAGTTTTAGGTTAAAACAATTCCGAAAGGATTTCTTCCAGCTTCTCACATCATCTTCGATTTCGTCCATATAGAGCACTGGCACCCATGTCACCTGAAATGGAAATGAATTATGTCAGTACTTTCGATAATATCAGCCTGGTTCACAAAGACTAATTATCTGTATAATATTCACAAATCTAGTCAGCGACTGGGCGAGAAAAATTAGTTAATTGCGTTAATAACTGCGAATCTATGCCGCACCAAAATATAGGATCAACATTACAGCGCTTTCTATTTCTACGTGCTGAAAAAAAAATCAATTATAAGAAAATATATCCCGAAAAATTTGCCAGTAATTATTTTTAACTATACTACACATTATTTCAAATATAACTAAAATTAAAATTTATAACTACTGCAGTTTTTTAAAGAATCATTGATATAATTTTATTTCTTGAGAAATCTTTGAGTTTTTGTTCCTTGATTTTTATATCATGTCTAATTAACTTATTTCTTAATTAGAAGAATACTACGCTATCTTGTCAGGAAAACTAATCGCTAATAATATATCATGATCGAAATTTCCGTTTCCTATTCAAATTGAAGAAGAATCTTAAACTGTAACTATTAATGAAAAGTAGTTCTCAATATTTAAGCTACTGTTGTTTAATCTGCAATCAGTGTTAACGCCGCGTCGTGACTCGCGGTAGTAAATAAACTTTCAAATGTCTAGAAAACAAATTCACAATATCAAGTTCAACCTATAGCTCCCCACCCAAGCAATAAAATTCTCCTATCCAAAGCACTCGACTCTCGACACGCTTAGCGTTGATGGCTTACTGACACAGTTATCCACTTCCGGTTGTCCGTGACCTTAATTGAGGCTACATTTCTCCAGCTAAGGTATTTCTGTCTCACCATCGATCGTGCACTTGTTGCATTTCACATATTTTCATAGCATGTTTGTAATATTAAGCGCTTTAGACAACAAACCGAACATCCGTCTGTAGTCTGATAATTGTAACCATATTACAGATATAATGTGATTGAATTTTCCACAAGAATGCATAATTTTTTAACTAATTAGAATATAACAATATAAAGCAGTAAACTACGATAATTATTTTAATTCCTTTTAAAATAAAAACTGTAAAGTGAACAGGATGTGCTTTAAATTTAATCTACCGTAAAAGATAGAACTGAAAGTGCTATTATAGTAGTGTTAGATTTAATATATGTTCTGTTTTATTTTCTAGAATGCATGAAGCATGTATTATGTGATTTAATTTACATCTTATAAAGTATTAACAACCGCGAAGGTCGAGATACTCATGAAGGTTAAGTGAAATTGCTACAAAATACAAGAAATACATATATGACTGAATCATATACACCTTATCAGACATTACTTTTTTTCTTCTAAATATATTTGCAACCACAAACTGACTACCAATTACAGCCGGAAAGTATCTTAGCTGTAAACGCTGTCACTTAAGTGTCCACAATACTGTAAAACTGTTCGATATAAAAATTGCTTTATTAAATTTTAATTTCGATCTGTGCTGTGATTTCAGCATTTGAAAGTGATCTATGAACAATAATTACTATAGTTGGTGTTTCCTTTTGTAGTCATCTTTAACATATCGTCTCAGAAGTTGACCGATCTAAACCACTTCTTTTACTAGAAAGTATATTCTCGCAAACTGTCGATAAACATTTATTTCGTAAATATATTTGACCCATATACCATATTAACAGATATGAAAGACATTTCCTTCTGTATTTCGTTGTGATCTCTCTAGATATACTATACTAATATGCAGTATACATATAAATACAAACAACTTTTACATACACCATCTGATGCCATTTGTGTTGTACGGAACTTTACGTAAATCACATGTTTCAAGAGACAATTAAAATTATATCTTAAGTAGAGTTATTGAATACACAAACGATTGTCGATACTACCTAAATCGACAGTCACCACGTAGAGCACCAATCATCGAACAAAATGTACTATTACGGACCTGCAAATATTCTGTGCCGGTTTGGAACTATTTAGAAATTACTCGACAAGTTTTATTACTATTATCTATATGTCCCTTAGTTTCATAGTATTCCTTCTTCGAAGAAATAGTTATATATAGTTATAGTAAAAGCAAATAAATATCTCGTTGATATGTTGCATTTAATGACCCTATAATAGTTTATTTTAATGCATTGCTTGTGATAACCACAAAATAATCTTGTCGTTCATGCGAGCGTTTATTTGCGATTTCTGGATCATTTGATTGATTGATTGAGCCTCAATTTCGTTTTACTCTCTCTCTAATTATCCCTAACATTGCGGCCCACTGGGCCTATTGTGTTATTCCTACTTGGATTCCATTTTACTCAAACAGGTTAGTTCTCTCGATCAGGTTTAAGAGTCCATTCGGTAAATATTTCTCCAATTGTAATTCAAATGCGCTTTGCATCGCAACCCTACGTTAACTTAATGCTACGCATTCGAAGATAATATGAGAGGCTGTTTCCTTCTCTTCATTAGAGAATCTGCAAAAGGGGTCATATTTATAGATCCTCATCTTGTGCAGGTTACCACTTAGACAGCCTTGTCCTATTAATAGACATGTTACTACCCTAATTTATGTTCTGCTTAATGCAAGTAAGTCAGCAGTTAGTCGTAGTGACGGTCGTCCCATCATCCGTTTGCTGTGCCTTTGTCCAGATACATGATTCCAATTTAATTGGCGTTGTTTTATGACCCACTCATTAATTGCACGATGTACTGCACTCTTTGCAATATCTAGATAGGGCCCAGGTCCGATAAATTTCATTTGGAAACCTTCCCCTCGCTACTTGGTGCGTGGCCAGAACAGTTAAGTCTTGCAGGCATTCCCATATTAATTTGGCCGCTATATTATGTATAAGATACTAATTCCTGCAAGACTGCTTGACTCTCAGAGAAAATGCAGATCACTGAAAAAGAATTTACATACCACAATTACAATAAAAACATCTAAAATCAAGGAAATCACTAATATATATAATTTCTTGAACAGAATTTTTAGAGCTTGACAAGAAAATATATTGAGGTGTACATACATGGCTGGCTATATGTTTTAATATTATTTGAGATATATTAAATGTCAATTTCTCGCACTGCATCTTCTTAATGAAAATATAATTATTTGTGTTCTGTTTTATTGAACTATGAGTGGAAAGAGAGCTGGGATTAAAAGAACATGTATGTACATATTACTTATAAAATCTATTAAACTATTACCAAATCTTCTCGAAAAACAGAGACAGATATTATTTTAAGAAAATCAACGAAACCAATATATATGGTTGAGACGATAATTTACAAATATTTGAGGTATCCCCAAAAGTTTGTATAAAGCTGCATAATGGTGTAACTGAAATTGGTACTTAATTGTTTTTATAGTTTCAGTTTCTGTAAGTTTGCTATTAGCAAATATGTAAAACAAACAAGCTATGCATATCAACTGCTGTACGTTTGAACTATTAACGGAAAGCTACAGTAATAAAAGACACATAACCTTCTTGGGTTTACAAAATAACTTCCAGTATTACATTTTTCTAAATTATCCTGTACTTCATTTTATGTAATATATTATTTAATCTTTATCCTTTTGTATTATATTATACTAGACCTAATCTTTTTCCCTCTTCTTTTCTTACAGAAGCGCGAAAACGAAAATGGAGAAGATACATTCTCCCACTTCTGTTAATCCTCAAACTGAAAGCTGCAATTCTTATTCCTAGTGCTTTAATTGTCCTGGGTTTTACCGCTGTTAAGGCATTGGCTTCTAGTTTTCTAGTCTTGGGCTTCACAATCGGCTCTGCTTTAAAAGGGGTCTATGCTGAACATCACCATGTGCCGCACAAAATTAGTTACGAGGTGGTGCCACATCTATGGAACCGAGCTGGTATGGAGAACTATCCAATCGATCACGGGTATCATACCATACCTTGAATCTTCGCAATGTTAACGTTTTCATTTTCACCTATATAAGGATGCGCTAATTGTGACGATAATATATCTAATGTTAAACATGCCATAACATAATGTTTATTTTATTGTACAAACTATATAGATCTATTTTAGTTACAACTAACGCACCCTGCGCGATGCACAAGCTACATGTAAGTCATTAATTTATTTATTTTTAATAAATGTATATATTTTAGATAAATGCTTTTATTTGCATTAATATTTGCTTCTTGTTGTAACTTTTTTACAGGAAAAATATTTTATGAAAACATAGTGCTTTATAGACAACTAATTATAGGTGTAGTAAATTAATTAATAGTAGATTTGTAAAAAAAGTGATATTTTAATTCTGTCAATTTTGAAGCGTAAAGTATTAGAATGATCATTATTAAGTTTATTTACAAATATCGTACAATATTTAATAAATCGAATCTTGTTAAGCCGTATAAATATGGAATACATATGTTTTGCTTACATAAAATATACACTACAGCAGTAAATCGTGAAAGTAAAAAAATGCATTGCATTGCTTCTGGTTAGGAACCGAAAACAAGTGAACGTAGTCCACTTCTTGCAAGACGACCGCTAAAATGCGCTAACAATAACGTTTGCACTTCTTTTCAATGCAATGTGTCAAACGTAAGATACGCTATCATGGTGTGGCTATAACTCATTCCACAAACCGCCTTATGTATGTATCATATCCAGTTGTGTTACGGTATCAAGACTATAGTCTCTACAATCATATAAAAACAGCTGGATTCGTCAGTTATATTGCTCATATTGTCATAAGTGTAACCCACAAAATTTGGATATGCAAATTGTACCCTTCCTAAATAATGCTCTATGGATTCATTGTAGATCGTTGACTACAGTGAAAGTGAGAACACTGCGTACATTTATTGTTAGCACAATAAATTCAATTTTTCTTGTGCTGCAGCTATATTACAATTATAAGACAGTACGGTAGCTTTACAAGATATTTGAGACAAAACAATAGATTGTTTTAGTTTCATATTTCTTTTTGTAAAACAATCTAATTGACAAGAAGCTTCGAGTATATATGTAGTTTCAAAGGATATAATCCTACACCTTATTTGCCATAATGGAGGTAAGTATACACGGACATCCATGAGATATTAATATTAATATTATAAGGATTTTTACGTTTAGGGGTGATAATTGACCGAGGTTACTCAGAATTATTCGACCCAACTCTACATTTTCACTGTGTCAGTTTGTTACATTAAACCAAGTTTTTATATAATTTGCAACGTCGCACAGCGCATTCGAAGAACCTCACAATTTCCAATGTTGCAATAGAATAAATGTGTTGCTTATTTGTTTGTAAAGTGGTTTAGTGGATATTGTTTTATAAATTAATATAACAAAGCTTTGCTATGCGAAACACCTACATACATTACATAAGTTAGATATACATGTTCCACATTGGCACAGATTAATTTGTTTATGTTATCAAACAAAGTAAGATTGACTACAGTAGCTATTAGTTCTGTTTTAATGTGTGCGATTATGTGCTTAGAAACTAACCATTCAAATTTAGCCGTCTTGATAGTACATAATGCAAATAATTATAAGTACGATTTGCAAACGAAATGGACAGACATCCAATTCGGTCATTTGAACTGGATACGTCGTACAATATGAATGAGCCGGACTAAATGTCAATGGGGATTGAACGCCGAAATATACAGTGTGTCTGAGAGAAACCTGAAAATCGCGCATGTAATAACTTCAAAGCCTCGCCTACTCGAACTACGTCACGCCTCCCGTCTCTTACTGTCGACGGTGATCGATCGACAAACATTTGAATCAGATCCCATCAAATCATTTGATGGGATCATCAATAAAAAGATTCAAATCAATAAAAAGATTCAAATATAAAAAAGATGTGTGATAGAAACATAAGCAATCCCAATTTGGATTAAATATCTGCAGAGTTGAGAACTAAAGACCAAATAAATTTTGAATGTATACCGAAATAAAATTCTAATTACAAGTATGAAAGTAAAAGTATACAGTTACAACGAGTGTAAGCATCCATATTTTTCGAAGTGGTTTATCAAATAACGTATTGGACTACATGGTACTTCGCGTTCAAATGCTGTCATAAATAAGCCACATATTTTATTCAATGTGCTGCCACGCTGATGCCATTGTATTACGGATTTATTTTCTTCCAAAGTTAAATTCATAATAAACGATTAATTTAACCTAACGGTTTCAAACCTTCCAAAATTAGTTTAGAACGTTTAGAACTAGACCCCAACTTGTCGCTCTCGAAATGTCGAATGATGAGCCGAATAGGAGGTGGTAACTGACGGGAAATGCCGAGACTCCCCGACATTATGCGTCCAATAGAATAAGTTTGCGCGTGCAGAACACCTTTGCTTATCCAAAGAAAATACATACATACGGTATAATATACTCACTGTCAGCCAGATTTAGTCAACGCAAATATCAGATCAGGCCGTGGCAAACCAAGCTAAACATCGGTTGAAATATCGAGGCAGACCTACAAGCCAAGTAATAGACCACATAACAACAGATTATAATCTGTTGTCACGTGGCCTATTAGTATAATTATTTATGGGAGAATCGGGACGAGTGGAGCTTCAAAAATGCATTAATTCGTTTGACCAAAAAATCGGAGATATTCTTTTGAGAACATAGTGACACTTAGTAGCTTGCATAATTGATGATCAATTGAGAACAACCACTTAAAGAACTTATCCTTATACAAAGCCACATATTTGGTTGTATCTACGATAGCGATAGTAAGAAGACGTAAGAAGTAGGAACGAACAAGCATCGCAAGGTCCGATTTTTTCTGGAGGTCCATTCAAACCGATTTCGCAAACCAATTCTGGTGTCTTTTATTATGGCGCATATTGCTGCAGCAGACTCCCAAGCTATGTATATTGCTCATCCAGACTATCCACTGCAGCTCTTGCTGTGCAGATGATATGTGCATTCATGACTTTGTTGCAACAACCTCACCTTAAATAATGTTGTGCTGTTAATAATGTCCCGATAGCAGATGATAGCCCCACTGGAAAATCGATCTAGCGAGACGTTGGCACTAGCGTCGTCGAACAGCAGGCCTCCTTGCTCAGAAGTAACCGTTGCCGAATGTTAGAGCCTTCACAGACGTATTTTTCTTTAATATCAAAATTAATTTATTTTTTTCTTTTGTAACCGTTGTCAAAAACACAAAATCATTTATCACAAGCGCTTAACAATTATATTAGTATTATTTGCACATTATGTTAGTATTATCTGATATACATATATGGATTTTTAAATCAATCCAAGTCTATCACGTCCAGTCTCGTAGGTAAAAACTATTGCATGCTGTGTATTTAATACAAGATCGTTACGCACATTGTTATCGTTGGGTCATTTCAAGATAACTAAGTATCCGACGAGACTTCAATGCGCTTTCTCACTGATACATTTGATTCTAAAAATTACAAAACTGTGCTACGAAGAAAATATAATGCCTTTATAACAATACAAAAATATTTATGAAGCCTTATGTTGCTAATCACCACTTGTTTACAATATTGGAAGATGTCGTAATAAGTTACCTTAGATGTCGAACTAATAGTATCTAAATGGAATATAAGCTAAAAACGCATAGTATGGCAAGTTTTGGGAAGATATGGTTTAGACCTTTGGTAAATAAGTTGCGTAAGTTATGATAGCTATTACAGCTTACAAAGGTACTGCAGTGTACCTACCACAAAAAAATTGTTGAAAAATAGGGAAAACATTCTAACATTATATTTTTATTTCAGAGTACACAAGAAGAATGAAAGGACCCGATAAAATTATACGCTTTCGATAATGGGTAAGACTCCCTGCTAGCTACGGCACCTGCTACATTATTTTGTGCAGGTGTACTGACAAAAGACGCTATTTTTAGTAGTAAACTAGCAGTCGCTTTCTTGTGGAACACCATGAAGAAAATGCTTAATGTATCTTCCTTGGAGATACCCGCTCATTGATCACATGGACTACAAGCAAATAATATTTAGGTCTACGTAAAAAAATGGCACTGGAATTGTGAGAATAGCACCCAATCTTTTAGTCTATTTGGTTCTGGATTATTATAAACGGGCACTACTTCTAATTTGTAAAACACTATTGGACATTTGGCGTGTGGGTTTATTTGATATCTTCAAAAAATCTTTAACTATTTATGTACTGGGAAACACACAAATTAGATACTGGAGTTGAAGAGTAATTAGTGGAAACGACGACACTAAGGAGGAAGTGTGGGGCCGTGATATATATGTATATGCCTGGGCGAAACATCTCAGTAACTTTATATATGCAGAAAAATCTATAGCTTTTAGATTACTAATTTAGGTGTTTTCTACGCTTTGATTTCTGCACAAAACATCACTAACAAAAATAATACCTATTTTGCTACAGTGATGTCATCACAGATATCAATAATTGTTATACGAAGTTAATGCTAGGTCATTTCAATCAAGCCCTGTTCAACAAAGAAATGCAATCAAAGTCATGTACATCTCTACGAAAGTCTACATCCTAACGTACAAGAAAGATAATTTCAGAGCTTTTAAGGTAGAGCTTACGGAAAGTTGTAATTTGTTTGAGTGGGTAGATATTATTTAGTGATAGCACTTCTCTGTATTTATTACAAAGATGTCATGTGTTGCAAAGTTTGTAACTTAATTTAAGTAATAAAGACTGTTCTAGTTATTATCAGTATCATTGTCATTATTATGTGTATGTACATATGTATATCACAACGTATACGACCGAATGTTTTAAGGTACTCTAGAGAACCAAGTAATTTGCAAATATAAAAGCGCAAGAAATTAATTAGTTTCTTGTTAGTATGACAATGAACAACCCCTGATAAAAAAATTAAATGTTATATAAAGTACAATGAGGAAAAAAGCGATAAAATATTACCGTTAAAAGGGTAAGCTAGAATAAGAGAAACAAAAGTGAAAGTGAAAACAAGTTAATATTGATAAATTGAAGACTACAGCTGATTTTGTAAAACAAATACGTAATCCAGCTTTAAATTATTGCACACGCAGCAAAATGTTCTATTTCAATATGGGTTTTACATTGCTGCGCTACTCTTCTTGTGAAATAAAAAAGCATTGAGGAAAAGTTATTCGTTGTTAAGTATTGCATCATTCAGAAGTACCTAGTTTTTTTTATATGTGGTGGGTGCTTAGTTGCAGTGACTTCGTAAGCTGTATCGCTTGTCTGGCTATCATTACAACTCTCGCGGTGCAGTTTTGTGTGTGTAAGTTGTGTTCAAATGGCTTTGTGACAGCATCATATCGCTTTTTATGATGCCACGCTGTTAATCACTTTGCTCCCAACAGCAAATGGGAAGTCGATCCGGGATTAAACTCTCTGAAAAATGTCACCGTCCCTCGAGAGAATTGAACCCCGGCATCTATTGTCCTCCCGCAACGATAATCAGCCGTCTAACCACTGCGGCCATCGACCCGTTAATTATATATGATAACCATAATATTCGACAACTTTGTTGTTTTACATAGAACACCTATGTATGTGTTCTATAATTTTTGGATTTGGAGGGAGAAAAGGCAAATAAAATACTTGAGAAATAATGTTTTTGAGATTTTAAATTTATTGAAAGATAATTTGTTCTAACCCCCACACTATGACATAGAATGTGCACAGAATGGTGCTGACTGTTGTGGTGGTTAAGACTTTATCAAAAGCGGCCAAATACTAATCGCCGACTATAAAAGAGACGATAGTTAATACAAGATTTAACATGAGAATGCCACAGATTTCAATAAATTGCTCAGTATTTTAAAAATCGTTAATTTATTCTTCACCATTACACTATTGCAAATGCCATTGTAATCTAGTAGTATATAACACATTATACAAGGTGCCCCGTATAGTTATGTTCAAGTTTTAGGAGTGTAAAGTAGATTTCATTTCAAGTAATAAAAACGCAAAACCTGTATATCCATTCTTATTTGTCTCAAAGTTACAGATCTATGGATGTGATTGTCAGATCATGACAAAAATGCTAAAGTCAATACGAACCAATTATATATTTTTTAAGTTACACGATTCAATAACAATCAGAGGCCATTGTTAGCGTCGCATAATAAAATGTTATACTAAAATAAATAAACACGTGTCGTAGTGTATACAGTAATGTCTTGGAAATCTACAGAAGAGAGTACTGAAAATTGATTTATAATATATCCACATCACTATCGCAGAGGACACGGTTTGCTTGAGGCAGACCACTATGCTCTTCCAGTTTATTCTACCTGGATATTAACACAGTCACGGCTTCATTTTAATTTCTGCAGAACAGTACTCTGGGCTGATGAATCTACGTTCAACAGAAGTGGTGTTACAAATCTGAGAAACCTGCACAGATGGTCATCCGAGAATCCCAGAGCTATACGCCCATTTAAATTTCAAAATGAATTTTCTATTAACGTTTTGACGGCTCTAATTGAGAGGATGTTACCACTGAATGTGCGACGAAACATCTGGTTTCACATGGATCAGGCACCACCACATTTCAGAATTGCTCTCCGAAATTAGGTTAACGTCAATTATCCAAGACGGATTGGTCCAGGTGGTCCTGTTATATGGTCACCCAGATTACCCGACATTAATCCCCCCGGGTACATAAAAAATTTAGCCCACGCGCAAGTTTCAAACACAAGAGAAGAGTTTTTGGATCGTATTCATCCGGCTACCGAGCAAATCCGACAAAACAAGTATGAAATTTGGATAAGTACTTCTTCTGTTGGCTTACGGGAACAAGCCTGGATTCAACAAGGAGGTTCGTAAATATTATTAATTGAACTTTTTTAAATAAAATCAGTTTTTATTGACATTTTTTTTAGATCTGACAATCACACTTCGAAACAAATAAAAATGGATATACAAGTTTTACATTTTTGTTACTTGAAATGAAGTCTACTTTACACTCCTAAAATTTGAACATAACGATACGGTGTAGGTATATTGATATACATATGTATATGTTATTTAAAAGTTTAACTATTATGACCAACTATTATGATTAGTACTCTGTGTGCTGAATGTGTTACTAAAGTACCCGTCTTGAATGAAACTACAATACAAACAATATCTATGTATTTACATATATCAGCATAACTTTCAATGCTGCATTAATTATATTTAAAATAGATGAGGTTAGGTGCATTGTACCTTTCATAAAATTGATTTACTTTAACTACAGTTATGTATAATCCGATCATCCTACAGAATTACAAATAATTTTAAATTATACAATAGTCTTATAAAACACATGCTGAAATGAAACAACATGTACATGTGCAGGCGGACACCATATGTAGATCTTCACCGATTTGGTCTATAAATTTTCATAAAATTTTACTATTGATTTTATATTCCGAGAAAGAGAGTTGTTGACAAATTTTCAAAAGAGAGAAGAGAACTCACTGACGTGGAACTCACGCTAATATGGGATACTTTGTAAACCCAGGCACTTTGGACGTATCCGCCATTATGCAAGGTTCATGTACATACATACATAGTTTGCTGTGGAATATTATAACATCTCTCAAGCTATTTTCTTAAAAAATATATCTCAAACAATATTACAGGTTATTTGAATACAAAATACTAACGACTAGAATCTATAAACATTTGCAAGAGAAGAAAGTAACTCCACAACACATTTAATTCTCGATAGTGCAGCTTCACCATCAATCTTCATCTTTACAGTAAGTTTATAAGAAGAAAACCAATTGACATATTTACAAGCCTTTATGTAACTATGCATTTCGTAGTTGAAGACCGACACGACTGGTAGTCCATTACTAACAATTTTGTGAATAATTCGCACACGAAAATGAATTATGCTTTTGCACTAGTTGTATCAACTTTGAACAACATCCATCCATTAAAATACTGCAAAAAGAAAGTAGGGAATTTTGTGTAGATCTCGATAACTTGAAACATAAGTGATAAATGAATCGTAATCAAAAGTAATACATTCATTGAGATGTATATTGCGTAGATTATCTGAAAGAGCTTTGTATATGTAGGTATACAAATTAATAGATTTAAATATTTGTTTGGAATTAGTCTATTTTAATTAACAGTTCAGCTGAAAATGTCTACTCAAGTCACCTTTTCCAATGTCTACTCAAGTTTAAGGTTAGGTATTGTGCAAAGCCAACTGTGAAGTGTCTGAGACGCAAAAATTGGCCTATAGTATGTGGCGCGTATAGATATTAATATATTGCATAATTCGCAAATAGAGTTAAGCAGTAACCATATAGAACACAAATAGTAAAACATAGTAAAATATAAGTACGACAAAACTGCGAAATGCCCGATTTAATTCAAAATACCACTACAGACAATAACGTTATAATATACCTATATAAGCAAATTCATCTTTTAATGTCTAAGCACATTTACCTTTGGCTATTTCAGCTTGGTTTATGAATTTAATCGTGTAATACGTAATTCTAAATTCACTTACTTTCTTACAGAAAATCCGGTTTAAAAGTGCAACTGCACTAAAATTACTCAATAATGTAAAACTGACTATATGCAAAACATTACGTGCACACATTTAATAAACAAACACTGAATCTGTACTCGAAGAACTTTGCTTCAAACTGTGTCTGAATTTATGACCCAAATAATGTCGATTATAAGTTTTCTAAACGCAATTTGTAATGTAGTTCTTCTAATAAAAAAAAGGAGGATCCAGGAGAGAAATGTAGAACAGCCAGACTACTACAACCTCAATAATATAGAGCGATTGTTTTGCCTTACTTTCATGCTAAGAAAATTCATCCGCTCTTGATGGAATGAAGTTTAGAATACCACCTGCATCCGTTCGGCTTTAAAAGTGAATGGATCTAGTTCTTCGAGCTACTAATATTGCGTTCCTAAGGTGCGAATAATGAAACAGTTATTGAAAAATAAAATAAAACGTTACGGTGATAGTAGATTAACGTAGAGTGAACCTGGCCCCTATGCTCGTTTTAATTAGGAACAACTTAATGGTCAGCTGCTCTCACAATTACTTCTTGCTCCACTAAGTCTATTCGGTGCTTGCTGATGGACACAATTTGGAAAAAAATGAATGTATCACACTTTTTTTAATAATCTGGTTTTAGTATAAATATAGGAGTAAACTTCCGAACAGCATCAGTCGTTTTATCAGTACCATAACAACATGGTCTCTTTTAATAGATATTTAGTGTTAGTGTTTGCTTTTCTATTAATTGGATATGTGTCATCGAACGAACCGGTTAAAGGTGAACGTGGTGATTTTAAAAAATCGTTAAAAACGGACTGTGCGACAACGTATTCAGCTACGTGCCTTAAGTTGGATATTGTTAACTGGGTAGAGAAGTTAAACGAAGAGGATGATTACACATTAATACCGGGAGTGTCGCTAGTTCGAGAAGGGAATGCCAGTGCGAAAGCGAATACTGCAGAAGTAGTCGCAGAATTGGCAAGGGAGTTCCCTAATGATCCAGATGCTAGATTAGATGCCTTTCTAATGAAGAAAGTTACGGGTTATCTAAACTCTCACGCTATCAAGCTGAACCTGTTTGATCCTAACAGTGTTGAAACGGCACGTAAAGGCGGTGGCGGTTTTGGAGGCGGTGGCGGAGGAGGAAAAAAGGGTGGCGGAGGATTGGGAATGCTTTTAGCAGCTGGTGCAATGATGAAGGGTACTCTAATGGCTCTAGCCATGGGAGCCTTGGCAGCCTTAGCTGGAAAAGCATTAATGACTGGCTTAATTTCACTTATGTTATCTGCAATCGTCGGTCTGAAATCACTTTCTGGCGGAGGTAGTAAGCAAACAACATACGAAATCGTAGCGAAACCAATCTACTCACATTCCAATAGTCACTCGGCGTCACATGAAGATTACGGTGGTCATGGGCATTCGTCTTACGGACGAAGCTTTGATGTGCCTCTTCCTCTTGGTTTACAATCTGGCTACCAACCTGGCTACCAACCATAAGTGATATTCACTTATTAGATGTATTTCTTATTGTTAAATATTTATGTTTGTATTTAATTTACTTCTAAATAAATTATTTATTTGTAAATGACTGATCATTATAATTGTATAAATAAAGCACAGCACACCCACTTTAGTCTTATTGGAATCTATAAAAAGCTTTGCTTGTAGGATGGATATATAAAAGTCGAATACTTTCAATTCAAAAACTTAACCAGCTTAGCAATTGGACAAGAATTTTGTATTTTGCTACTTACAACGTAATAAGTAATAATCTTAATAAAGGAATGTGGGTCACATATTTTCTTGGATCAGATAAAAATTCAAGTTATGTTGATTTATCGGAAACGATATGGCAATTTATAGAAACCATCTAATCAGGTGCGTATACTGGGACAAGCTCATACAATAAAGACAAATTTTGTCACAAAGATCATGACACTGGTAAGTTTCATCGGTTTCTTTCATATCTGTGGAATGTAGATTCAATTCCGCAACAAAATATTTTAACAACTGCCGCAGCAATTACTAATTAGAAATTTCTGAAAGGGAAACTCTCAACGCAGGCCAGATGTATTTAAATATTTGTGTATTAACAAATAGTATCTTGCCGAAATACTTTTGAATACACACGAACAAACTGTGAAGGCGAGGAGATAAAGCCCATATTATATTTTGTTTATCTATACAAATTTCCAACTTTGCCCCTGAGACATTCAAGTTCAATAGATTTAAAGTTTGTACATAATATATAATTGGATTCTATCTGTCGAGTAATCTATTAGTACCACCCCTGAAATGTTGACGTCGCAGAAATAAAAATTTACATTTACTTCAATTAGTACGACATTTTCTGTAATCAATACGCTATTTTTCGCAATTAATTTGTAACTCACTTTGATTGTATTTTTTGTTGTAGTTTATATCGCGAAGTAACGAGCATCACGAGAATTAAATTCTTTCTATACAGTAATGTTATTGTACCTGCATGTAACGCTATAGCGTTATGATATCCCATAAATTTTCCCAGATTGTAATTTGTCCATTTCCTGGTGGTATACGGCTGTTTTCCAATAATTAAGTTGTTGTGACATGACCGTAATTTCATTTTGTAGTTTAATTATGATTTTCCATTCAAACCATACAGTTTGCTGTACAGTACTGTTTTGTATAGAGTGCTTAACATCTTTAAGACACATATAATTCTTATATTTCGTTGCAAGCAGGAAACCTGAAAAAACTAATCTTTCATAAGACATAATGCAATTTTCATGACGACGCTGTGCTGATTTTGGCTTCTCCCGAGTAATTGCTTGATAGATAATAAATTTTTAAATCTCATTGAAAAATATTACGGTACAGCCGCAGTTACCTTTGTGTAATAAATGCAACAATTAATGGGAATCCCAACTTAACATAATGCAGCAAATATTTCCCATCAGCTTATCGTCACATTTATAGTATTTAGTATAAATATATATTTATCTTAGGGTCCTTTATTATTTTATGAACGGAAAGTACATTTTATGAAGTATTGGAAAGCTTTATACCGTAAATTATATTTCAAATTTTAAGTAATGAGGTGTATTACCAATTGACATTTTCTGTGGTTATACTTTGGTAATCTAGTTCAGTATTATCTAGGCCCAAATTCAGTGCTATCGCTTCAGTGTAATTACACCTAATTTTGCGCGGTAGAAACATTGGAACAAAACGAAAAAAATTTCATAGAAACATTAGATACATATACATATATTGGTACCTGGTGTATACAACTGACATACGCTTTAGCAAGGATCTCGGTTTTAATTTACTAATGAAGTACGTAGACTATTTAAAATTTGCACTTGTGGCGAGAGAATATAAGAATTAACGGAATTAATGGATAAGTAATAGTAATAATAGGTACAAGCCAGCTTTTTGCTTTATTTTCTGGTGTTAGAATTATGTTTTCCAAGATACTTACACTGGTTATTACTTTGCTGCAATCAACAATTGCTGCGTTCATTTTATCTCCTTCTCAATGGGTGAAGATAATAAAATAGAAATGGAATTTCAGGAATCGCTTCTATCAAACAATTCATTACAATCTAATTCAATCTCCATTTAACTGGGAGACAGGAGGTAATATGCCACTGAATATTAAATATAGTAGGGTTATATATGTCGTGTAGTTCGGAGAAGGACGTAACTGATTGCATACAGTAGGAAGTACTGTAGACAAGAAACATTTCACACATGTACATATACATAAAATGCTTCGAAGTTGGATAATCATCTTATGACAAATATCTCTCGCTAAGGTCTTAGAAAGGTCTTTCACGAGAGGATCATGCGCTTGGAACTGAATAAATTTCATTGGTGTGACAATTTTGCTTGTTCAATGTTCATATGTCTGGCGGAAAAGTTTGTCTCATATACAAATAGTAGCGTAAAAAGTATCAATGTGTATAAATATGGGTTATGTAGCTACATCTCGAATTAGATACAATTCGCTAGCTAAATATTAAAAGCAATGTTAAATATGATTGATGACACAATAAATATAATAATGAATAATTTATGAAGAAGTAACTCAGTGACAATGTGAATTAGTTTTGTAACGATTACGGAAGCATTCGTGTCAGAATGTTTACCCGTAGGAAGGAAAAATGTTTATTGATCGCTGATTCTGTTTATGACTTTGTCATAGACTGTCTGGATTTGATGTATGAGGTACCCGAGCCAATATGTAACGTATGTGATAATAGTAGTAATGTGTACACTTTTTGACACATGTATAAATTGCCTAAGTGTGTACCGAATCGTCGTCATTAAGCCTGCAATCAACTCGTATAATTATATTTACAATTTTAATAGTACTGTCATCTTTCATGTAAGGCTTCTTTAGTTATTTTTCTCGCCTAAACGAAATCATAATTGACTTATGCATGATTTGTTAATAACATATATGAATTATGTTGCTTATTGCACTTCCAGTATCGTTGCATCGGTTTCTGTGAACCAGCTAGCTAAACTTATACATATATATAATATATAACCCAGGTAGCACACAACGTTGGTGTAACGTTGACTGATTGTCCGAGTTATATTGGGCACGCGTTGGAGAACAATGTTGGCTGTATGTGAAAGTGTGAACATTTTACAACGTTGGTTTTATATCTTTAGGCGACATTGGCGTAGGATAAATTTTCAATACCTACCCGTTCTGTTGGTCATTCGTTGGCAACTGATGTTGGCTGCTTATCGAGAGGATACATAGTAGTAACTACGGGAAGTAATATTGGGTATTAATTTTGTATGTGATATCTATACGATAAGACATACAAGATGCAAAACATATATGATGGTACATAGGTACACTGATCCGATGTTAATTAGTTTGCTGAATAAATTACAGCGATATTATACCAACTCAAAATTCGAGTTAATTATCTGTATATAATATATTTTCATATGAAATAAACTTGATTTAAGATATAAACTACCAGATTACAATAATTAGATCATGGATAATTTAATAGAAAACTTCTGTTTGAATTTTACATATCTATGTATGCAAGATGTTGATAATAGTTAAGAACATATACAAGTAATGATTTGAAAACTGTTATAAAATCTACGCTTACGTTGAAATACTCAGCGTTCAAGACAAACATGCTCATAATTGTGTAACATAGTATATCTCGATATGATCTGCCTATAATCAGGACATATATCGTAGATGTTTTATTTCATGTGACAATATATAAGGAAAACTTACTACAAATTTTATGTTTTTTTATGTGTATGTTGTTAACAATAGTTAACATCGAATCATATACCCATATAACACCATACATGATCTGCACATACAATAAATAAAGAAAGTAATTACGATATTTTATTTATTAGTGAAACTAAAATTCAAGATAAATAAAAAAATAAGATGTGATATATCTTATTACAGAACAAAATTTATTATCTCTTTACATGTTATGGTATATAATAACTGAAATATCTTATTGAACTAAAAATATTAAAACATTATAAAACACTGACCTAATCGCGGAGATGTTCACAACTCAGCTGATTCCTAATTTTTATCAGCAGCAGTAGTCAAAGATGTACGACCAACAGTAGCCTTTTCCAAATTACGCTCAGCTTTACCTTCATCTCGAACTGTGAACAAATGAAAAAATATTAACATATGTATGTATCTATCTTTAGTTTACGTAAAGTATTAGAAGTATACACCATGTCCAAAGTTATGGTAACGTGTTTACCATTGCAAACTTATTATTAAAGCTATGAAGTTGGTTAAATTAACAATGGCGAAGTATATCTAATTTTTCTATAAATCAGATATACTTGCAGCATATTACATTTTACGAGAAGAGTAAATAAATGGCACTCGCACAGCAATAATTATTAAGGATGAATTAATAATCACAAAGAATGATTCATTTGGCAAGTAACTAGGAAAACCTGTATGTGATTGTTTATTCTACAATATTTGATCATTGCCTACTTGCACATTTGCACAATTATCAGAAAGTACGTTTTACTTGGTTATTTTTAATTTCACAGTAGTAAGTAATAAAGATTTTGTTCAAAATATTGGTTTCTTTAAAAATATACAATATTCCATTAAAAAGGACAATGTGAATGCTTTTTTTCTGTTTTTCTATCATTCAGAGTAAAAAGTATTACTAACTTAAGTAATCAACTTCATAGCTCGTGAACATTTTACTTTGGACACTATGTGTATTTCATTCCAATACAGATCTTGAAATGAAGTTGTGGGGTTTACTATGTATACAGTGTGATTACGTATCACTTTTTGGAAATTTTCTGATTGTTGATTTAATAATTTTGACTACAGTTATTCTTTAACTTTCGCCTCATAACTAGTCCTTTTCATTAAAATATCGCAGACAAATATTGAGACAGCATCTAAATATTATGTTTAATATAAAATTTGAATTAAATCGAAAATTGTCTTGGCTAAATATGTAATAAAAAATAAGTTATTTTAGTTAGTATTTCTTAATTAGGAGGAATTAAAAAAATAGAATATAATAATACTGTGGCGACCCCATCGGCAGGACTTGTCCTGAAGATAGCCTCGGTAAGGGCAGCGTATCTATGCTGAAACGGGGAACACAGAGAGGCGTCCCCTTCCGACCCTAGCCTTAGGGGAGGGCAGAATGCCCAGATCCCCAAAGGGGCTTGCCTTAACTAGCCGGCCCGCGGACACAGACACCGCAACCCGATGGTTAAAGTGGCACAGCACATGCTGACGACCTGTAAGGCTGGGGGGACAAACCCAGTCACGAGTGTGCTGAACTCTGGATACCTGGCGACCTCCAGTTTCAAGTAGCCCTCTCGTAGTGAACGCAGGGCTCTGCTACGAGTGACCTCTTGTCCCTAGCTACTCGTGGGAACGATATGAGTCAGAATTTAAAGAAAGAACGAAACCAGGACGGACACAACCAAGACGACAATCAGGCCATGGACAAAGAAATTTTCGAAAGGAAACTTGAGGAAGCACTAGTTTTCGGCAGGAGGAGCTCCTTAGCCAGGACACCCCCGAACACCACTCCGCCGGCAGCAAGGCAGGAAGACACACAGGCCCCAATTGACGAAAGTGAAGCAACTGAATTATCGGAAACGAACCCGAACTACAGCGCAACAAGAGGGGAAGGTCAGGAAGGAACGGAGCACACCGCAAAGGCCGCTGGCTGGATAATGCAAAAGAGCAAGAGAAAGAGACCGGAATCGCCCCTCAAAAAGCGAACCAAACGGAAAGTTAAAGAAGACAACCCCGTCTTTCTAGAGGTAAATATCGCGATGGAGAAAGTGCTCGCGAGAACGGAGGAACTTAAAAAATGGGTCCAGGAATCAACCAAAACTAGGCTAGAGATTAAACAGGTAACCAGGGAACTGGGCGAACTAGTAGAGGCACTGGACAAAGAACTAAAAACCTGTCAGCGGAGAAGTCAAAGCCTGGAAGCAGGGTCTCCTCACAGAAGCACAAGCTCACCAACACAAAACATTAAGAAGACCAGTAGCGTCGACGTAAGTACCCAGACAAACTTGGAAGAGTACGAGTTAGAGAAAATAAAAGAAGAGGAACGAATAAGAAAAGATGTCACACAAATCCTCGAAGGCGGAACATGTTTCCAAGATATCAGTAGTGTACTGGAAGAAGAGAGGCCAGAAGATATCTTCAAAAACACCCAGGTGAAGGAACTCAACCAGAATAACCTCAACCTGGATGGAGACTATGGTGTAATAGTAGATCCCTCAAAAGGAGGAAAAGGAGAAATCATGGAGACTTTAGGTGTAAAATATCCGGAAATACACGAAATGGCCCAAAGAGCAGACGAAGAGATAGACTACATGATTAAGACGGTAGCTACAAAAATAAAGAACCAGGACAGTATAGAAAAAACAACGGCTCCGTATGTTCTCCCCATGGAGCCGCAAAAGGAAGCAGCATTGACCGTCGAAAATATGCATAACAAATTGAGAATCCTGGAGGAAGCTATGAAAGTACATCCTGCGACCAAGTTAAACCTAGTTATAGACGAAAGGACGAACCTACACTATCTAAGAAAGATGTCAGAATTTATATTCCATGGTTCGACACAGAAGATCATCCTAATAACGCCCACTCCAAAAACAAGAAAAGATAAATTGGTGAAGGCCCAGTCGGGAAAGGTATTAGTAAAAACCGGAGAGGCAACATATGCGGATCTACTCAAAACAGTTAAGAGCAACGTTGACATTAAAAAGGTCGGAGTCCAAGTGAAATCGATTAAAAGAACAATAAAAGGAGACCTCCTACTGGAGGTAGAAGGCGGAGCAAAAAAGGCCGCGGTACTGAAAGACGCAATAAAGAGGAAAGTAGACAATGAAGTCAAGATAACAAATAAGGACGTGGCAGTACATATCCTGGATATAGACGCAGCGGTAACACAAGAAGAGGCAGAGAACGCCATAAAGGTAGCGGTGAAACACAGCGATGCCCAGACCATAAAAGTAAAAGCTCTGAGACCAAGCTGGGATGGAAACCAGATAGCGACCGCCGTAGTAAGCAAACCAGTGGCAAATATAATGATTCAAGCGAAATACATCAAAATTGGATGGGTAAACTGCAGAGTAAGGGAAAGGGTAAACATGACGCGATGCTTTAGGTGCCTAGAGTTTGGTCATAGAGCGGTGGAATGTAAGGGGCCTGACAAATCGAATGTCTGTATAAACTGCCATCAACCTGGACACCAAACTAAGGAGTGTAAATCCAAACCCTACTGTGTATTCTGTCAAACCAGCGAGCACAGGTCAGACACGACAAGATGCCCGAATTTCAGACAACAAATAAAAATTCAGCTTAATGCAAGGAAAGAGAAAAAAGGAGTGGCGGGAACCCTAAACACAAGAAATGGCGCTTAAAATTCTCCAAACTAACTTGGGTAGGGCAAGAATAGCCCATGATATCATGCATGCGGTAGCGTGCGAAAAATCGGCCGACATAGTAATAATTAGTGAGCCGAATATTAAAATTGCCAAAGACAATATGTACATAATCGACAAAAAATCGACTGTCGCTGTCTGCATTAAGAACAAAACTGTGGGAATCAGCAGCCACACGCTCGGAGAAGGTTTCGTCTCTCTACGATGGAAGCAATGGCGCCTGTTTGGATGCTACATATCTCCAAATATCCCTCTGGAGGATTTCCAGCAATATATCGACGACCTGACCGACGAGATCAAATCAGATAACACGGAGGTGGTACTAGCTGGGGACTTTAATTCTAAGTCATCGATGTGGGGCTCCCCTGTCACTGACACCAGAGGAGAATATCTCACGGACTGGGCCTCAGAAATAGGGCTTAATGTTATAAATACAGGAAACACACCTACTTTTGAACGAGGGTACACCGAATCATACATCGATATAACATGGGCAACGGACAAAATGACCACACGAATCAAAGAGTGACAAGTACTAACCGGCGAGTTCCACACTGAACACAACCATATATACTTCGAAATTGCACAAAAGACCCAACAGGAAACACAGAGGGGCAAATCCCACATGTTGGATATAAGCAGCTTTAAGGCAGCCGTACAAGACCTTACTCAGAGGCACAGCAAAATGACACCAGATGATTTCTTGGACAAGATAGATAACATAAACAAAGAATGCACTATATCAACCAGCGCGAGCGGACGCAGTATGCCATATTGGTGGAATTACGAAATCGAAGCCAAAAGAAAGGAGTGTCTACAACTACGTCGTAGATTAACAAAACAGAGGAGAATAACGCAAACTACCGAATCCCTCGTCAACATAGAAAAGTACAAACAGGGGAAAAACGAGTTAAAACACCTCATACTTCGGACAAAGAGAAATCATTGGAGAACTCTACAGCAGAACTTGGAAGGAGACATCTGGGGAGAAGGTTATAAAATAGCTATGACGCACCTGGACAAACTACCTCCGCCCTATAATCCAACGTTGGAGAGGAGAATAAAAATTCTGAAAGATCTGTTTCCACTAAAAGACGAGGAACCAATCAGACACCCCCTTTTCCAGAAAGAGGAACTCCTGAGGGCGGTAGCAAAATCTAAGATAGGTAAAGCGCCGGGTCCAGATGGGATCTCTGCAGAAGCCATTAGACTAATTTCTGAGACGGTACCGGATCTGTTATTGGAGTTCCTTAACCAACTCCTTAAAAATCAGACTTTCCCCACCAAATGGCAGGAAGCTAGGGTAGTGCTAATCTGGAAAGGGAAATCAATAGAGGAGTCCTCAGCGTTTAGACCCATATGTCTTCTAAGTATCTTGGGAAAACTATATGAACGTATGATAAAGGAAAGACTGGAGCAAGAAATAGAAAGCAGAAGTGGACTGTCAGAAAGACAGTTTGGCTTCGTAAAGGGGAAGTCGACGGTACATGCCGTTAGGTTCCTGGTAGACTTGGTTAGAGGATCCCAGGGAGGATGGGTAGCTGCGATAGCCCTGGACATCAAAAACGCCTTTAACACTGCATCATGGAACAATATCTACTCAGGCCTAAAGAAAGGAAATATACCGCAATACCTTACAAACATAATTGCAGAATATTTCTCCAACAGATCAATACTGCTTAGTAGGAGGAAAAAGATGATGGTGAACGCGGGGGTACCACAGGGGTCTGTACTGGGGCCATTACTCTGGAACGTGATGTATAATGGAGTATTACAACTAGAGTTAATAAGGGGTGCTACAACAATAGCATACGCTGACGATCTCCTATTGGTCATCGAAGCCGAAGATGATAGAGATCTGATGTTCAGGGCTAACGAATCGTTAGAGACAATCGCAAAATGGATGGCCAGGAACGATCTACAGGTCGCGCCGCAAAAATCGGAGGCCGTAATCCTGAAAGGCCCGCATAAGAGGGAGCATATTTACTTCAATGTATTTGGAAGAGAAATAACCCCAAAAAGAGAGCTTAAATATCTTGGAGTGGTCATCGATGACAAGCTGTCCTTTGGCCCCCATGTAAAATACATAGTGGGCAGAGCGGAAAACACCGTATCCTCTATGCAGAGGATAATGCCAAATGTAGGAGACCCAAGTAGCATTAAGCGTGCCATCCTCAACGAAGTTGCGCAGTCACAGTTGCTGTACGCGGCCCCGGCATGGGCAGATGTCTGGAGAGTGCAAAAATATAAAGACATGCTAGAAAGGGCACAAAGAAGATCACTGCTTAGAATTGGTAGTGGCTACAGAACGATCTCTAAAGCTGCGATACAAGTGATAACCGCAATTCCACCTCTCCAGCTTCTAGCAGAGGAGAGATTCCAACTTCATAACTCAGAAACCGGGCATACGGCCGATACGAAGACAAGAGAGCGATGGAATACTCTGACTAAGTGGCAAACTGCATGGGCCGAGCAGGCGGGGACATCGGAATGGACTAGAGAATTAATACCAGATGTGATACCTTGGGTTCAATGCCAGCACAGAAGGTTGAACTATTATTTAACACAGTTCCTCTCAGGCCATGGCAACTTTCGTACCTACCTCAAGAGGATAGGTAAATTCGATGACGACGCCTGTCCTCACTGTGGAAAACTCGACACTCCCGGACATGCCATATTAGAATGTGACAGATGGGCTAGAAGTAGAAACCAGCTTATCATAGAACTCGAAGCAGAACTCACAACAAACAACATTGTGAACGAGATGATGGAGAGCCTAACGAAGTGGAACAAAATAGCTAAGTTCATTACCACGGTTATGTCCAGCAAAGAAGAAGATGAAAGAACCCGGAACAGAGAATAAAACAATAAATAGAGTTTGTAGACAAACTAGCGCGACTGATGATATGCGTTTTCGTAATGCGGTTCCAGCGCGCTGAGTGTGACGACGAAGTAGGGGGATTTAGTCGGTAAGAGTCCGGCACTCTCTGGCGAGGCCAGGAGTCCATGAGGATTTCCCCCTACTATAAAAAAAATATATATATAATAATAATGACTATCCACAATAATTTTTTTACATAAATATCTCAAGAATAATGCACAAAAATTAAATTTTACCTATAATCGCTTGGAAGATGTTCGATTTAGCAAAGGCTTGCTTCGATAATTTTTATCTGGAATTTTATAGCTTTTAAGTCTCTCAATATTATCTTTAAATAGTCTTCAATACAACCAGCACGGTTCAACTTATTCAACTCAGCTAACACGAGGATACCTGTAAATACCAATGCATAAATAAAAAACAGACATTACGTATACTGTAAAAAAACTTTTAAATTTCATGCGTAACTATAGAAGAATTTATTATTAAAGCTCTAGTATAAGTTTGTGAAAAATTAAAAAAGGCAATTATAGCTTACGATCAGTTGTCACAAATGATTATGTGTGATTAGCAGTGGTAATTAGGATATCATACGCAACTCTGGCGTAACATCGGAAATAGAAGATGAAGCATCTGTAAATATATTTTGTAAGAAAGAAACCATGGCAATTATCAACATACTTACAATCAGCAGTAAGGATGGCTGGCATTAGTATACAAGATACAAATAAGTGTTCCGTTATCGGAATCTGACATATCTTTCAGGTTACTGGTATATCCAATGCTTTCTTAGTCACCAGGTTGTGGTAGCTCACAACTTTCAATCACAGCATATATGAAAAATATATTATCAGTACATATTATATTACCTATGTCTATGTAAAGTACTTACCCGTCCATTGTTCTTATAACATCTTTCACAATAGGGGCTATTTTAAATATTGTACAATGTAGACGGTAACTCTTAACTATATAACTCTCTCTCTCATGACTAACAGCTGGGCTAATAAAACCACAATAAAACGAATAAAATCGAATCAACAACACAAGCTTGCATATGGCGGTGCACCTACACTCACTGTATTTCGATCAAAATGTCGATTGCAGATCGATGCGCATGCGCATTACATTTGTTACATTTGAACTCATATAGCTCACAATGTATGGGTAATATGACCAATAATAATATTTTGTAAGTTCATGATTTTTGAGATAAAAATGAATATAAAACCAATAGTGCCTTTTAAAAAGGAAAAAAAAACGTCACATGGTAAGATTTGAACGGGGCACCTGGTGAATGTTACGTAAGAACTCTAATCGTTATGCCACGGGATCAGCTTTGACTCCGCCCTCGCTTCGATTGTCGTCTGAAAACTTTTATGCGACATTCAGCCAACAAAACGATCAAAAGCCAACGAACATCGAACGTTGCAATGATAAGTTGAACCAACGTACTTTGCCGATATTTAACTAATGTTGGATATTTATCGTTTGTAGACTGTGACTTTGCGCCAACTATGTTACGTTGGCCCGAGTTATCGCCGACACTTAGCCAACGGACTGTGCTACCTGGGAACGGATTATAACCAGAATTAGACAGTTTTACCTTTCTCTCCTCATTTATAATTTACTGAATACATGTACAACCGCAAGATCACAAACTAATTTGTTACTCAGTTTTTCTGCTTGAAACAATAATATATGGAAATCACTTTTAAAAGTTGCTGACTTTGTGAAATAAGATATATTCAGGAGATTATGATCACCAAAAGGTATTGTTAACTTATCATCAGAGGTACACTATTCCTTGTTGTTATGTTATCTACTAATCTTCAAGGAAGTCACGTTTTTCTTGTAAAAAGTAACGAGAGACTCGTTTCATTGTCGAGTAGTGAGGTACTGGAATGAGTCAAATGAGTAGAATGCGTTTTCTTATGATCTCAGACATAAAGAAGAAACTACGAGGTTTGTTGTAGAAATCGAACTTCCTCCGTAACCTCTATAGCCCTTTTTTTAGCTCAAAAATTACAACAAGCCACCGTCTAGCTGCTTATGAAACTATAATATTTACGTTAATAAGTTAGATGTATATAACTTTAACGGTTCTTCCTTACAAAGGATACTAGGTTTAGACAACCGTTTGTTCCGTGCTTTTTCATGTAGGCTTAAACTTAAATTCCCATATATCACTCATATTAAACTCATTCGTATGCAATGTTAAAAGTGGGAACATTTTTTTATGCAAGGAGAGTACATACCTTCATTGGCAAAAAGAATTATTCTTTCCAATGTATTAACATCTCAGTGTCCATTCTTGTCAACCCGATGGGCATAATTTTAGTTGTCGAAATAAATATAAAGTAAAATAAAAGCAGGTATCCAAACTCTTTGTATTGACCGCCGTTTGAGAATTGTTACTACTTTGCAATAGCTATATAATATTTATATATCTACATTGCAAAAAGTTGCGCCAAAAAGATTGTACCATGACTATCTCTAACTTTAAAAAGCGAATGTAATTTTATTAATATGTAAATATGAATATCCTTAGAAATTTTAATTCAAATAAATACGCATTAATCTAAGAAGCTCCCTCTATCAGTTTTGCTGCACACTATATGCTACTCTCTAGTACTTCGTATAGTTCACAGAGAGCACAACGTGAAATGGTAATAAAGGAAAAGTATGATTATAATCTATATTAGTGTCTAGGACAGCAACGCAGATTTCTATTACAGGTTCCTATTGCGTATAATCTCCGCTACTACCGACTTAAATAGCGTTATCTTTTTAGCACAGATTTCTTTGTTCCCAAGAAAATAGAATACAATTTACACTTACTTATAACTGGACTGCTGGTAAAAGTTTCAGCTTTTAGAAAAAAGAGGGTACTATTGTTCCTATTAAAGCGCGATATTATATCTTTATAAAAGTATTCCTATAATAAATGTATATTCCTCCATAAAAAATCTATAAAAGGGACCACTGAATCCTGAAATAGAACTGAGAATTTCTCGGCCGAGATACAAAAAAGTGGTATAACATAATCTTATGTTTTCATAGCATTTAATTGAGCATTCCCAGTTGCTATGATTTTAAAACTCTTATATCATCATTCTTCAAAGTATAATGCTATTAAGGTGTTACAATTTATTCGTTTTAAATATATGAGACAGTATTCTCATCAATTAGTAAGTGTTATGTGAAAGAAACATTTAGTTAAACAAACTTAGGACGCAGTAACCCATAACATTATTTTAATAATAATACAAAAGCTTATGTTTAGAATAAGGAAACACTTTTACGGAGTGGTTTGCAAATCTGTCATTATTGTACTGGTTGAAATGCATTATATAGACACAATATAGAATCTCTATGGAATCATATTATATATCTACCTAGATACGTTATGACCTATAAGTACTTTTCTATTTTTAATATATTTCCACTATATACCAGGACAAATTAAACAACAATCAATTAAAATCAATTTATTGCAAAACATAAATTATTATATTTTTGTTTAAAATACTTCGGTGGAGGAAATTATAAATATGTATCAAATTAAAACATATAGCAATGCCTATCAACAAAGGTATCTAAAAAATAGAGAAATTATTGATACATCAAATTATGGTTGTATTTTCAACCAATATCATTGAATCTATTGGAGAAAGCAGCGAAGCAGGCATTCAAAAATATTAATTAGTTTTTTGGGAAATAGAAAGGGCGGAAACGACTATGTGACTGTCAACGATCTGTATAACATCTGTATAACAAAAATTTGAGTTTTATGCATTTAAAAGTATAAATCCTGCATTCGCACTTAGATTTCATCCCGGCATTTTCCGGGAAGAAATCTGTTGCATCGTCGAGAGTGTAGAATGCATTAAAATGGTTAAACTCTCTCGGAGAAAAAACAATATCACATCTGAAACCAGAAGAAAAATACTATCAGAATTACAAATTTAATTCTAAGATAGAGATGTTTCCTTTTTACTCCTCAGTATTATGTACTCCAATAAAAAGTAAAGGTAAGGTATGAGGTAAGTAATACATATATGTATTACTGTTGCACATCGAACACTTTCTAAATGCTTATAAGATCCAATATCCTTCATTTCACAAGGCTTGAAATAGAACACAGTTGACGAATAGGAAAGAAATGGTTCGTTGTTTTTTTTTTTGGACAGAAAATTTAAGATTGTTTAACGTGGCAAACTTACTACAGTAAACGCATCTATGAGTTTAATTCCGTGTACTATCAAATAAGAAATTTATAGACACAGGGACCTAGAACTATCTTAACATATTTAAGAGAGCATTCCAATAAAAATGGTCCACCTTAAATAATCCGAGAACGTGAAGAAATACGATAAAACACCGAAATAAGTCGATTTCTGTTTGAAGGGGGAAACTCTTTCCCCAATAAGTCAAAATCATGTCTTCCCACCTTTTAGCCCCCCAGTATTGAACATCAAAATTTCAAATGGCACTACGTCATATTATTACATTTTTCGATTCTACATACTATTTGCAACAAGTTTAATGTACCCATACCTATCCTTAATACTTTACAAGACATTCAGAAAGGAAGTAACGGCTGTGACAACGTTAACTTAAACGTAGATATAGATGATCGTAGATTAGTGTTAGTTAGTTAGTTATATCTACGTTTAATTACACGATATCTTTTAAAGTTTCAAGGGCTATTTTCTATTTCATCCGAAAACATCTAAGCTGTATAAAGAAATCTGGTAACACTACATGTTGACTTTTTTAACACATCTAATAAAGTATGTACATATGATACTTAGTGGCAGTTGTACCAACTATAGTTACACAGTTCGAAAACACAGCCGTGTAAAGTGTCTAGTGTTACTGGTAAATAATTTAGAGCAAAAAATGTAGAGCATATATCTATTTTAAATTGCGTCTAACACTAATTTCACACTAAATCGAGCAGTAAAAGATAGCTAGCATGCATCCAAACAAAGACAGTCGAAGATAGTGTAAAATTTCTTATGAAAACAGTGTTAACTTCACCCCTATATACCTATCTATAACGTGTAAGAGCAAGAAAGGTAAAAGTTTGGTTTCAGGAAGAAATGTCAGGAAGAAAGTCAAGAAAGATAAAAACGAAAACCTGATTTCTAGCTGCTGATCGATTGAGGAAGAGACAACTTGTTCTTTGTGCCTTAATTCTCATGAAGAGGATTGGATACAACGTGGAAACTGCATGGAGAAGGTTCACGAAGCTTGCGCGAATATACCAGAGCTATCAAATCAGTATATTTGAGATTATTGTATGTTATAAATGGTCATATATTTGCTCGCCGTACTGGAGGCCAATTATTTAGAGACGGATTTTTTCTAGTCTTCAAATTGCAATAATAAAGTTTGTTATTTTTGAACATACCAGTAGTTTATTATTTTTAGTCATGGGACAGGAGTTCCTTAATTCTCACACACCAGAAGGTATTAAACATGTAATCTAAGGCACCTACTTGATTTTCTTGTTGATATATCTTAGGGTGCCGGTACTGGGGGACTCTCCCTTACGTCAAAATCGCGTGCTCAAGCATCGACACAATCTGGAGCACGGACTATAAATATGACCCTTAGTTCCATACAGTAAAGCGTGTCACGTAGTGATATTTATGTATGACTGCTCCAAGTACATAAGAAGAATAGGTATTGCGACACTTAGATTAAATTTATTAAAGATTAAAGGCATGACAATTTGAGTATAAAGTAGTGTACCTACAAGGGAACGCATAGAACGAGAGACATTTTCGAAAGATTTAAAAGTAGTTGGAGAAGTTACAAGGATCAGTTAAATGTAATTAACAACCTTGATGAATATGAATAAATATTGCTCAATATGATAACACAACATATTCTCCACTTTTACTGAAATACCTATGTTTAAAACCAGGAGAAATTAAGTAGATAACACTTGTAGTGTAAATAATGGTTCCTCAATATTACGTTTTTTTTTTCCTGCAAGGACGTTAAAAAATACGAAACAAATTAGATGATAATACCTATCACTACAAATCACAACGGAAAACCCGAGCTGTTTGCAGTAACCAAATGTATTTTGTTGGCATATATTTTGTAAAGGATACTATACGCATTGCTACTTTAACTGAATAGGTACTAAATCAAAATTTGTTATTAGCAAACAAATTATTTTGTTAAAGGATTTACATGACGCAACAAAATAATTTGGTAAAATACTTTCTTAACGTAGAGGTACTTAATGGTAAACAAATAAAACAATGTTATCAACAAAATCTATTTGTTGTTTTTAACCATGTGGAACTAAATTTGTGAATATTTGCTTAATTCAAAGAAATATTTAGTTAAAACACTTAAATATAGCCAAAAAAATTATTTGTTACCAACAACTATTTGTTTGCCCATATTCAACCATAAAATTTGGTGAATGTAAGTAAAATTTGTTTGGGTCAAACAATCCAGTCTTTCCGTGTAGAAAGTCTTTTTTCAACATGTCACATTAATTTGTTAATTTATAGCAATGTATGCTTATGTGACATTTTTGCGTTGTGTGCCGAAGTGATATAAATGCTAGATTAAGCGCGTAACCTCAAAATATTAGATAGATGTAATTGCAAATGTTTGGCCTCCACTGTGGCCATTCATGAAAAACATGTGAAACCAGGGAAAAAGTTAGTAGCACTTGTAGTTTAAGTAATGGTCTTTCGACATTACGCATTTTACTTGTAACGACATGTAAAGATAAGAACATATTCGACGATAATATAACTAGAATCCTAGCAAGCCTCTAATTAAAAAGTAGTGCACTCATGAGAGGTAAGTTTCAACTATTTCAACATCTAAAATTAATTTGTTGATTTATAGCAGTGTATATAGTGGTATAGTATATATAGTACCTCTGCTATGGTAGGTATATTTGTGCTGAGTAGCAAAGTGATTTGAATTCTAGGCTAAGCGCGTAACCTCAAAGTGTTGAATGTAATTCTAAATGTCAGGTCTTTACCGTGGCTTCTAGTTTATTAATAAAACCAATCAAACGAAAGCCTCTTGTAGAGTTCTTACTTTCATGAGCAAATAACGTGTCAGTTGGTGTTAAAATATAGAGAAGTAATTATCCGAAAAAGTGATAGTTCTAACCAAATTGAATGTATTTTTTTCTTTTGCAAATTAAATTAGGTACATTTAAAACCCGGAGTTGAAGAAAAGTGATAGAATTTTTGTCTAATAAAGATAAGTTAAACACCGATTTAGCACCATAAAGACAACAAGATATCCATTACTGCATAATTCATAGATCCGGAGATAGAATACATCCAAATGTAAAACATTTTATCTGCTTTGGAGAAACTCAACACCGAAGTTTATCCGAAAAAATAAAAATGTTATCCTAAAACAGTTAAATTTGGTTAGATTGCACTTGCTTAATTCCCGCATAAGCATTTTGTTAGAGAAAGCGTACCGTTACTGTTCTAACACGAATACCCAGGTAGCACAGTCCGTTGGCTAAGTGTCGGCGATAGCTCGGGCCAACGTAACATAGTTGGCGCAAAGTCACAGTCTACAAACGATAAATATCCAACATTAGTTAAATATCGGCAAAATACGTTGGTTCAACTTATCATTGCAACGTTCCATGTTCATTGGCTTTTGATCGTTTTGTTGGCTGAATGTCGTATAAAAGTTTTCAGACGACAATCGAAGCGAGGGCGGAGTCAAAGCTGATCCCGTGGCTTAATGGTTAGAGTTCTTACGTAACATTCACAAGGTACCCCGTTCAAATCTTACCATGTGACGTTTTTTTTTTCTTTTTTAAAAGGCACTATTGGTTTTATATTCATTTTTATCTCAAAAATCATGAACTTACAAAATATTATTATTGGTCATATTACCCATACATTGTGAGCTATATGAGTTCAAATGTAACAAATGTAATGCGCATGCGCATCGATCCGCAATCGACATTTTGATCGAAATACAGCGACTGTAGGTGCACCGCCATATGCAAGCTTGTGTTGTTGATTCGATTTTATTCGTTTTATTGTGGTTTTATTAGCCCAGCTGTTAGTCATGAGAGAGAGTTATATAGTTAAGAGTTACCGTCTACATTGTACAATATTTAAAATAGCCCCTATTGTGAAAGATGTTATAAGAACAATGGACGGGTAAGTACTTTACATAGACATAGGTAATATAATATGTACTGGTAATGTATTTTTCATATATGCTGTGATTGAAAGTTGTGAGCTACCACAACCTGGTGACTAAGAAAGCATTGGATATACCAGTAACCTGAAAGATATGTCAGATTCCGATAACGGAACACTTATTTGTATCTTGTATACTAATGCCAGCCATCCTTACTGCTGATTGTAAGTATGTTGATAATTGCCATGGTTTCTTTCTTATAAAATATATTTACAGATGCTTCATCTTCTATTTCCGATGTTAGGCCAGAGTTGCGTATGATATCCTAATTACACATAATCATTTGTGACAACTGATCGTAAGCTATAATTGCCTTTTTTAATTTTTCACAAACTTATACTAGGGCTTTAATAATAAATTCTTCTATAGTTACGCATGAAGTTTAAAAGTTTTTTTTACAGTATATACGTAATGTCTGTTTTTTATTTATGCATTGATATTTCTTTATTTGGTATACTCGTGTTAGCTGAGTTGAATAAGTTGAGCCGTGCTGGTTGTATTGAAGACTATTTAAAGATAATATTGAGAGACTTAAAAGCTATAAAATTCCAGATAAAAATTATCAAAGCAAGCCTTTGATAAAACAAACATCTTCCAAACGATTATAGGTAAGATTTAATTTTTGTACGTTATTTTCTATTTAATTAAAATTTTATATTAAACATAATATTTAGATGCTGTCTCAAAATTTGTCTGCGATATTTAAATGAAAAGGGCTAGTTATGAGGCGAAAGTTAAAGAATAACCGTAGTCAAAATTCTTAAATCAAAAATCTGAAAATTTCCAAAAAGTGGTACGTAATCACACTGTAAATAGCCATATATATACATAGCAAACCCCACAACTTCATTTCAAGATCTGTAATGGAATGAAGTATACAAAGTGTCCAAAGTAAAATGTTCACAAGCTATGAAGTTGATTACTTAACAAGTTAGTAATACTTTTTACTCTGAATGATAGAAAATCAGAAAAAAAGCGTTCACATTGTCTTTTTTAATGGAATACTGTATATTTTTAAAGAAACCAATAGTTTGAACAAAATATTTATTACTTACTACTGTGAAATTAAAAATAAGCAAGTAAAAAGTGATAATTGTGCAAATGTGCAAGTGGGCAATGATCAAATATTGTAGAATAAATAATCACATACAGGTTTTCCTAGTTCTGTACTTGCCAAATGAATCATTCTTTGTGATTATTGATTCATCCTGAATAATTATTGCTGTGCGAGTGCCATTTATTTACTCTTCTCGTAAAATGTAATATACTGCAAGTATATCTGATTTGTAGAAAAAATTAGATATACTTCGCCATTGTTAATTTAACCAACTTCATAGCTTTAATAATAAGTTTGCAATGGTAAACACGTTACCATAGGACATGGTGTATACTTCTAATACTTTACGTAAACTAAAGATAGATACATACATATGTTAATATTTTTTTATTTGTTCACAGTTCGAGATGAAGGTAAAGCTGAGCGTAATTTGGAAAAGGCTATTGTTGGTCGTACATCTTTGACTACTGCTGCTGATAAAAATTAGGAATCAGCTGAGCTGTGAACATCTCCGCGATTAGGTCAGTGTTTTATAATGTTTTAATCTTTTTAGTTCAATAAGATATTTCAGTTATTATATACCATAACATGTATAAAGAGATAATAAATTTTGTTTTGTAATAAGATATATCACATCTTATTTTTTTAGTTATCTTGAATTTTAGTTTCACTAATAAATAAAATATCGTAATTACTTTCTTTATTTATTGTATGTGCAGATCATGTATGGTGTTATATGGGTATATGATTCGATGTTAACTATTGTTAACAACATAAACATAAAAAAACATAAAATTTGTAGTAAGTTTTCCTTATATATTGTCACATGAAATAAAACATCTACGATATATGTCCTGATTACAGGCAGATCATATCGAGATATACTATGTTACACAATTATGAGCATGTTTGTCTTGAACGCTGAGTATTTCATCATAAGCGTAGATTTTATAACAGTTTTCAAATCATTACTTGTATATGTTCTTAACTATTATCAACATCTTGCATACATAGATATGTAAAATTCAAACAGAAGTTTTCTATTAAATTATCTATGATCTAATTATTGTAATTTGGTCGTTTATATCTTAAATCACGTTTATTTCATATGAAAATATATTATATACAGATAATTAACTCGAATTTTGAGTTGGTATAACAGCGCTGTAATTTATTCAGCAAATTAATTAATAACATTGGATCAGTGTACCTATGTACCATCATATATGTTTTGCATCTTGTATGTCTTATCGTATAGATATCACATACAAGATTAATACCCAATATTACTTCCCGTAGTTACTACTATGTATCCTCTCGATAAGCATCCATCAGTTGCCAACGAATGACCAACAGAACGGGTAGGTATTGAAAATTTATCCTACGCCAATGTTGCCTAAAGATATAAAACCAACGTTGTAAAATGTTCACACTTTCACATACTGCCAACATTGTTGCCCAACGCGTGCCCAATGTAACTCGGACAATCAGCCAACGTTACACCAACGTTGTGTGCTACCTGGGTAACGACTATTCTAGGTACTTTGGTTAACGAAAATGGATACTGCATTTTATTTACGCATCAAATAGGTAGAGGAATCATAATAAGTGGGTAAATAGTAACTTACACAGTAAGAAATAATATTTTGTTAAGTTACATTTTGTCATTGTACATACGAATATTGATAAATTACCTAAAAATTTGTGTTTGTTTAACTACAACTGAAAAATGACCGATTTGTTAATGTTTACCCTTGTTAATATACTATTTATTTAGCAAAAATAACAAAACGTATTTGTTGAGACGTTTGCCCAAAATAGTTTAGTTAGTTTAACCGGGGATATAGTTGTACCAACACATTTTCTTTGATTTTCACATGAAGAACCTTTATTAAATTTAACAAAGAGAATATCGAAAAGTCACAAAGAGTTTATCTTGAAGTTCGATTTAAATTTGTGAAATTGACACAAAATAAAGAAGTTTAACCCTAACTTTTGTCATTTTTGTGCATGCGTTTCAGTTTGTTGCGTTCGAACAACACAGGTGCCTGTTTATTGTGTAGTCGGCCAGCATTAGGTATAGTTGCAGGGGATAAAAAATGGCTGAATCTGATGGAATAGTAAAATTGTATTTTAGAATAAAGTACAAAGAAGAAATTGAATAGTGTACAATAAACTCGCCTTCTGATTATGAAGATATAATCAATTCAGGTAAGTATATGTACTTATATTTATAAATTTCTCATTATATTAAAATGCATATTAGTAAACATATACCTAGACCTAACGTTTCTGTTATAACTTGTTTATTTTATTTATGCTAGATGCTGACATCGGTTTATACATATATGTACTTACATGTTCTAACGGATTCTTAACCAAACATCATTCTAAAATACGAAGTTGTTTAAGAATTATAAGTGTATATAATAAAGTGTAGATAAATACGTTACAATTGCAGTTGTATTTTACTCTACTTCTACCTGGTCCTTTCGTTAAATTAACAAACGAAAAGTGTGAGATTTAACAACTTTGTACATAGTTCTACAACACCTATAATGTAAAAGCAAAAGTTATCATTGTTAATACTCGTCTTTACAGTAAATATTTTTACTACAATCTTAAGTGATGTAAGCACTGTTGCATTGTGAAGTCAACAAAAAGAGTTACGAAAGTTGGAAATATAATATGTTTAGACACGGTTCGAAATGTATATTTTGCAAGAAAAATTTGCGCAAATAACTATCAAAATTAAAGGTTTTACAAAATAACTAACAAAAAACGTAACACAACAACTTTGTAGAACTTTACACATTCTATATTTTTATTAACAACAATTCTTTGTAGTATTTTGACAAAATTTCTGAAGCCAACTAAAAACAATTTCGCTGTTTGCTAATTTTACTAAATCCTCTTGTGGATGTATATAGACAACAGTTTTTGTTAAATTTTTGTTAAAACTCAGGTCATAGATGATAAAAGTAAGTACCTAGTACCTATAATTATTATAGGTAAATCAGACACACTCATATCACAGGCTGTCGCAAGGATAACATCTGTAATAAATACCTACAGATCAGTCTTTTTACCAACATATATTCCTCTCTTTTAGGATGTTCAGCATTTGTGACGGTTTTTATAGATAGTGGTACAGTACCTGGCAGCAAGGTGTCGGAAGCCTCGGTGCAAAAGCGCAAATGCATTCCTGAACTGCGATTTCTAAAAGCTAATTTGGGACGCCTGATTTCGGATATCACGGTGCTGTTGCACCGACCTAGTCTCAAGTGGCTGGTACTGACGTCAATAGAACGGCGGGAAAAACGAACTCTAACTCTTCTCGGGGTAACAGTTACCACCTCAGAAGTAAAGAATTTATTCTTTTCTTAACTGTAACTTCTTCCGGGGTAACAGTTACTACATTGAAAGATTGCTAGTTCTCCTTTTTACTACAATACTAACACTTCTCAGGACGACCTCTTTTCTGGGTAACAGCCACTACCTCGGCAGTTAAGTATTCCTCCTTTTCGAGATTATACTAACGCTTTCGAGTATAACCGTAACGCTTTTCGGAGTAACAGTAATTACCTCAGAATATAAGCATAGCTCCTTTTCGAGATAACTCTAACTCTTCTCGGGATAACAGTTACTATATCGAGGTTAAGTATTTTTGCTCTTCCAGGTGAGACTAACACTTTAAAAGATATAAGCAACTACCGCAGGGACAATGTTGCTATCACTTCTGAATATAACTTTTTATTCTAACTCCATTAATTTAGACACCATAAGCGGATGGACGCGAGGGAACACCGAAAAAGTGCTGAAAAAGTGTTAGAATAAACTCCAAATTTTTATGTGTGTAGGTACAATCGGCAAAACAGATGTTATCACGATTTAAAATGTGGCATAATAAAAATTGGCTGCTAATGAATATATATTTTTATTATAAATATTATTATGTACCATATTGTGATCATGGATAAAGTGATATACCATTTGAAATAATTTGTAAAATCTAAGTACAGCAATTTATATTTTGGACAATTCCCAATATCTTAAGAACTTTACACCTGAGACACTATACCCATATAAGTATAACTGGCTGCATATACGAACTATCTAAAGCCAAATAATGAACAGAGAATAAACGCCAACATAGGAAGAAAATCAATAGTGCTCACGCAAAATACGCCTATTACGCAATATCTACATATTTGGAAACAAAAGTACGTTTAACAGAGCAGTTTTATTCAAGACGGGAGACGTTTAATTCATACCACACATTCCTACAGTAACTACATGCCTAATACATTTTAAGGGGACGTTTCCGCGCCTAAATTTTCATCATATCGTTCAAACTGTATTTTATGTCGCAACTGAAACATAGATGGCTCGGAGAGTACTATATTTCTATACACATCACAAATTTCCGTTTCAATTTAATGACCTTGATTTAATTCCGTACTATAAGTTTATTTGCTTTGTATTTGGATTTACCTGAATAATCAGACTCTCGGTTTATCTTTGTCAGTTGTATTGGATTAGGAAAGGGTAGAGCGAGCAATGAATACATTGGGGTAAAAATTACATATTCGTTTTCTCGAAAGTTTCCTTACTCCATGTAGTTGTGCATCAGTATCAATGTGGTATCAATTCGTATTGTACCAAATTGTGTTTCTACTGTTCGCTAGTTGGTTTTTCTAGTCCTGGAGGAATTCGCAAGAGATTTATTTGTTAGCATTTTTATCATTTTTTACTATTACTGTTATTAGTGTAAATAAAAATACCGTATATACAGTAGTAATTCCAGGTTTGTGTATATGGCGGTGTTATATACTTATATAAATATTTTATGCTGCGATAGCTTATCAATTTACTAAAGGTTTGGCTAGCATAAGAATTAGGTACATGCATAGAGTAGTGTAGAGTAATTTTTTCAGGATTTGCAGAATGGATAGAAGAGCAAGAAATACATCATTTCGCCAATGTATTCTTTATAAAAACCCTAGACTTTTGAAAATGCAGGAACGACGGGCAAAAAGGAAAATATGATATTCAGTCCTATATATAAATTTTTTGAAATTTCGGTCTAATATATTTAACTTTTTCTAGATCTTATAGCTAATAATGGATTAATTCAAATTAAAAAAGTAGGTACCTACCTGTACCAGTTTACATATCAATAAAACGTTTGTAGAACAAACAATTCAATTTATTATTATATCAATAATGAAATAGTTCCTAAATTAGAAACATTTTATCAGACTTTTATATTTCCAGAAATAATTAATAAAAAAGCAAGTTGTGTTATTTCTTACCCATAACTAGCCTTTTATGTAAAAATTAAGGTATTTTTATTTAACTTCTTAGGTTTTTAAGTATCCTTATTAACTTATTACTTTCTGTAGTAATCTGTTGCATACTGGTGAAACATATTAAAAATATAATTTAATAACAAAAATACTTTTTTGTTTCCTCTAATTTGTTAAACTGTTTAAATTGCAAGTATAGTATAAAACGATAATTTGGTAAAAATAATTTCAATTTGACATAAAACAAAATTTTTTTCAAAAAAATACGTAAATAGGCCTTAGATTAATAGTAAACCTCAATATTTAGAAATTTAAAATATTTAAAAAATAATTAATAATTTCTCATAAGGTTTTAAATTTTGTTATGGCAATTGAAAATTTTATTAGCTTTGTTCGATTTGGTCTCCTGCTTTATATAGTAAAAGGCACTATCATGCGCCATAAAAATACCCTATTCCTTTGCATTGTCGTAAGAGCGAGTTTCGAATATCACTGCATGCGTCGTGTTGTAAACGTCTAAAAGGAACAAACCTATTGACATTTAATGAGCGTCATCTGTTGCACAATCGCTGAACTTCATGCATGTACATTTGCCTTCGGCATCAAATTATTGAGCTTTTACTAAAAAATACCATACATTTTTTAATTACACTATATTTCTAGCTACTGTGTCTTTTTTACGGAACTACATGTATATATCTAGGTTATGATTAAGAGATATCGTTAAAAAAGCCTTACTTCGTCAAGTAATTTTTACTAATTTTTTTATTACAGGTCTTCTAATTTTCTTTTGTTAATCAGCAACTGCCTAATGCAGTTATAGTTTTATAGAAATTATAATAATTTCGATATTCTTGCACGTTTAGAAATCTATGGTACTCTAAGAATGAGGAAAATTTAAACTTCCCGCACAACTGTGTAACGTCACCTTAATACTACGATGAAATACGTGAAAAATTTCTTATTCTCTAAAACTATTTTAACTGAAAGCATCCAAAATAAGTTCCAACTTGCAACAGGAAGTAATGAAATGCCAAGTCTGATTTATGATGCGATTTTCTGCAAATAGAAATGGAGGTTTTATGTACATTACGTGTTAAGATACAATTTGTGTGATTGCAACTTTCACCATATCTCTGTTAATGTTAAAATTAAACACGCTTCCAACATTGATATTCGATTTAATGGTGTACCTACATATAACTGAAGTTCTGCATACAGAAAAAAGCTAAAATATACCAAAGATGGACACGGGATAAGAGAATATGGCATATCATACATTAGGCGAATTAAACACTTTGTGCCTTATAGGAAAGAAAAGTTGACTATATAAGTATATTTATCATTACTTATAAATAAAAATTGTCGATCATTACATTTATTAAAACTGTTTCCATTACTACGCTTAAGTTGGAAACACTATTAAGATAATATTATGTTACCAATGAACTTTTACGTTGAAATATGATCTACTTGTTTATATTTCTTATCTCAATGCCTAAAAAAGGCTTACTACCGACAATTCAGAAATTTTCATTAGGTGTAACCACACAATCCGAAATATAACTTGCTGTAAGACTAAAAAAATATCTTTTAAGTGTCAAATCGTCTGATTTCGGAACAGAGCCCACCCTAGAAGTTCACAATAATTATATTCAAAATAGATCGTGAAAATGTATGAATATAAAAAAATTAATCCATTATTTTTCGAAAAGTAATGATAAGGGAGTTACGATATATTCTAATTTATTTATTTACCTACACTAGTTGGGCTATAAACACGACCAACCCAGCAATAGTATAACGATATAATAATTTTCTGTAGGGAAATATTTATTTATTTTATTTATTAACATTGATACTAACAATATTCAATACGCAAACAATAAAAAACTTAAGGCAAAAATGAAGGAGAGTACACTGAGAAAAAAGAAGTGTTCAGTCAACGCAAAACAGTTTGATACAACACACTTTTAGCCTTGTATGTACACAACGCACGTGGTCAATTGGTTCAATGCACAAAATAGTGTTGGGATATTGTGTAGAACGAATGGCATTTTATGTTGTTTGAACATTTTAAGAATGGTTCTTTCAACAACATTAAGCAAGCTAGGCCACGGCTAGTCAATCGGCAATACGACAATTTAGGAGGAGGGAATAAATACCCCATCTCTATGTAACAGACATTTCTTTCAACACAATTGTAATGTTAATCTTGACATCGATTTCTTTAATTCACCATAGAAAATTGTTTCCACTTTTATATGTTAAACCAACATTGATATAGTGTTGATTGAACATTTAATAGCCATTAATTGGATCAAATTTTTACTGTTCATATTTTTGTGTTGAAGTAACAATTATTAGCGTTAGTTCAAAATAAAAATATTAACACTGAAACGTTGATAGCACTAACCGCAATTTGTTTTTGATTTTACATTATTTTATGTTGACGTAACACAAAAACCATAACACTATCTTTTGTGTTGAATTAACCCAACCATTTTTCTCAGTGTAAGAGCAAAGTTTCCGTCCAGGAAATAAAAGAAAGACACACAATATTATCAAACACACAACGGGGGAAGTTACTGCACTACTAATCAAAGTATATTAGCCAAATTAACTTTAATTTTTTCTTTAAATGTGAAAATGTCGATGGAATAATAATTGATGTTGTAATTATGCAGAACTCACAAGATGGGAAAGTTTCTGTGTGAACTGGTTTTAGTCAATGGTGGTCTCGAAAGAGCCGTACTGCGTATTGAGAATGCTGGGGTATTAAAGTCAATTGATGCAAGAATGTCAGGTGCATCCATAAGATCATTACAAATTTTAAACAAACAGCCCAAGTCTATATATTCCATACGAATTCTCAAAGGTATGAGACTGAATTTAACAAAAGCAACAGTGTAACTATAACAGGGCATATATATTGTATTTCCTTAATAGCTGATTAACAAACCTTTTTTAAACAGATTCAAGTCCAGTAGTGTAAATATTGTATTGAGGATTCCCGATGACACCAGCATGACTTAGTCGAACGTGTAATAAAACCCAGAGATCTGGATGTAGTGACATGAATAAGACTGTTAAACGGTAATTTTCTGTTAAAAAAATGGCACCCAAATCGTTATTCTCAACCACATGCTCCAAGAAATGAATGCCCAATAAATATGGGTAGTTATAAATGGTTCGTTTTGTGGAAAAAGGGATGTAGTTACATTTATTGTAATTTAAAAATAATGTATTCGTAATATAGTTGCCACGAAGACGTGATACATCTAACTGCAGGTCAAATTGATCAGATAATGTATTAATCTGACTGAGGATTTTTAAATCATCTGCGTACAGTAAGAAGTTGCAGTGGCAAAAGCAGATTGATATATCATTGATATACACAGTAACTAATAATGAGCCTAAGTGCAAGCCTTGGGCTATTCCAGAAGTAACAGAAACAAAGTCCGGCACAAAGCCATTCAACCAAATTGCCTGAGTTCTATTAGAGATATATGATTTTGCCCAACGCCAACGTACCAAATCACTAAGTATGCCCAAGTTATTTAGTTTATCTACCAGAATATTGTGATCAATCTTGTCAAAGACCTTACTAAAGTCAGCACCTACATATCGAATATCGGTTATCCAAACTCTTTGATATGTAGTCACAATAAACTAATAGAAAGCCATTCTGTTCAGGAATTATGTGGCTCTTAAATAACATAAATAAATAATCACACACCATCGACTCTAAAACCTTTGACATAGTTGAGGATATGGAGATTGGACGATAATTTTCTATCAGCCCCCTATTCTCAAATTTGTAAGCAGGAACAACATGAGATATTTTCCAGTTCAGAGGAAAATGTCCCGTTGCAAGTAATATGTTAAAAATAGCTGTAAGCGAATAAGCTAAGTTGGCTGCACATTTACGCAAAGAAACTGCTGAAATGCCATCCGGGCCAGCGCCTCTATACACATCAAGCTTCTGCAGGCAAGAAAGTACATAGAATTCTGAGATCTCAAAGGAAAACCTATGAAGAAAAACTGAACTGAAATACAGAGATAAAAGAGAGACGATTGATTCGTGATCATTGGCGATTTTGTCACGGTATTAAACAGTGTCAACGATCGAGAAGTTGTTTTTTTGTTATTTTAGTAGATGCATCTTCATCAGAAAGAAGTTATAATGGTAAATATTACGCTTTACTTTTTTTTTTCGCAGTAACAATCGGGTCAAAGCTACTACAAAAAAAACAATAGACAAACATCAAGTTTCGACAGTACAATTATTTACTTACATAAATGGAGAAGGATAATGAAATTTGTTATTTTCTACGACGATACAGAACGTAATGGTGTTAGCTTAGCTTAAAACTTATGCAACATGTTCCATGCTGCTATGGGGACTAGTTTAATCTATGAAACAGTTCAGTTAAATATCATATATCACAAAAGAGGAGAGCAGGAAAGTTTTGGAATTGGTTACTTTATTCTTGTCAACATAACTGGAATAAATTCCAATATAGTCTCTGGAATGATTAGTCCAATGTTTCACATTTAATAATATTTAATTTAATACAATAGTCATTCTTGGTAATCAAAAAACTTTATTAACAGTCCGTCATTATAAAATGCGCCCTCACAAGTGCGCTTTAGTATCACTGTTTTGTGTGAATTAATCGATTCCACAGTAATTGGGCAACAGTTCTCTAATGGGAAAAGATATTTCTCTGAAGAATATTGAAAAAGATTTTGTATAGAACTAAGACTGGTACATCCCAAAACTTATATTTTAAACAGGAGAGGACGCCTACACACAACTTCCGTGTAGTACAAAATTATCCTGACGTCACATTTCGTAATAAATTGATTGGTTCTCGCACCTTCTGACACGGTATCCTCACTTTACACACTGCCTGTGGCTATATAAAAGATAGTGCTTACATATAAAGAGAGATAGAACGAACTTGCTCAAAGACTAGATAGAAGGACTATATTGAAAGCCACACAGGATGTGGGCAAACGAATACGAATATGCACTGACCACCAGTGAAACGCCTTTTCCTTATAGTTTACACCACTGCAGTGTCATAACACGTTTATGTTCCAAGTTATATTATTTTTCAGAAAACACATGATGTTCCACTAAAAAATATCAAATTCAGAATTACTAAAAACATTATTACTTAGTTAATTTAACAAACTTCGTAGCATTAATAGCGATGGAGGTGGCGATGGTGCAGACTTAATTTAGGTCACCTTATTAAAATTAAATTCGTTCGTAAATGTACACTGGATACAGATTTGATTAGTCTTGTACCAAACCAACGATTTGCTTGTTTCCCACGTAAACAAGTTCATTGTCCCAATATTGGTTAAAAAATGAAAAATATGTAGGTATATTGGTGATATATTTTTTTGTCAAAATTTTGTAATATAGGTCCATCATGTATAAAATTTTTGGCCCGATATTGTTTATATTATTGGTAAAATATTTGCGTGTCTACTCTTCATAATATTGGTGCATTCTGAATAAAATTATTAGCCCAATATTATTTCTAATATTGGTAGAATATATGTTCAACTACATTCAATTAGATTATCTTGAATATGTACCAAAAAATAGTCCAATATTATTAGTATACTAATATTATGGGTGTAATAATATGATATTGGCTTGTTGTTTTGAATCAGGATTTTATATCCTTCCTTTTCTTCAATATAAAAGAATTGTATCCTGAAGCAAGCGAGAAAAATTGGCATCTGCTTCTCAGTGCAATTTTATGGATTTACCAACAGAAACATATTCAGACCACAGGGACCGCAATGATATCCAAGTACAAATACTATTTATAGTTTTGTCTTCCCTATTATTATATACTAACATTCAAGCGGCTTAGGAAGTCGAATATTTAGTATCATTAGTCTCACACTTGTTTATCCTAAACCTATTTACCATTTGCCACTTGTGTATATACAATTTATTATAATTTTTTTTTTTATAAATCATCCCATTATATCACGGCATACATTCTATCACCAAGAGCATCATTCTAGGACTCGCATTAAAACTAAATGTGCTTCATTTTTTAACCAGATCTGTTTGCCGATTAGCAGGACATTTTCAAGATTAATCAACACCACAAGTCTTACTCTAACCAAAACAAAATTAGCAACGTTTAATTTTATTTGCGTCTTGTGCCAAATTAGTGAGTTTTCTATCAATAAAATCGTAAAAAATTACAAACTTTCCTTTACAGTTGATAATATATATACTGCTCCATTTATGTTTGACGGACAATTGATAAATTGACTGTAAAAAAGCAATATCAGTAATACAAAAACAAGCTAATTTCACTCACTGATATTATACTATGTAGGTACAGCAATGTGTCACAAACATGTGATTTATTTAACAACTTAATTACTTAGATTTCAATATACAACTCCGAATTAATAAGTGCACTTATGTATGTATTTCAACTAGGAAGTAGAAAAGATACACATAAAATTAGTCATTTATGTAAAAATTAATCGACACTACTGGTACTAATTTTGTAATGAATACTAAATAATATGACAAATACATGCATTTATACTTAAGTAGGCTAGTATCTATTAATTACATTTGAAAGTGCAATTGATGCCCAAATGGCTAACCGATTAGGTGTCGCTTTCTTTTGCACAGTTACTTCTTGATATCCCTTATAATTAAACACTAAACGTTGTAAGAAATTCAGGACATCGATAAGCAGTAATCATTGTAATTAAATTAAAGTCATTAATTGTTTTGTGTATTAATGTTACCCCTCCGCCGTAGAAAAGTGCAACTTTCGATACGCATAATTTCTCTGATTTTTATAAGGTTTGTGCTATTTAATGATAACAAAGATCTCGCCAACTGAGAACTTTGAATTACTCAATATTCTTTGATGACCGTGGCAAGTCCTCATTTGCTGCCGTTAACCCTTGCCAGAGAATTTTGCATAGTGATTGAAAGGGTCCCACATTCTTTACTTGTGTAATATTAATTCCCTTTCTAGTAGCTTTCAAAGTAAAGGGAAACAGCAAATTTTTTCAGTTGTAACTCTCAGACACTACCTGATAATTGTCAAATTAATAAATCTGCTATTTATAACAGTTTCGACGGTAACTTTAAAAATTTTTTCTTTGAGGGTTTTAGCTATTATTACATAACATAAATATAACAGTTTTAGTGCAGTAGAAATACATATGTAGTTATGCTGCAGCTTTTGTAGATGTACGTAGGTAATAATTAATTTTTTGACTCAAATTGATCTCGATAAGATTACTGATTTAACAGCTGGCATTGGTGCAAAATATGGTCATGTTTATTGTTTACGAACTATCAAAGGAACTATTTGAGTGATGAATTCAAAATGAAAAAATAAATAAAACCTATAGTTTGGCAGATCTTATAAATATGCTACTAAACATATAAAATTATACTCAACCTGTTTTCTACTCCATAATCTTTCCTAGTGTCGAAAAACAAGTTGACTGAAAACGAACTAGTAGAGGAAGCGGCATCTCCCATGAAGAAGAAGAGTGTAATCCAAAATCATACGACTACAGTGGTGGTAGTGGCTTTGAAAAGGATAATTTGGAAGTTGAATTATCGGTCTCCGACACTGAAGTTGAAGATAATAAGTTCGCTGTTTGACACATACAACAAGCATTTAGCCCAATTGAATCTGAAGACGAAATAGAAGCTGGTTTAAATGAAGATGATATTCCTTTATCACAAGCATGTACACTTTCGAAATGTATAATCAAGGTGAAAAGTAAACGTCATCATCCTAGTCATCCTAGCTGCATCATCAATCAAAAAGAACGGCTGTTAGAATATTATATATTTTATAGCCGGTCCTAAAGGGGGTAGAAAGAGATAGTTTTAACGTGGATGAATATTTTTTACATTTCCTTCTGACAATATATTTGATATTAGTTTGTAAGATACAAATGCAGAAATCGGGATAATACCGCGGCAATCAGAATGTTTCCCCGACGACAAAATACGAACTGAAAGCCTTGTTTAGTGTTTCAGACCTTTCTACCTTAAAAAAAATCACTTGTCAGTAGGCCATATCGTTTTCGTACCTGCTAAGTTATATTAAATGCGAACAAGTGAAGATGATGAACAGCTTTTGTCATGGCGAGTCATTTTAAAATATAATAATTTCAATCAAGCTCGCGAAATATGGAATAAAAATTGTTATGGTATGCAATTACGCCACCAAGACGTCCTTACATGAAAAAAAAACCAGAGCAATAGTTAGCCTCTAGCCGAATTTTATATAAAAGAGTCAACATAATTTATTCATGGCACAAATCGCATTACCATGGACAATTCCAGTTGCTAAAAAATCCTTACAAATTAACTTTGATAGGGACGCAAAAATAAAAAAGGGATACCCAAAGAGTAAAAAAAAAATTCAAGCAGAAAAACACGGAGATGGTTCCATGTGTGCTCTATGGCTAGTATCGCCAACATAAACTCTTGTGGTATTTACACTTGTAACACGTTAAAATAAGGCGAAAACCCTCTTTCAAGACAGTACTATTACTTCAAGATTCAATACGTGATTAAGTCTTTGTCTTATCAAACCATGTATGCAGTATAGATATAACAACAAAGCTTTACGTCGATATTTTCGGCAAGACAACTGAACTTCTCGGCATATCAAAAAAAGCGTTGTGAACACTGCCTAAGTAACAAGCATGGCCACTAATAATATATGTATAGAGTGCAAAAATCCAATTTGCAGAGAACACCACGGAGATATTTGCACCGTAATTTCTAATAGCTAAGACTAATTGAATAATATGGATATGTTACAATGTTATACAATAATTGAATTAGCACTTCTGGTATGAACATTAACGATTGCACAGTAGCATAACAAAGACAGAGCCGCCTTAATAAATTATGCATTGTTCATTATGTCAATTACTCAATAATGGAACATGAAGACAACAACCTCTTAACTTACTTCTTCAAAGTCAGTAAAATTTAATTCACGGTATCTAATCGCCATAGCGAGCGTATAATACGTCTAATTGTACTATTCCAAACATTTTGGTAGTAATAAGATAACCATATCACAAATTAACGGTACAGTATGAGTTAAGTGCCATGTTGTACTATTGTCAACATCCACTTCAGCGAATTAATTATCCTACTACAACATGCGAATAGCATTCGGAGCATATAAACATAGAATTGTATTCTTTATTATCACTTGCTTTGTGTATACTGGGGCTATCGTTATGGTGGATATTATATATCACTCATACCATTAATAATATTGTATTTTTCAAGATTATTTACGTCTGAATTGGTTTACCACTTTCTATTGAATTTCTTTACTTATGCTGCTGGTTATATTGTTTAAACGATGTAGTATGACTTTTAAAATAACCCTTCCAGTATGCAGTGATACAATCTATTTATTACCCGCTAACGTACTATTCGTAAATATGTACAAAGAATAGTTATTATTACTGTAATCAAACATAATTGCCTGCAATTTCTCTCTGTGAATGTAATTTTAGATTTGTGTGAGCCGCTAATTAAACAGTGCTACTTTCAATCGTTGAGATTTTACGTATTAAGTATGCATTTGAATGGATTGGATGAAATTTTAAATAAGCCGCGAAGTTATTGTAATAAAAATTTATAATTATTTAGGCGTTGTTGTCCTTTTTACAATAAATGTAGTTGTTGTTTCTATATAAGCAACAGTTAGATTTCGTTGTGTTAATCACAAATCTTGTTAGTACATCAAAATTTTCACAAAATTAAATCTGACGTGAATTTGTGCCTGCTTTATTCGCGGTTGTCGTTACATTTTTTTGTAGTTAATGAAAAATTATGTTAATCAATTAGTTTCTTTTAACTCAGATACATAGATGTACATTCTAAAATGCTTACCTTTCGTTTTTATAAGGACCGTCAGTATTTTCCGTTAAGTGCGCTGTAGTCAGATTTAATTATAATTCAACGGTAAAAAAAATCCACCGCAGGTGCATAATTAGCAATTTTTGAAGATTAGTAGATGTTGTATGATTTAAACGTTTTATTTCTGTATAGATACGGCGTTTTACATGGATTACTATTTCTTTGTTTCAAATTAACATCTTTATAATAATTCTTATATTCCTTTTGACTATATTTTTATACACTTGTTTTAAAGGACATATGTATATAGATATGAACTTTGCAGTTTGTAAGATGAATAGACAACAAAATATCACTCATGCCCTATTCGTAGTCTTTCAACAATAAAATCTATGTATAAAACGTATTAAGCCCCGTGGCTAGTTTTTCACCTCTTGTAGTGCTAATTCAATATTAACAATTTTGTGTGTAGGAAAACGGTAATACCGTAGTATTTGTGTGATACATTTAGTAGAAAATAGTTGACTTTAATTCCAGCAAAAAATTGTACATGGAATTGCATTTAGTTAGTTGTTTAAAGTTCCTGACGTTGAACATATGAATTGTTACTCTCTTCTTATAGGTTGATCTATGAAAGAATAGTCTTGGTCGGTCATTAGCCGGATCTGGACAATACGGTATTCAAATCCTGGTTGCGCTGGTCATGGTCATCTGCGATGCCACCTTTTTTATTTTAATTTGACAGGTGTTTCAGTTGAGTCATTCTTGTTCCGCCAGATCAAACATTGTAGGTGATTTTTCGTGCACATTTTGATGATATTTAAAAGTGCCACCCATACGTAATTTTCGCTGAAAATTAACATGAATAAAATGTCTTTTCTACTTGACGCCATTATTTTACAAATTACCAAATTTTGTACTCCGTGTGCTAAAAGATATGCATGTATTCGAAACCTATTCAGACTAGGAAGTTTTCCACTTTGTATTTGCAAAATATTGGCGTTAAGCAAAAAAGCATGTTAGATATGGTGCAAATGATTTCTAACACTTCTTTTTTGGAACAAATTATCATCTTTCAAGTTGGTATTACAACATAAATAATTTTTAACCATAACGAGCGAATTCAGCATAATGTTTGCCGTTTTGAGATTAGATTGCATCTGAGAACCAGTGTTGAGAAAAATTATACAATTGTAGTCTAATCGAGTTTAAGTCCGAGTTAAGACTATAAAAACAAGAAGCTAATTCGCTTATGTGACTATATTTCGTGCATATGAAATTATGGTAGCTTATACAAGATCAGAACTTTCAATTACTCAATATTCTCTGATAACCATAGCAAGTGCTCAATTCCTGCCGGTAGCCTTACAAGAAAGTTTTGTGTAATGACCGAAAGAGTCACACATTCGTTACAGGTGTAATACTAATTCTCTTCCTAACAGCTATCAAGGTATACATATACAGTAGTTTTTTCAGGTGTAACTCTTACAAATTATGTACTTGACAATTGTCAAATTAATAAATCTACTATTTACATATAACAGTTTCGACTGCAACTTTAGAGTTTTTGGAATATCTTTGAGAGTTGTAGCTGTTATTACACCACAATCACATACCACAAATAGGACAGTTATTTTGTGCAGTAGAAATAGTTATGTTGCAGCTTTTGTAATCGTACGTAGCTGCCGTAATTTTTGAATTAATTTGATCTCGATAAAGTCGCTGACTTGATAGCTGGTGGTGCAAAATGTGGTGACATTTATTGTTTACAAACTATCAAAGGAACTGTTTGTGTGATGAATTCAAAATGAAAAATAAATAAAAGCTTTAGTTTGGCAGACATTATAAATATGCTATTAAACGAATCAAATTATACACGACTTGTTTTCTACTCTATACTCTCTCCTAGAGTCAAAAACAAGTTATATTCAACTTACTTTGCTCTTTATAGTTTAGTTAACAATCGAGTTGTGTATTAACCTCTCTGATAGGTGGAAAGCTGAAACATGGAAGAATGTATCCTACAAAATGAAGGTCAATCCAAAGCAGATTTAGATTTACAACTTTAATAGCAAGGAAATAACTACTGTAATCGTCACATGATTTTTTTGTAAACGAACTTCGGCATTAAAAAAGTTCCACTGGGACATGAAGATTTACTTACATACTGGAAGACAGAGCCAGTTTTTTACTTATGTATGTTGACTGTATATTGAGTTGACTTAATTACAATAAGAATGACAAAATATTCACCGCTTATTTTTCTAACATCAGTTAATTCGGCCTGTGCAATATGCCTTGCTAGTCCGTCTATTTTTGCAGAATGAGGAAAAAGATGTTTTTACAATTTGGCGATAATACTATGAAATAAATCATAACATGAATTACATAAATGAGAGACATTGTTCTAAGTTCTTATTATTACTAAAATAAAACAATTATTAATTATACATTATAGTATTCAAATCTTGTGAGATTAGAGTTTATGTCGCTTAATACATTTATTCTACATAACGCTGTAAAATACAAATATGCTCAGTTTATTCTGTATAACCGAAAACATTTATGTATAATTTTGATATTAATAATATGCACATTGTTTACTGGGTACCAAAACGCATATTCCACTGTGTGCATGTGACATGTTCTAACAACAGTTAATGTCGCTAGTAAAACTAGGTTTGCTTACAAACGTTAGCACTTACATAGTTATTTTGCTAAAAAAAATACGATGATCTTTCACTTTTTTGTTAAAAAAGTGCCATATTTATGGTTCATAAAAAGTATCATGTTTATTTATATTACTTAAATAAACCGTATATTTAGACTCCTCATTTTGAGTTTGGTTATAAAATAGTATTTTTAGAACCTTTCTCTGTTACTTAATAACGATCAGATGTTGTATTAGACATAATACTCTTACTTATTTTATGATTCATTTCTTTTATATATCAGTATAATATTAGAAGAGATCACAAAAAAAGAGAAAATACAATATACATATGTAATATACTGACTATACAAATAGTATTCGGAAACAGTGCCATGTAAACGGAAAATGCTTCCGACATGAAATGCTCCAAATGTTCCGTAACAAGTGAAAATATATCCTTGGTAAAATAAAGTGTATAGCATTGTCACGCATGCATTTTAAAGTCTACCATGCAAATAATTGCTGGAAATTGGAGATTATAGTTGTAAATAAACAACTTACTAAATTACTAGCGACAATTACTTAAACACAACATTTTTCATATTAAAAAATATACAAACGAATTGTTCTCAGGAGTTTAACTTTCACTCTAATATATGATAAACTATTATAGCAGTTCTCAACCACCGTGTCGCTACACATTGGTGTGCTATGAATACATGTCAGGTCGCGAGATTTTTAATGTCTTCTAATCTTCCTCAGTTAAGAATATCGTTCTAGATTCTAAAACATAAAAATATTATCGCTAGATCGTTTCTTGGTGCACCCCGATTTGAAAGAAATCATGTAGGGGTGTCGCGAAAGCTCTATAATTTATACAAGCTCGATTTTCTCCATTGAATTGAACCAACTTATGACACTAAATCTTCAATCTCTTCAAATATCAAGTAAAACTTGTATGGGTTTTCTGGGATGAACACTTATTCAACTGTAAATCTTATATTTGTGGGACTATCGTTTCGTTAAAATAACTTTTAATAACCTTCCAGTTCCTAACAGTAAACTTGATTTGAATAAGAAAAGTGAAGAAATGACACCAAGTCCCTCAGACCTCTGACATTTATTATGACACTAATACCAACTGAACATTCTACTTAAATGCAATAATAATTGGTTAAAACGTTGATTTCCTACTACGCCCTTTACTCAAAATGCGTGGGTACTTTGTTGTCTTAATGTATCTATGCACATGCATGTGGCACAGACATTCTTTGTATTCATAGTAAGACACTAAACTTCGCCTAGGGTTTGAGTAAGAAACCTTATTTTATCGCGCACTGGCAGGATACTTTTTTTCCCAACTGTAAGTAGGCACGGACTCTTATAAACGTGTCGTATTTAATTTCTTGTTAAAAAATATGTTGAACAAACTACTGTATTTTTGTCATGGGCTGTATATTACCTACCACATGATATCACAACATCCTGACCATTTGTCTATGCCACAAATCAACTAAGCTATATATAACTGGCATGACAATAAATAGACTCGGCAAAGAGGGGCAAATTCCAATGCAGTGCATGGCATTGAAACTCGAGCGTCCGTATCAAAGCACACTTATTCCACTGGTCGTTGGGAGTGCTTACTAGTACACAGATATGTACTAAGAAAATGGCGCATTTAGGTACATTTCGAAAATGGCGTATTTCGAAGAAACTAGAAAACGTAATAGCGAGAATGCCGAACTCAGAATGCAAAAACGAGAGAATAAAATATATAAGATGCAACAACTAAACTATTTGACGTGTACCGGCAGATGTGTGTGATGTTCACTCACACCTAAGTATGTGTGCCGGAATGGCCTGAAGGCGACAAAAATGAGGGCGTAATACGAAAATTTGAATGTATTATTGACAAGGATTCAAATTTTGTCATACTAAAACAAAGTTGTAAAGGTGCGCAGACAGATCCAGTAAATTGTCCCAAAGATTACTTTAAATATGCAAATATAACATCACTCAATGTGGAACGGTCGTCTTCAGCATCAAAACATATTTATTCTGCACGCCGTGCTCATTTGACTGAAACAAGTGTGGAAACATATTTAATGTTTCAAATATATAATCCACGTTTTTCTCTGCACTGCACTGAAACTTGTCCCTCTTTGTCGACTCTAGTAATAATAAGATAAACTAAAATTATATCGAACTATACGTTCTATTTCGCAATCACTTAACAAATCAAAATTGCCCTGCGTATTATAAATTTTTTAGATTTCTTCAATTCTTTTCTTCAAAACAATTTAGGAGTCTAGAATTGATAATTTTGGAGTTATTTAGAATTCCTTTTAGAAAATGCCACTTGCTTAAACATACATATGTCGTTACATTTAATTTGTCAACAAAGGCCAGCAATTAAGCAAAAAGGATTTTCTATTAGCAATATTTTAATTTTGTGTCACCAAATTTTACCCAATCGCATTATTATTCATTTTCGGACATGGAAACATGGAACGCCTTATATCTGATAACATTTTCTTGAACAGAATTATAGGCACCTTGATCTGATATCAAGCTTCCTCTAGCAAATTGCTATAGTTGATGGGATAAATAAAAGCAAACTTTGTAAATTACTTTTAATAGTCATGAAATTAATAAAAATAGCTAATGTAGTAGTGTGCCATTAACTTGAAACCGCATGTACTCTTTGTACTTAAATTTATATTTTTTTATATTTATATTTCTCAGGATACGAATTTCTTTCCTAGAAGCACGGCGTGATTAGACAGGGAGACACTTTCACACAGTGAAGAATATCTTCATTCTTTTTAATGATGATATTTTATTTAGTAAAATAAAAACGCTTTTATCGGATATCAAACTTCCACCATCCTTATAGTTTACGAGATAAATAAAAGCAAACTTTATATTAGCATATTTTTCCACGGATTATTACAGTATTTTTGTCGGACGAGCGGCGGTTGCAATCTTTAACAAAACAAGCTAGTTAACTTAAATATGTATTTATTGTAACACCAGAATACGATTACTTCGCATTCATTTTTTTGTGTATACCCACAAGCACTACAGTTTCTCATTAAAAAAGTGATTTTCAAAGTTCGCCTTTACTTATCCCATCAAAATATTCTTCATAGTTCACTCTCTATAAGAATCCGGTCGAGATAAAATGTAGCGCGACAAAATTAAATACTATTAATAGAAAATTCTTTCTGCGTAATTGTTGGCATTCGGTAACAAACTAAATATAACTAATCACATTTAAAGAAGTAGCATTTTCCAAGCACTCTATAGCTGTATACAATTTTGTATGCTCCTATAGGCTATCTATGTTACATAGCAACTATATTTTAAATAAGTTTTAGAGAGAAAGAATATTGTGCCGTAAGGTTCAAGTGGGAGGTGCACTCAGTGAAATAAGCATGATAAATCCGTAAACTATAAAAAAATAATGTTGAGAATATAAGGACTATCTACAATATAGGTAGCTCTTTATTAGAATCTAGTAAAGTAGTAAAATATTGCCCCAAAATTTTCAGTGCTGGTTAGTGATACATGTTTCCTTCGGGTATAATTAAGATATTTACAATTATCTGCTTATTCTGTTCGACTTGCAGATTTAGCCCGATGAATAAAAATTCTTACTACAACATATTGAGAGTCAACTGTGGTGTGAAAATAAATTACTTTAATTTCGTAAAATCTCGGTTTTAGTGGTCGATATTTATTTTCTACGTATTAGGTAAGCTTGTTAATTATCATTGACCACCTATTCTCACACAATCTTTGTACGGTTTACGTCACTGCACGTCTTTGAACTAGACATTGGTTTCCTAACAATCCACGTGCTCGGTTGCATATTTCTTCGGCATACTCCAACAGACAGTGATCTTGAATACGTACACATACATACGTACATATGTCGTCAACAAGCGCACTAGTAAATGAAATTCAAACTCCGTTAAACATTTTAATCGCAATAGAGGGGACACCAGAGAAAAGTATGTCGGCAATTGATAAGTAGATGACCAGACTGGTTTCTTGTTACTCACGTTGTAGTGATCGAAGAGAGCGCATCACAGCATGCCCTGATTATCGTGTACCAGTTTTAAAGGTGAGAGAGGAAGGAAGACAGAAAAGAGAGAGAGAGAAAACAACGCGGAAGAGAGAAAACGTAAACAACGTGTTACTTCTGTTTGGATTCTCGACATTTCTCGCTTTGAAAGTGTAGTGCCGCTTAATGATTTTTATAATTTTACGGAAATATGTCTTTGTGGAGCCTCGGCCTAGGGTTCCTCTGTTGTGTAATGGTACGTGCAGTGTACGGGACAGAATCCAAAAATGATATTGTGCCTAATCAAATACCAGATTTGCATCTGAAATCTGCTGGAGAAAATTCTCTTTGGTTCAACTTATTGCATAACTGCAAAAATTCCTCTACTTCCTGTATAAAACGGGCTTCCTATAACTATCTAAATGAATTACTGAATTATTCGAATGACGTCGAAGTAACCTCAAATATAAAACTTGAAAAGAACGACGTCGATTATGAGTCTATATCTGAAGTACACAACAATGACACAAGCGAGAATGACATCGAAGGAGCCAGTCCTCTCGAAGAATTAGCAGGAAAACTACACGGCAAAGCAGTAAAGTTTATGATGACGCATGACATTGTGATTCGTCTGCCAGAATATTTTTTCGATGGTGCTCTTCTAAAAGTATCACCTAGAACCTTTGATGGAGACGCGGCAGTAATCAAACTAGACACATTTCCTGGACAAGGGAGAATATTCTTCAAAAAGATTAGTAAGTAGTGCCTCTTAGTAAATTTATTTTTTGTTACTTAAACTAATAAATAAACAATAATAGTAGTAGTAGTAATAGAGTATCATAAAATATAAATAGTCGTAATATCAATTTGGCAACTTGTAATTTAATGAACGAAACGAACTGTATTTCTGTATATTATTAACTAAGGCCAAAAATTATCATATCTCTGTGACAGGATTCGATAAGAAGGCGTTATTATTTGTACATGTCTAGCTATTTTCCAACAGCAAATATTATTTCCTTCGGCACAAAGGAAGGTGTATAGAGTTAGGAAGCCACAAATGAACGGGAAACGTTATGGCCATTAGAAGAATAACACGACAGCCTTCAAGGAGTATTTCTTGTTGTAATACATCCAGGCATTCAAGAGCGCTTCAAGTTCCGCAGCATGTGAGCACTACGAATCAAAGACCTTATTGATTTGGTTTGCTAAATGACGTCCGAATTTCAGATCTCTCCATTTTATGGAGACAATTGGGCTTCACACTTTAGACTTTTGCTGACCATGCAGCATAAATTCATAACATCGCAAGGTATATTCAATGCTATAGAATTAAGGAGTAGTATTATAATAATTTGGTTTGCCAACAAACACAGTATCATCTTTCAAATATTTCAAAAATAGTTGACAACACTATGAAGACTACGGAACTGTAACAATTACGAAGACTTAATTTCCCACTTATGCATATTGTACATTTGATTTCGTCCCTAATGTAGCCGAACTAAGTATTCCAATTGGCCGAGTTTACGTTCATTTTTTGACAACTACGGATAAAATCCTATTCGTCCTGTCTGATGCATAAAATTCAGAATTCTGTAAGAGGGTCTAAGCAGACTTCTGGACTCATCAGCTTCTTCAGTGGTTTTCCATAAGATTACACTAAGCTGGCGGACCTTGTAGGAAATAGTTGGCATAACGTCCACGAACTAATATGAGAAATTAACGATGTACTATCGCTGGAACAAATTACCTGCATTTTAGGCGCAGAATGATTCGACGATATTACTAGAAATTTATCAACCTGCACACAGCTATAGCCCAGCTTTGGAAACATCCAAACTGCTAAATCCGAGTACTGTTTTTATTTTAACTTATGTGCTGATATCTATTGTTAAAATTGATAGGTAAAGGCCAAATGGAACACTATCATCCATATTTTCCTCGTATTGTTGCAGTAATGCATCATTGCTTCTGATTCACTACTTAATCTACTCATTTACACAAGGGATATAATAACGACATACCGAGCATTCATTCGACAAACTAATTTTGGTGGTTGTTGTACTGTAAGATATGTACTCACGCCCATACCCAAATCTCCTATAATAATTAAGGCAGCGCAATTATCTCTCTGACTTTATATATTACTTTTGTGAGTATCGAAAAAGTCACTTAGATAATTTTCTCTGAAGTACAATAATCTATATTCCCCAGTATACCTTTTTAAAGCTTACCAACAGACGAAAACTATTTCTAACGCTTCCGAATAGAATCAATTGGTTAAACATGCAGGCAGGTATTTGGGAACATTTCTTTCTCTTCACGTGCTACTTAAACAGCCTTTCTTAATAAGTTCCGAAGACATGACATTTTAGAAAATTGAAACCAGGATTACATCTAGTTGATTCTGCTATTTGGTAGTTCCCTCTTTCATAACATTTACTTGCTGTATTTGTTTTCTAATAATGTTAGCTTAAAATTTTGTCCTACTTCATAACTTACTTGTTGACAGTAGTGGGTGGTAATTTGAAAGTTTTTGAAAAATAATATGCTTTTAACATGATTGAATTTGGAATGATAATGGTCCAGCTTCCTGCTGTCATTGAAAGAAAACTTCAGAAACTAAAGGCGGTTATAAATTAAAAGCACATCTTCGCAGATCATGGATAATAGAATATATTGTCGAATAGGTATAGAGGTAGTCTGGTACTATGCGGCATATTAATTTGTCTCTGAATATTCTAGATACTGTTTTGTGCAATATATAAAAATTAATAGTTAATCCGCAACTAATATGATGAATAATTAAGAATACAAGCCAGAGGGCCAGAACATAATAAGCTCATTTTTCTTCAAGACTTATTAGTTAATATGTTGTTCTTTCCCAATCACATTCTCATGTGATCCATTTCTCAGTCTCTCTCTTAATTTATTACGTTTTGTTAGAAGATCTCGCAGCCAAACTTGCAGCTTGATTTTCTCTATGAGTAGTAAAAATTACAGAATATTTATTTTGTGGTTGTAAAAGTTCTGTTAGATATCTGACTTGCAGAACCAACCAATCAATTTAAAGTTTTTCTAAATTTGTTAAAAACCGACACTTAACATCAAAAGCACAATGAAAGATACTTTCACCAATAATTTAAGATGAATTGGGAAAGTTTTTGATGATGATATGATTTTCTTTTGAAATAACACTGATTGTCAAAGTGAGTCAAAACAGCGACGAAGTTTTCCCATTCTGTTGTTCAATAAAATACAGTATCTTTCATGCAAGCAACATTATTATTTCATTAGTAGTAAACTGTGCAAACCATTCGAAATCTGATACTATATTTTGTTTTATTTTCATTAGTACGTTTGAATTTATTTATTCAAAAAACGCTTTTCGGACGGGCCTATTTCGTAACCAATATTCATACATTAACCCACTTTACAAAACGATTTAATCAAGTCAAGAGGATACCTCAAAATTATACTCATCTTCGACTTTCGTTAATCATTTTATTTTAGGGTTAATGTGACACTGTTAAGTTGGCTCCTTTCCACGAATTGTATGTTCTGTATTAAACTGGCATTTCCAGGTCGGTCGCTATTAGAATTCATCTTTCGTAACTACATACATACGTGCCACCGGCAAACGTAGTAGACAACGAAAACGTATACTTCTTCTTAATTAAATACATTCAAACTTCAGAAACACTTCATTAGCGTAATAAATGGAAGACCTACCGAATGACGCAAGTTAAGAGAAAGAGGACTACAAGAAGCTATTTAGGTTTAGTTTTATCTAAATATGTTAATAATGTATAAAACTTCGACCAATACGTGTCCAAACCTATTAAAATTCTTGCTGCTTTGATTTTAAGTCAATGTGAAAATTATGACCTTATACTAACTGTAATTGTTTTAAATCAACACTATAATTAAAATGAGGTTATGCTACTCGTAGTGTATTTAAACGACTATCATATGTGACAATAACTCCTAAGCAATTGCAATTAGTGTCACTTTCACAAAACCAAACTGAAGACGAAATATATTCTACCGGGTCTAGACTCTTTAATTTATAAAGCTAATAGTTTGGTGTGTACTCCGTAAATTCGTTAATATGTATTGCGTGCTTAATATAATATTAAGACAAAAATACAAGATTAATATTGTAAAACAGACTATAACGGTGTGAGATATGTAGGTGCTTATAATAATATAGATAATTGTCAGTGCAACCAAAGGTAAAACCGCTGATGCACTTCTTAATACAAAATTAGAATGATTCTTCTTCTTCTAAATAATTTTCTGCTGAACCTTATGCATTATGATCTTGTAGTTCACACAATTACTTTCAAACATTGTGCGTCAATGTTACTCCAGCTAATTACGCTGTAGTGATGCGCAGACGGATTTATGCGTGTTTTACTGTTATATTACAATGCCTCGGTTAAGAGAACCTGTATTGTGTAACAGCATGGAATTGTCTATCATGTTAGACATTGTGAATCACCCGTCAATAAAGCAGAAATTTTAGCAATAAAAAAATTCTAATGTGCTTACGTTTGATGATCAACTATTTAGGAGACATTATTTCATAACAAATGTTTACATATCTACATATAGCACTTGTGAATAATTCACTTGTCAGCAGTTGTCTACACTTCTATGCTAAAGCTCTTCTACTGGGCTTATTTCCGATTTTTAATAATACAATTTTAACAAATGATGAATTCTAATATAAATTGATATTGGTCAAAACTTAGCTACTCCCCTAAGGCAATCATAGTATTACTATTTATTATAACAAATTAAATACGCAAAAGGTGCGATGAAGCATTAAGCAGTTATTGTTCGAGTACAATCTTAACAAGATTGATATTTACCGGCAATTTCTGAGATCCGTAGTTTACCTCAAACAGTCAGACAATTACAAGAAGAAAAACTGCAAACGTGATAAATGAAAGAGTCTTAAATATTATGTATGATGTTTCAATGAATATAATACACCAAATAAGAAGAAATAAGAATTAATTCCAAGCAAGAAAGATCAGAGGAAAATATTTCATGGTAAAAATTGTCGCGGATGGTAAAAACCATACGGATGTAGAAATGGAAAAAGTTAATTTGAATATTAGAACAATGAAAGTCAAATAATAACATCAACGTAAATAAGAGAAAATAGAAATAAAAAGCCACAAATCGAAACACTAATTGTACCAGAAAAAGATGTATGTAACAGAACTGAGACAGCAACAGAAATGGAAGGGAGTAATGAAAACAGAACACGTATGTAAGTAGAAACAAGCTAGGAAATAGGTACATAAAAATGTAAGAGACGCAAATGAAGAAGACTCTCAAAAAACTTGGTCATCATAATGAATAAATTAATGAATTATTGGTATATTGTAACTTTTTTTTTAATGTGGTGGGTGCTTAGTTGCAGTGACTCCGTAATCTGTATCGCTTGTCTGGCTATCACTGCAACTCTCGCGGTGTAGTTTTTGTGTGTGTATGTTGTGTTCAATTGGCTTTGTGACAGCATCATATCGCCTTTTATGATGCCGCGCTGTTAATCACTTTGCTCCCAACAGCGAATGACAAGTCGATCTGGGATTAAACTCTCTGAAAAAATGTCACCGTCCCTCTAGAGAATTGAACCCCGGCGCCTATCGTCCTCTCACAACAATAGTCAGGCGCGTAACCACCGCGGCCATCGACCCGTTTTAAATAATAATATATTAAATAATAATAATATATTAAAATGAGGAAAAGATAATTTTTGTATCGTTGAAAGGATGGAACACGAGATTCCCGAATACTAATTTTAGCTAAACAGCACACTATTCGAGTTTACACTATGAGTGTGAAAGAACTTCTTCGAAACGACCGCTGTGCGTCTGCGAGACTCATCGAAGAGGAAACCAGCAAACCGAAAATTACAATCTATCGAATCTCGACTGAAGATTTGGGGAGACAGAAGGTCTGTGCGTGGTTCATGCCACACACTCTGACAAATGATCAAAAAGATTGGAGAGTTCAACACTGTAAAGACATATTAAAAAATGTCCCGAAGGAATCCGACAAGTATGTCAACCATTGTAAGTGGTGATGAAAAGTAGTGTTTTCAATACGAAACACAAAACAAAACGTCAGAGCGCGGCATGGAAGTCATCTGAAGAATCAAAAGAGAAAAACTTACTCTTCAGAAGAGCAAAATCAAGGCAATGGTGGCCGTTTTCTTCGATTCAAAGGAACTTGTTTACAGTGAATTCTTCCCAGAAGATCTAGGAGTTCTCAACGATTGTGGACCAGAATTCGACGAGTTCTATCGGAATATGGAGAGTCGGACAATTGGTTTTTGTTGCACGACAATGCACTATCACACAAATCCATAATGTACATGAATTCTTGAACAAAAAAGGGATCATCGTTATCGATCATCCAACGTATTTACCTGATTTGGCTAGGTGCGAATTCCGACTATTTCCAAAACTGAAATTGGCGTTGAAATGAAATTGTTCCTATATTATTCCAGTCATCCAAAAGACCGCCATACTAAAGGCCATTTCAGCTGATGAATATAAAAATTGTTGTAAAATTTGTTGAACGTTTCCTGCGCTGTATTGACTCAGAAGCAGACTATTTTGAAGAAACAACAATAAAAACTCAAAATAATGTACACTTTGTATTTTTTTAAAACCAGTCTCATTGGACGTGGGAGAGATTGTGTATAAACAAAATAAATACAAATAGGTCTTAAATTGAACCATATGGGATACCTACTGTAAATAGAACAGAAAATTGTTTTAAAATGATTTCCTTCAAATTTTTACAGAGGAAGTTCATAATTCCCCCAGTCGAACGCACATTTCCAATATAACGTGTATATTGTATGTGCAGTAGTTTCTCTCTAGCACGTTTCTTAATTCCCACTTTCTGTAGTGTACTTAATACACGACCTATTAACTTTTGAATATAATCTTTTACTCATGAACGTTGTAAACCAGATTATTCTCCCTGATAATCTTTCTGGATTTATGTTTCTCATCAACACGTTTTCTGTATTACATTACATTACATACATTACATATTCAATACACGTTTGCGATATCAAACATCGTATTGAATCTGCTCTACGGAGACCAGTCTCGTGATGTGTATTTCTATTTACTTAAAACAATATTATACATGAACGTTCTTGAAAGGCGGATATTATGGAAGAACATAGTACTGTAAGATAGAACTGTGATAATCAGATTAAGAGAAATTACAAGATACAATCTACTACTAAATTAGTATGTAAATAAAGCCTTCTTTACTGTCTCCATCTACATTCTGGAAAATATTTTCTTGGTTCCTAATATTTCTTACCGTTAATTTCTTTCATACGTAGGTAGATTGTTATGGTGAAAAAAAGGAACAGCGGTTTAGTATTATCACATGTGCATGTTTAACATTCACGCTTATCGTTACATGTATGAATATAAGTACTCTTTTTTTTCAGAGAAATTTATTACCAACAAACTGCTTGTTGCACTACTGGCCATACTCCTAGTGATCAAGTTAATAGCGGTCAAGTTCCTTTTCTTCATGCCTATGTTAATGGGTGCTGCTGCAGCTAAAAAGCTGTTACTCAAAGTGCTGCTTTTCCTGTTTCCGGCCTTATCGCATCTATTCAAATTATGTCCATATTACGCCCCAACTAAATATCATCATCATCAACATCATATTTCGCATATTCATCATCTTTCCCACCTACCCGGCGTACACCATACAGTGGAACTGGATCATCCCCCACCTGGTCACGGATACAGCGATCAAACATTGGATTACTATTCAGAAGGTCCAGGCGTAGCTGGCCACGAGTAAGTATATGCATCTCTTTCAATATCTAGTAAACTAATTATAGTATTTTTTTTGCATGATGATAAATATAAAAATCAAAGCGTCATTTTAAAAAGCTAACGGTAAAATATCCGTAGAATTATAATATCTGCCAGGGGCATTTAATGAGTTGATTTAAATGCGAAGAGGCGCTAATATATTGTAGTAATTGTATTTCTCTGACGTTTACACAACCTTGTACTTACTTAAAATTCAATAGATGATTCAGTAAGCAATTCCATGCTAAGAACGGCATCAAAATATGTTTCAAATACAGGACATGAATAATTGACCTAGTGTTCGCTTAACCTCTACATTCTGTGTATATAATACAATATCAACACTACGATAATAGTGAGGTTCTAATCGTCGGGGTGGGGTGCAGTGACATAAACCGCAACTATACATTTCATATTGATAGATTTTGCAAATAGAGGCTATAGTTACTCTTACTAAACGCCCCAGTTCGCTGTTGTATAAGTGCAAGTCAACATTATACAGACGAAACATGAAAAGGAGAGAGACAGTGTTAGGAAAAATAATACTTTGTAGTGGATGTCCACCTGGTGAATGAATTTTCAATGTATTCTACAGTAACGTTATAGGCATCACTAGTTATTATTTGTATTGAGGTGTTCTTGTCTGCTATAACTTCAGTCTTTTTTAAGTCAATACCGAATTGAGGGGACAACAAGGTGCCAGTAAAATCAAGATACGATAGAAATGTCTTTATGTATGGTGTATTAACCTATCGTATACTATGTAAGAAAAGTTTCACGAATTGCCATATGGGATGCATGTGCACCCCAATGCAATATTGTACATAGTTATTTGTTTCCACAACAACGTCAAATTTCTTTTAGTTACTCCTTCTGCAAGTGGCAAAAATGTAAAAAAGTTGTCCATTGTGATATTATATCGTGCATCCAGATTATCAGTTAAATCCACCACAACCCTTTTAGCTTGGACTTTTTCGGGTTTATTATTCCTTTTCCGGTATATACTTGTAAGCTCATGGCATAAATAGTCTTTACATCAGCCATGGCCTACACTTTGATACCAACGTATTTCGCTGGTTCATGTATACCCTAACAAGAGATTTTCCACCAAATGCAACTAACTGTTCATCTACAGTTAGTTGTGGGCCTGGATTATAATTTGATTGACAATTTTAAACAAAGAGATTAAATACCTTGGAGCTAACTTATCGCTCTCCCTTTTCTCACTTCTCGTGTCTAGGTCATCAAATCTAAGAAAAACATTGATAGATGTTGAAATCTAGCTCTAGGCATTGCGGCTAAAAATATTATTCCTCTTGTGCATGGGATCAAAAGTTTGATTCCACTTATAGCAAAAGTTGATGAGATTCTCTGTTTTTAACAGCGCGGCATTTTGATGCTGTCACAAAGCACTTGATAGACAAGTAATAAGCTTACCGAGTATTATAAAAAAAAGCGTACATTTCTACTGCATTAGACTTAATCCAGATTTTTCGAGCTTTGCCTGAATTCATTTCGTTCCATTACTTATAAGTATCTTCTGCCCTTTCGTTAGTATACTTCACGATTATTTGCACTAATCACTATCATCATCGAAAAATAATTTGAAAGCAGAATACAAAGTGTTTATGTCGTTGGGATTGCGTGTGAGGCCTGGTATAGTTTTTATAATATCCTGTTTAGTATGACCCTGACATCCCTTGCTGTTTGGAAGGCGATTCCACATAATTCCATTTTTGCTTTATAAGTCATACCTACAGCATTGTCGTCAACTTCTTCGGATTCTTCATAACTTTGTGTATCACTTACATCGTCGTCAATTTCTTCAACATTTTCTTCCACGTCATCAGGATGATTGAAATTATAAAATTTCCTTGAATTTCCTACTTGAGACATTTTCGTGATATATTCAATAGATTATTCACAATTATCATTCAGTTCAAATGCAAACTATAGCAGTATATACAAACATAATACACAGAACCAACAAGAATACAAGTACTAACAGGAGCACTAACACTATGGCGGCCGTCTGCAAATTCACCGAATCCACTACTCACGAGCAGACTAGACCAAATTACGACAATTACAAAAAAGCGCGGCAAAAGTACGAGTCACTGTCAAAGGTAATAAGTGACGCGGATTGGAATGTGAGGTGCAGACGCACCCCATGGCGTTTTTTTTCCGGAAAGAGAAAACATTTTTAGATATGAATACTAAAGATAAATACACACACAAAAATAAAAGATCATAAACGTAACCGCAGTAATGTACTAGTTACAGAAGAATTTTAAAATTGGTTGTAACACATGGTGGGTATACGAAAGGTTAATTGTAACAGTATTTCGAAAGACTAATCAATAGCTCCCTTACTGAAACACTTTCCTGCGCCTGAATAAAAGTGGGATATGCTTTTGTTGAATAATTTGTTTCGGTAGCGGTAATATTATGTATCCAGTAAGTCCATTATTCGTCAATCACACATACAGTTTAAGTACTACATCCTGTGTATCTACCTTAGTCTTCTTTATTAAAAGATCTAGAACTTCTTTATAATTTCTAAGGGGAACAATCGCGCAGATATAATCATTTCTGGCCAATATTTCCATATATTCATAATTATTGGTGGATTCCTTTTTTAATGTGCCGATATTACCACTGAATATGTCACTCAGTTTTTCGTCTTGTTTGTTTTCTTTAATTCTGCACCCTCTTTCTTAACATAGACCAACAAAACAGCATCAAGAGATATAAATATTGACCACAGACGGTAATCTATAATAATGAGTTAGTCGAAGCTACGAACAACAGATTTCGAAATACTCGGTAGCTGACATCGCAGAGATACACCCAGATATATAGTGAAACGGAGAAGTAAACAATATTAAACTTTAGAACAATTTGTAGAGAAGCATGCGATAAGAAGTAAAGTAATACGGAGAAAGGCTACATCTTTCGAACTTTGCTACAGAGTTATACATTCCTCAATGGAATATTGTTTTTCTTTTTATGTTACGGTTACTACTGTTCAACATTACTTAGATAAAAAATTATGCGACTAATAGTCTCAGAGTTCGTTAATAGTTGTTTGAATGTTACATGAAAATTACGGTAAAAAATAGATAAAATAAAATAAAATAAAAATGACAAGACAGAGAGAGAAAAGAAGGATATAGAAGATAGAATTTTTTGCTTTTCTTGTAAAAGGCTTTTGTAAGAGAAATAAATTACAAGAATAAGACAGGAATGATTTTAATGAGTGAAACAACATTTTTATCGGTAGCATGTCGAATTTCCTCAGTTTTGCAACTGTTAGTACAAACTGAAGCTTCGACATGATGGCTCTAGAGATCTTAACTCTGTAGAGCAAAGAATTGATAACTGATCATTTTGGTTCCAGACGATCCAAGATTTTATGTTCTTGATGCTAACACATTGTTTGTAAAAAACGTTGCTTTGTTTTTCACTACTACTCTGATTATACACATACGCACTTGATTGTATTAATATTAACAAAGTCGAATAGTACCCTACTGATAAGATATAACTAAGAATAACTCCGTACAACTAAACAAATTAATTATACCAAATAACTCCAAACCATTTTAAGGTGATTTCTGTTGAAAAATTAGTTTCTATTTTGTGAGATTTTTTATTAGGACATTTGTATATACATACATCACATTATCATATTCTGTAGTATAAGCAAATTATTTTGTATTGTTTTAGCTTTATAAGACAGTTTTAAGTTAAATCTATGACGACTTATAATAGTGCGATTTTTGAAGGAGGTCATTTTGAAATTGTCTGGCCGTACGTGTAATATTCCTACATCTTTAATTGTTATCATGTTTGGTAGTAGTTGCTCGGTTGTACTGGTAAGTGAGGTTAATTAGGTGCTTTATAATCGCAATCATAGAAGTTATTTTGTAAAGAATAGTCAATAACCATAAAATAAACGAAGTAATAAACTTTCTGTCAATGTATGCGAGAAAATCTCATTGTTGTGCAGCATCTAGAGCAAAGTTATTCAATAACGTGCATGTATAAGTGAATAAATTAAGATTAATGGCACATGTGGTACTTACTTGTCTACAAAAACTCCTAAAGTCCACTAACAGGACTTTTTGATAAGTAGTAATTACATCATTTGAATTTAAAATGTCATTTAAAATAGTGTGTAAAGTGTATTGAACATATGTAATTAATTTTAATAAAATAAGAAAACATAAAATTCAAGCTATATTTTAATATGCAACATAACAGCACTCTGGAAATACTAACTGTTTGTTTAGTACCATTAATCAATTTAATTGATCAGCCATTAATATTTAGCTGACAGCTTATTTATTTATTTTGGTAAGGTGAAGCTTGCTAAAGGTGAAATTATTATATCACGAAATAGTTTAATTTTAAATAAACTTGCTATTTATTCATATATAATGGTAGATATTCCGTTGTATGTCACCGGCTAAATACTACACCAAGATCACCGAATCCAATTAATCCAATAGGTGAACAAAAATATATTAACATCCTCACATATTAGTAGTATTTTGGTATATTTGTTTCGTTGAATTTGTCTATCAGAGTTGCACACCTACCAAATACAATTATACGAAAGTATCCACATTTTTGGACAGTAGCAAAAACAACAGGAAAGAACTAAAGGGAGTGAATTTTCTATAGAAGCTGATTTCCCATTTCGACTAGTCGAATTAATAAGCAAGATTTAAATTATGCAACAATACTAGCATTTGATTAGGCTACGTTTGTACTCGTAAATCCGAAGTAATGGAATCTTCACGATTATGTTGATTGTCAATCAAATAGAATAGATTTTCTGCTTTTTGAGTTATGTTTCAGTTATGCCGATATATTTGAACATTGTTTATGTAACTGGTAGAAAAATATTATAATAGGCACTGTAGAGTCTTAACAGTATTGGGAAAGTATCCTACTCTTTTATTATTTCATGTATCTTGTGATATTTCCTTCTCTTGATGCATTAGATAATTGAATAAATACCTAATATAAACGGTTGGCACCAACAAATCTAAAACACAACCCACGGCCACATCATGGAAAATATGAACGTTATTGACTCATTTACAAACAATGGAACCAATTGAAATTATGTGGATTTGAAAGGGATACCTACGCTTACAAATTTAAATAAAAATTTAAGTAGGGCAACCACCGCATTTCTCTTTTTTTGTGTGTATGAATTTTAGTCTCTGAAATGTATTCGTGAAAACTTAAAATTAAATTTGTATGTGTAGTTTTCATCGAAAAGACGACATCAAATCACCGGCATTAGGGGACAAGTATAGCGCATCGTTTGGAGGTCAAGGCCAGCCTTCCAACAAACATGGTACAAAACTTCCGCCTTCTAGTAACAGGCCCCTCACGTCAACCGAAATCGAAAACATGATACTCAAGGCAGAGAAACAAGCGACGGTAAGTGTTTTTCGTTGATAAACCAGTCTCCTCGTGATTCTGTATTGGGACTAGTAGGGCATGTTACGTAGTTACATATATATATGTTTTCATTATTATCGCAGACTAGTTTTTACATAGTAGAACTGTGAGGATTTAATTATCACAGGAAGTGCGTAGTAGAGATGATTTGAATTAAAATTTGGTTACTCCTCAACGAGAAATATACATCGCCTATTAAAGATCCGGTAACAAACAAAGCTTTATTAGTCATTGACGTCAGAAACATTTAATTACATTAACACTATCCACAAGAAATCTTTGAAGTTCTAACTTAAACATGTATGTAACTTGATTTTTTTTAATTCACTAATAGTCGATGTTTGCCAATGTTCGGTGCATTAGCATTTCTAGTGCCATAATATACATTTATGTTGCCATTCCCAACAAACAGTGAACGATACCCATACAGATACATCGCACATTTAAACAGAAATAGAGAGGGCAAAGAAAAATTGTTATATTGCTTAAAAATTAGTACGCATGAATCAGTTCTATTCGGTGAAAATATATTTCAAATTATACGCTTCTGTTAGACAAAATATCGAGTAAAATAACATGAGAAACCTCAGAAAATTGTGCCATAAACTATGAGTACTGATTCAATATTAACCACAGGCTTTTGGTTTGTCTGTCTTACTATTCAGTGAGCACAATTAGAACACAGTGAGGTGGTAACATTCCTACATCAACAAGTTATCGATTAAGCATCCTAGAAGTCCAGTATTGGTTTAATTGGGAATTGTGCTAGTACCCAACTTTATTCAAATTGATTGATTCTGAATACACCTTGAAGATAATGAAAAAGTTGTCAAACTAGTTTTGGAGCGATTAATTTTGAATCCATTCATATTGCACTTCTATGGAACTTCCTGAGTAATAGTTCCTGCTGAAGATAATGCGGGAGAGGCTGTATATCATATTTCAAGAGTTTTTTGATAGAGACTATGCACAGGCGATTAGCAGATAAGGGCAATTGTTTATTCGCGACAAATTTCAGTCGCCAAAATACTAAGCTTTTAAATTATTATAGAATGAACTTTTATATATCCATTCTTGTGGACACACATTTATTCAATGCGTTGTTCGTTGTTCTTTGCTATAGCTACAGCTGTAGGGGTTTCCTATATTTATTCCAGAGCTTGTGAACCAAATAAGGATTTGCACCAAACCATCACTAATTACACAATTTTGTTCTGTGTACAAATCATAGAAAGATATAATTTAATCGATTACAGTTATCTATATATATGTATAAAATCCAACACTCCAATCCACAATTTTGCCACAAAGCAAACTTGGACACGTTTGTCAGAATCAGTCTCTTCGTAATACTTCTTACAAAATGCGAAAATAACTTAATGTACACTTTAGAAACTTGATTTCTGATTTGAATGTTTCGCTTCACAACTGGAGCCTTGTGAATGCTCTGCATTTGAATATAGACAAGTGTAAGGGTATGTCCTTTTCTCGCAAATCTGAATTGGTTAGTCATGTGTACCGGGCAATATGCCACTAGGTGCGTTAGGGGCAATGGGTTTAGATTGATTGATTTAGTTTAGTTGTAGTTACCCCTCTGCTTTCTTGTTCTTTTGCAGTAGTAATATTATCCTGTAATGCGTAGTTTTATAGCTACTGTTAGATAATAAAGATTATTATTATTATTATAAAGATTATTATTATTGTGACTTGAAAATAAGTTTTTCGCTCTATCTTTGCTAGATTTACCCAGAAACTAGTCCACTATAAGCACAAACCAGTGCGCTAACCGAATAGTTTTAATTTCAAAATTTTATTATACTACTCCATCGAACTACATACACTGTTACTTAATAACGTAACCAAGTTTGACATTTTTGCTATTGCCGTTAATTGTTGAAGGAGAAACAATGTATGTCTGAGTATCTAGAGGGAATTTTCCTATATTGAAGTTAATTATGACCATGCCAATATTAAATACATGGTAGAATAAAGAGACATCTGCAGATGGCGTATAAAATGGGGTTAGGTATAATATATTTCGGCACTGGAGACTTTTAACAAACTCCAAGCTTCTCGTGTTATAAAGTCTGCTATTATTGGAATAATTTATACTTTTTATGTGTACGTTTCCTTAGGTAAATGGTAATGCAAAGAGAAAACTAGAATTACGTGCAAAAATAAGTATACTTTTGGCATGAATGTAGTACCACCTTAACCACACATACACGGAATGAATATAAAGACGCAGTATTAATTGGCTGCGTATGTAATCAACTCACCTTCTATAAGTGATGAATAGACTGCATGTTATGCAGTAGTAACTCTAACACCTTTAAATTATACCTTTCTACATTGTAATTGCAGATATAAGATTAAGCAACCGTAAATTTCAATTCATATACGCGTGACAAAAGAATGTCAATAACAACAAACGACAATAAATGGGAATTACGAAGAACGATTGTAGTGATGCATGTGACGCTTATGACGAGAATTTCCGCTGCTGTATGACTTAGATTGCATAACGAAGCATTTTTTATTTCTTTATTTATTTTGCTTAAATAGTGGCATGCATTAGGTCCTATAATAAATAGGAGGAATGAGAAAACATTGTTAATATCTGACTTCCATTCAACCAAATACTAACAAACAATAAGAAGTTAGATAAAATATAGAACAGTGTTCTTATTTTTGTTAGATATTTATGGGTTTTAAGTAAATTGAATCAAGCAAATGAATGTCGGTTACAATTTTATATCATAAACAACATTATAAAACCAAACAAATGTCATAACACTGTTTTTGTAGAAGCGGATATTACTAGTACACTAGTTTAAGTTTAAACGCGTAATATTTTACGTGGTAAATGGGCGACAAAAATCATTCAGAATTCCGCGGAATATTGCAGTCTATGTTGAACGGTTAGTGTAGGTGTCTTAGACTCAGAAGCTGTAGTTGTAGGACAACAAGTGCTAAACCAAAAATATTGGAATATTTTCAAGCTTCTACAACGTAGTACGTAAAAAAATCAAAGTATAAAACAGCAATACAGGTTTAATTATCTGCACAAAACTCAGCCATATGTCTAAATATTTCCCAGCAAGAAGGTGTAGTTACTGTAATCTCACAAGTTAAAGCGTGTGTCCAGCCAGTCGATTATAAGGTTTCGTTTACAAAATAACTAAAAATATACCTCATACCTAGTAAACAAGTATCTATAATATAAGAATTTTGCAAGGCAATACAGAGCCGCAAACGTATTTAAAGAGAATGTTTGCAGCTCTTAAGCAGGCGGTACAACTTACAGCTGTTAAAATTAGTTACATTAATTAAGACACTATGTTACCAAATTTTGAATTTAGAGAATTTGAGTCTGAGACAGTTGATTAAAATATCATAGATATACATTTAGTTGCACAGTTTTGGTTTGGATGCAGCACTCAAACTCCGTATTTACAGACTGTACACCACAAGTCAATTTATACTTGAGAAATAAATGTGTACAAACAAAAAAATAACAAGAAAAAAAGCCAGCATACTCAAATTGGTTTAAGGTTTCACGCAAGTATTCTACAATATAAATCGTGAGACCCGACGTGGTATATTACATCGATTACAAACCAGTCCAATTATTTAAATCCTACACATGTAGATATTTTTTAACAAGAGAAACACAATGAGCACCTGTTTTTAGAAAAAAAATCTATACCAAGGTGTCAAAATGTGTTCTTGGTAAACCAGAAAATGGCATAAACCTCACCAAAATTAATACCACCTTTCACAACACGGTAACCGAAAAATACAAGAGTGTGTACAAACGTAAGATTATAAATCCGTTCATCCCAAAAAAACTCAGGAATGAAATCACGACATTCAAATAACCCTAACATACTGCTACAGTTCTTTCTGAGTAATTATGCGTATCATGGTTTTGTTTCATGCAGTCGTAAGTGCCCTTATAGAGTAGAAAAATGTTTGCCAGCTTTGGATTAGATGTATTTCTTTTTTCTTTATACCGCTTTTACAATATCTTTTTGTATTTGTGTTCTTAATTCACTGTAAATATGTATGCTTATCCTAACCTTTCCCTCGGTTAGGTTGTTAGCTCCATTTTAAATTTACGTATACAGAAATTTCAATGTTATATCATCTAGCGAGCCTTAACTAGAAGAGCACACAATTCAAAACGAGATTAATTTAAACGTCAGATTACATATACAACTCTGCGAAACTTTTATTTGAATTAGCGTAAACATTACTTACAAGGTACTAATATACCTCCTCTTGAAGTACACAGATTTTTATGCACTAGCGCACCACCACTATTATGTTTATATAACTACTTAGGAATAAATTTTCTGCTGCTACGATTAATACTAATATAATAGGGCGAAGCTTTAATAATCACAAGCGATATCTACGTATTCAACGCACTAATAATGCATTTATTAAGGCTACGCAATAAATATATCTCAAGTAGTACAAAGTAGTTTGAAATTTGAACTACGTACATAGTTTTTTCACTTCCTTGTAATTACTATCATTCTGTTACAGTCACAATAGAATTGATATAAAACAATTCACCACACATATTTAATTTCTTTATATAAATGATATAGAGAATACAGTTTTTAAGAGAAAGCATTAAAAATAGCCACTATAGTAGGTATTTACTGCTTTTAGTTGGCAATACTTAAAACTAGCATGATGTACAGAAGAATAGAAATGAACCAACGCAATCAACCTCTTGTACCTACGTGAAATTTTTATGTTACTAATGGCATTTCTCTATAATACTTTTTACTCTTCACATTAGATCTCATTTCTGGCATATACATACATCCTTCACTGGTTTTTGTAGTAGAAATGTTCCTATAACATTCTATTAAAGATTTTATGAATGGTACCTGCGTTGCGGTGTCCCCAATTTCATAATCTCGATAACATACATGACAAAAGCAAATAATAAATCAAACAGTTTTACAACTTTTTCGATACTTCCGTCATGTGCGATGATATAATAAAAATGTAAATAATTTGGATAATGCAAACACCATAAGTATATATGAAAACAACGTAGTAAATAAGAAAAAGTGTGTCATCGCCTTTCAGAATACGGTCTTGTATATTCGTGAGCATGTATCACTTTTCTTATTTTTTGTCTACGGTTACGAATTGAAGAAGTTCACATGTTTCTGGGTTACCCTGTGCCGGATGATCCAGCGCAATACTACGTATTTTTATCCAACATTAATTAATATATTTTAATCCAAATGGGGAAACCTGAAATATAGCTACTTACAAATTTAATAGTATTTACAAAGTTTTTAATTAGTAATTAGTATTAAATATCTGTATGGATAAATAAATATACTTATCGTATTAATATTAATTACGGCCGTTATTTATTTTTCAGTTGAAAGCTCGCTTACAAGAAGAACAGAAACGTGTTCACACCGATAATAAGAGAATTCAGGAGAATATTAAACAGCTTATGAAAATTCAGGAGAAATTAAAGCTTCAGCAGGCTCTGTTAAAGCATACGTCAAAGTTAGCAACAAACAACTTCATACCTAACGCAAATATTATCCCATCACAAATACTAACCCCACCTGATGGAGTGCAATCCCTTGTTCAACCGACTATAGGATCATCGCCCATGGTTCAAGCCCTACCAATATATGAAGCGAAATTTTATCAGGCAACTCAACCTACTACGTCCGCTACTATAACTGCACCGACGCCTACGTTTGACCCGTTCTATACTCCAATTTTGGAAAAAATTGACAAAGTCCTAGTAGATATTGATTATACAGAAGAACCATGCAGAGAACGATTGATATGTAGCATGTATAAGAACCCCCATAAATTTAGTCCTCACAGTAATTTGTTATCAGCAGAATTAAGCAGGTGAGTTACATGTTTGCTTTTATTATGTATGTTTATATATGTACTCGGTTTATAGGTAGTAACAGTGATAATGAGTTCTAGCTACAAGTACTGCCTAGTTTTTTGCTATAAAGAATGGTTTACAATTACAGTGAATCAGATATTTAAATTCGATTGTACTCCCACCTAGAGTTCTAAAATTATGAACTTATAATCAATTGGCCATAACTCATTGCACTCTTTGGTAGGACATTGTCTATATTACTTAACTTACGTAAATGGATACAAAATGACGCTCTATCATCAAACCCATGTTAATGGCATTCAATTGTTAGAAAGTAAATTCTATTTTGTGTATTTATGTATTGAAATACTGGTGTAATAAAATGATTTTGTGCAGAAAGTCAAATTCAGAAAACGCGTCAATTCTGAGGAGAACAATAGCGTCAAATATCTTATAAAACATGTATCTTATACAATCTGTAAATGTTCTAAAGGATGCAGAAAACGACATGTTTTCTCGAAAACTCTAATTTAGTTGTAAAACATTTAGTTATTTAGTTATTTATCATATGTGTAGTTTTCACTTCACAGAATCTGATGAGAAAATTACGATGAAGAAACGTTAGGCATCATTTAATCAAAATGTTTGCAATAACGTACACTATACCATATCGGAATAGAAGAATTAACTTTTAACTTAATTTGTTTATAAAAACGAAATGTTTGCGCAACGGATGCCAAAACCCAAATTTATAAACGTTTTCAAATCAAAGATTTCAATTCGCTGATACCTTTTGGAACACCTAAATTGCGAAATAGGCAAAATAGTATGAAATACACATTTTAGTAGACATTTTGTGCACTCACCGCCGCAAGCGGCTTAGGAAACTTGTATTTTAATACATTTACTATTTTAATTTACAAATAAGTTGATAACTTCACTTGTATAGCCATTATTGTTGAAATACTGAGATCCCAGAATACAATATCAAATTTGTTGAATTTTTAAAATTCGACTATACCATATGGTTTTATGCCTGATGTTTACTACCTTTTTAATACACCTTTTTATTGACTCTAGCACTGAGCGCGCGTTTTGTATTCCATTTTGGACAATTGCTCAATTTTGAAATCTAGTAGCTAGGTGTGCAACTGTGCCGTAAAGGACGTTTTGTACTATTTACAATTTCAAGATATTAGCATTTGAAAAATGACCACATGCAAACTTGGCCGTCCTACTTTTGAATCGTCCCAGTTAGACTATCGTTTTCTGCTAATAATCCTATTGTGTTTTTGAAATCTTCACACATTTTGTTTCGACTTTCCAATTTAGTGCCTAAGTATACGGTATATTTACGATGGTAATAATAGGTATACACTAGAATATGTTGAAGTGTAATAGCTACCAAAAAGTAATACCAACATATAAGAGTTTATAGAAACTGTATATACATATGTATACATACATTCTGTCAACAAGGTATTGGGCAATGAAAGACAATGAATTATTCATCCAAATTTATTGTATCGCCGTCAAAGTAGGCCAGAACTAATACACCAACAAGTTTAATTATCAAAACATTTTTTAGGCGCAGTTTTTGAAATCGAGTTCAGTACTCGCCGCGAATTCTCTTTCATGTTATGTAAACGGATGCCTCGAGATAGCAATTTAAGTTTTGGAAATGACAAAAGTCGGCCGGAGCCATATAAGAGGAATACGATGGTTGTTTGATAAGATTTCTTGAATTTTTGGCCAGAAATTGGTTCACAATGAAATATCGTGGTGTAAAATCCATGAGTTTTCTTTCCACAAATCTGGTCTTTTTCGTCGAATTTGGTCTCTCCAACGCCGCATAACGTCCAGATAATATTCTTTATTTACTGTCTCACCTTCTGAGAGGAATTCCGAGTGCTCAACTACGCGGTAATCGAAAAAAATTGTCGCCTTCACTTTTGATCGACTTTCACTTTCGGCCCAGTTGGAAGGCACCATTTCAAAGCCTGTTGATTGATTTGCATGTCAAAGTCATAAATCCATATGTCATCACTAGTTATAATGCGTTTTGAAATGTGGAGTCGGAATTAACTCGTTTTAAGATGTTTTCAGCGACCTTTACGCGATTGAGATTTTGCAAAAAAATTCAGGTCTTTCGGTACTAGTCACGCGGCAACGTGTTTCATGCCCAAACAATCGTTTAAAATGCTGCGGATTGATTCGCGAGACACAGAAATTTTAGTAGCTATCTTTCTCAGAGTTAAACGACGATTTTCGGTCACCATTTTCTTTACTTTAGCGATGTTAAGTTCAGTTGAAGACGTTGATGGCCGATCAGAGCGAAACAGATATTCCACCACGTCTCGACCGCTTTGAAATGCACTGTATCACTCACACACGCATATTTTTGATAATGTTGAGTCACCGTAAGCCTTATGCAACATTTTCAGCACTTTGGCACGCGAAATTCCTTTGCAACGCAAAATTTAAATTTGTTGGATAATTTTATCCATTGTAAAAATCGCAAAACATACTTGAGTTGAACTGTTAAAATGGCGCAATCTAAAGAAACTAAATTACAAGTGAAGCTCAAACTCCTCGTGAGTATACAGGCCAGTTGTGCCAACTTAGCGACAACAAGAATTTCGACAATCTCTTTAAGCGGGCTTTTTAAATGATCGATTCCGCAATAAGTGAATTTTGTTTTTGCATGTGTTGTAAGAACCTGTTGATCTAGAAAAGGCAATAAACTAACGGAAAGTAACTCCGGAATATTTAGCACAGTTTATCTATAACACTTGCAATTTCTAACTATAGACACTTCATTTCTACTAGTGCTAATTGTATCATATAGACCCCAATTTTCTATATACATATTCAATATACTACCATTATTTGCTTGATAATATTTACATGGCGGCACTATTATTATATGCTTACTCGAATTTCAATGTAGTTCTAACATTATAATCAGGACAAAAAAAGATGACCATTATACTTCTTTAGGAAACGCGTTACACTTTAGGAGAAATTAGTTCCTTGTCGCGCAGTAGTGACACCCAAATTTGCTTTTTAATTGAATATTTATATAAAGACCTCTTTTTTTCGTAATGATTCATGTGCTTCCTTCATGTTGGTGCAGATGATATTCTACATAATTCTAATAATAAACTGGTATAGTTTAGGCAACAGCCTCTCATCTTCTAAAGAGGAATCTAGGTTAATTACAAGAGTAACCAACAAATATGTCATGTTATGTGTTTGATCGCTATTAATTTATAAAATTAGTTTAGACCTCATAAATATTTTTAAAATGTTAATTCTCTAATTCATACAGAAGCGTAAACATTTCAAACTGTAAAAAAGCGCTTTTATAACGCAAGTATTGCTACATAAAATTCATTTTCTTTGTCATAGTTTAACACATTAACCTGGTCGATTTTATACAAACAAAGTGGAAGGAGACGTACCTGAAATGCTCGTATGTAGGTTAGAATATAATCAATCTTCCATCATATTCCTCACTGCCAAACACAATTATAAAGAAACACATACACTTTGTGATTAATTGCTGCACTAATAAAACACTGCACCACTTGTCGTAGCAGTAGTCAATATAGCACTACCCATCTCAACTATTGTATCATATTTTATATCCGAGTAGCGTATCTTTAAAAAACTATTTGCATACTGCAAAAAATAAACAGAAATATATTACGATAAAAAAGAATAGTTTTTTTACGTAGAAGCAGGTGATTTCTAACGAAAAGTTTTTCTTTCGTGACTGCATTTATTTAATGAAATTTATAAAGCGATATTTGACAAAATTGAGTTTTAATTCAACTTACAAACGTCCATGGTAAGTTATAACATTATCAAATTTAGTTGTCTCAATTTCTTTAGTACATTTATTTACGAAAACCAAGGACTTTAGCAACAAAGCTACAATATTCTGGAGAACATATCAGTAAGAGCCATTAACCTCCACTGTTAAAAGTGTTTTTTTTTTCAAAATGACGAAATTTATAAGATACAAAAAAGGTACTACGCTTGGTATACCCGGAATTATTCTTAAAAATCGTACATTTGGTCCTGCAATGTAAAAATAATATTCATGGTTTCATGTCAGGTCAATGATTCAATATACAATTAGTCACATAATGATTCGGCCCACTAAGTTTTCTATAAACCATTATTGTACATACAAGTTTTTTGTAATAAAAATGCATTATTAGCTATTCCCACTTACAGTATTATGCAAAATACATATTTTTTTTTCCAAATATAAAAAGCAAGAGTACAATAGAGTTATTGCTTGTAAATATCACTTGCACTTGCACTTGAAGCACAATACCTATATCAACGTACATACATTCGAAAGTCATTAATGGAAACCCGATCGTCATCAACTAATTACCAAAGTTAAACCAAGATTTACCATCGGATCATATCCGATGTAATGGTATTAGAGGGGGTTAGCTTTGAAATGACGTGGTACCCTATCAAATCGAGCTAGTGAATCCTATCGTCGTAAAAGCCGCTAATATCACCTCATAATATCTGCCTATAAGATAGTTTTGTTTACTTTCTGGTTATAATTTAATTCGTTCCTTTTAGTGTTGTTGTCCTTGGAGTGAAGATTCTAACTTTATGCGTGTGAATTATTTAATAAATAAATCCGAGAGGAGCTTTATGGAAGCCAATTTTTAAGATAAATTGCAGCCTATGTCCGTGGGTTGAAATGGTTTTCTTCTTTCGATGAGTTGTTTTAATATTAATTAAAATATTGAAGCTATTGTAGCGAGAAGTGCATTGTGTTTAATGACATAATTGTCTACTTCAGGTTCAATAATGTATACATTTGTTCTCCTACTGTTATCTTTAATACTATTCATACTTTCATGATCAAATAATTGTCAAAAATATCTGATATGAGGTCTGCTGGTTGCATTAGATTTAAAATGTATATCTTCAGGTTGCCTAAAACAAGAGTTTCATACTCCATGAATGATGATGGTGGTGATTCTCTACATAGTCTCCTTTCAGCTCGATACACTTTTCCCAGCGATGTAGTGAGAAACATCGGGCTTCTCAAAATAGCTATCAACTGCACACTCCTTTTCATTGTTGGCAAATCTTTCACCATCGAGCCATTTTCTCAAGTTTGGTAAAAGAAAATAATGCGAGGAAGCTAAATCTGACGAATAGGGTGCATGGAGAAGCGACTAGAACTTTACTTCAGTGATTTTGACCATCGCGATAATGCACGTGTGAACTGGTGCACTATCCTGATAAAGAAACGCCAATTGCAACAGTTTTATCTTCATTTCATCACTCAAACGCTGTAATAAGTTTGCATAACACTCGCCGTTGATTGTTTTTCCTTTCTGAATATAATCAATGAAAGCTATCCTAGAAAACCGATACTATATGACCTTACCGGCAGATGGAACTGTCTTCGCCTTCTTTGGACCCGATTCACCCCTTTCAGTCCATTGTCTTGTCTGGGGAAAACACAAAAGGATATAAGTAATATTTTACGAGTTCTTAGAAATACTGTCAGTGATATTATACGGCGTTATAAGAACGAAGATAGAGTAGAACTAGCGATATCAACAGGTCCGCGAAAAATTTTTCATCGCAAGAAGTAACAAAAATTTCTAAAATTAATCAAACTGAACTCAATACGTGCGGCTAAGCTTACTCAAATAGTAAATGCTGATTTTTAGAAATCTGGAAATACGAAATACTAAACCACTTATTAGTAAGAAAAATATTAGTAGCAGATACGAGTTCGCCAAACAGTACTTTGACAAACCAGACACGTATTGGTACAATGTTATGTTTGATATTTTTGCTGCCGATGGTCACCAGAGGGTATGGCGAAACAAAAATACAGAATTACAAGCAAAGCATTTAGTACCTTCAGTGAAATATGGCGGTGGAAATGTAACGGTATGGAGATGTATGACGGCATCCGAGGTTGACGAACTTGTTTTTGTTCATATCAAAATGAATAAATTCTATTATTTGGATGTTTTAAAAAATAACCTGAGAAAATGCGCGAAAAAACTAGGTATTAATACATTTGCTTGTTGCCAACATAATAACCTTAAACATAAAGCGTTTAGAGTCAAATCGTGGTTATTATGCAACTGCCCCAAAGTCCACTACAGCACAATCCCCGGATTTAAATCCTATTGAGCACCTTTGGGTGATATTAAAGACAAATGTAAAAAAACCTTGTACACCTAATAAAACCAAATTGAAGAAAGCTTTAATAGAAGAATGCAGCACTATTGATCAAAATGCTACAGAAAAATTAGTCAAATCGATAAAAATCGTTTGAAATGTCATTGATGCTAAAGGAGGTCATACGAAGTACTAGTGAATTTTTATTTTTGATAGTTGTTAACTATTATGAGAAAACCGAATCATTTTGTGAGTTTGTTAGAGTAGAGTGGAAATACTTTTGTCAAGTTTATGTTCTATTGAATTATAGTTTTATATTTATTTTCTGATACGTTATATGTATGTAAACTAGTAATAACAATTAAAGATAATTTCATCTTAACAAAGAACATATATATTTATGTATACAACTAAACGATGTCCAGGCAATTTAAATACATTTGCAAAACATTATTCGATTAAGCCAAGTTATTTTGTAATTTTTAATTTTAGGTTTCATTACTTACCTCCTGCAACAAGCCAAATAAATCGTCATTTTAAAGTTTACTTGAAATTTTAGACTTTATTTATTCTAGTTATTACCAAATGAATATGAATGCGAGTTAGGTATATTATTTTTTATTTCTTTCACTATTTTTTTTGATCGATTGTACATTAGCAGTACCACTAAACAATACCAAGAAAAAGTTCTATTGGCAAATTGATTCGTTCTTTAGTGCATTCACACAGCATTTGTAGTAGGTAGTAGCAGTAATTACATGATATGTATAATTGAACCGTTGGGAGAAGCCATCTAGTACGGATTAATGGCGTTAGGTGTTAGTAAGAATATGGTTAATCTTAGGCTCTGTATATGTCAATATTTGTTCTAGATCGTTCATCATAAAATATAACTCATTTTCGCTTGTAATGCTTGCTCTCAAGTCGACCATTTACATCTCATTAACAACATAACAACACATAAAAAATTAATTAACTTAGTTCTACGCAAAATGTATATGACCTAATATATTTATAATATTAATTATTAATAATAATTTATTAATATTTATATAAAGTGGATTCTGAAATTAACTCATCTTAGTAAAAAATTGTAACCTATAAAATTGTCATACGATTAAATGAATGACTAAGTTGGAATAAATTCTCTAAATGAGCGGCTCAAAAATAATTGCCTCTGCAAAATTTATGGACTTATTTTCTCCGAATTTAATTAATTTAAATTTTGTATTGGTATAAAACACATATCTAGCAACAGATGACCGTCAAATTAGAGATGCTGAATGGTTTGACCTAGATGTGCAAACAAATTAATTTCCGATATATCAATCTTTTATGGACCGATGTATTTATAAAATATTGGTGCATAAGATAACAAATCTGACACTTACTAGCAAAATAAACAATTAATGATTGCTATATCCATTATTATCTAAAATGAATCTTTTCTGGAAAAAGTTTCTATTCTAATTTATTTTTTACATTCAATAGGCAAATAACACCGATACATTGTAGGGTATCATAAGAAAAAACTATGATCCTATTTTGATTTAGACAAGAATAATTGCATAAACCACTATTTATACGTATATAATTAGGCCTGTGGGTCAAACCTGTGTATTTTCGGTACAAGTATTGGCTACCAGAAGAGAAAGTATTGACGGTATGTGATAATTAAAAAAGCAGATACGTCGCATTTGATTTATAGGAAGCTCATCATTGGTTTTACGTTAAGAAATATACTCCTAATTCACTTACGCGATGAAATATATCTCACAAATACTTCCAATTAAAAAAATAAACAGAATATTGTGTTTTAGATGGAATTGCAGTTAAAAAGTCACTATTTGTTTTGTTTATTATATCCTTTCTAATGACTTAAATTAGGACATAAGTGGCGTATTTCAAGAAGTCTCAAGAAGGCAAAACTTAACATACTGACGCATATAATACAATAGTACTATTATTATATACGGATAAACATGTAAGGACCATGTAGTAATGCAAAAATTAAAATAAACATCCTGTAACATAAAATTATTTGCTCAGCAATCTACTTGCTTGGCCTCCTTACAGAATTTGTCCGTAACATTGCCGTCCGTAACTTTCTATTCCATATGCAAACACACCTTCGCTCTGCATTAAGAGCGATATCCCCTAATATTTAATTGGCAAAGTGTCCTGTCATCTAATAAGAGAGAAATTAGTAATTATAGCAGCGTTGGTTTCAAGAGGTATATATGTTTTTTATAATCACAAGCGAATTATGATAATTTAATTTTTAGAAACACCTGATATAGTAATGTACCAAAGCAAATATAAAAAATAGAAAGCTATAAGACTATATAAAAACAAATAGGTAATACAAAGTCATTATGCTATCAAATTAAGTGTTAATGATTGGCGTATGCTCGCCAAAATAAATATCATTGTAATATATGTATACGGAACTGTGAATCGACTGCATGCTATGAAAGTCAACGGAATGGAGTGTTTTTGCGTAGTTTCTATATAAATTTTGTAATGTCGAATATTCTTTGGGAAAATTAATAGATCAAACACATATTTTCAACGAAATTCGTAATATTTACAGACTACGTTTAGGTTTTAGGTTTTTAGATCCATATATGAGTTACAACAGTGTTACACAAAGCAAAAAACTGACTTGGAGAAATTCAGAATTTAGCACAATAACAAATACTACGCTTGTGTCAGTTAATGAAAAGACATTTCCTTGTTATTCTGTTTTGATAGAGATCTGCACATAATAAGCGCTTACAATTCTTCTAGTCACAAGCTCAATTTAGTAAAATTGAGGTTTTTTTCTGTTTTGACATAATTACAATCCCAGAATTCAAATTTCAATAATTCCAGCCCAAGCATATTGCCTGTTTACCGGTATCTGGTGTCCCTTCGGCTATCATTTACTTTTCAAGATCAGTAGCATGCATTTTGTCTGTTGACTGTACCATTCCAAGAAAAGTTTTCTCATCAACGAAGTAGATATTTTTATTTTGCTTACTTCAAATCGCTGTTTTGTTACTTCGTAAAACTCTAGCCTTCGAGCCAGGTCGTCTACAGGTAATTCCTCAATGATACAGAATTTATACAGATACCATTTTTCTTGTTTTACAATCCAGTGATATAGGTTTTCTTTAAATTATACTACCGAGCAATTTATCTAATGGAAACGGATTTTCCCGGATAACTAACATTATGCTTTTGCACACGGCTCTGGGTCCATCCATCTGTAGCAAATGCCGAAGAAAACCTGTTTTGACAGGCATAATTTTCAGGATATGCGTTATTGAACAGATTTCTGTTATCTCCAGATGTTTCCAAATTCCAACATAATCAAAATTTGAATACAATGTTTCTCTGTCAAATAAATTATTTCAAGCGTTTTATTTAAAATAGCGATATTTTTGTTGGTGATAAACTAACTCATTGTCAAGCAATAGAAGAAAGGAATTGTGAGCATTTACTTTGACAGTTGGAGAGCAATGAAGAGTAAAATCTTTGCTTTTGCAGTTTACTTGTTCGATGTTAATTTAGTTACGATTTCATTGGTTTTTAATAAAATACTTTTATGTAAAATACCAAACGTTTCATACTGTCCTTTAAACAAGTAAAGGATCTATCCCTATATTCCATACCTTCAGATGCGTGCTATAAGATTACATTAATTGTATACTATAAATTTTAAAACTATATGGGGGGTCAAGACCAAAACAATGTGATTCTGGAACCTGATTTTTTTTTAATTGTATTATATCGAAATACGTTAACACTTATTTACTAGGGCTACCAATGTTCAGCTCAAAATATTAATTTAAAAAGGAAATATGTACACTTTAATACACAAAATACAAAATTAAGAATTTGGTTTAATAGTCAAAGCTTTATCAATATTAAAACACTCCTGTTGTAATATAGTGACTTCATTCAACATAACGCAACTTTTAGATAAAAATTTAAATAAATATCTACTACTTTCTGCTCTTCTGCCTTGCTACCTTTTAGTCATATCTAAGCTCTCTTGATAGATCTTGATCCTTCTACCAGTGTGTTAGATTTTTTATACTTTGAAAAGACTAATTGATTTTTATATTTCCAGAGATGACCTCGAGAAGCCAACTTCCACCAATGCCGCTGTAATCCGTTTCTACAGATACGTCCAAGCAGCAAGAGATGGCCAGGACAAGAGGGATTGCCTTCGACTATATCCAGCATGCATTATAAATACCGAAGCGTAGAATTTCTTCGATTTTAAGAAGTAACGTGAATATCTGTTTATGTTTGGAATACCTGTATCTTCTTTGTTGCTTTTGTAGTACAACTATTCTTTATTCAACTGCTGTGAACAGAATGGAGGTGTTAACTATACAAAGCATGTTAAACGACAACTACTACATATGATACCTGACAGAGTTCACGAACTTATATATTTTTTAAATCTTTTACTTAAAATTAATAGAGAATCTTTACAGATTTTAGCAAATATTGCTTACATTTTTATGTCTATTGAATAGTCTTCCTTTAAGTTTTTATATGTAAACGTTTTACATTTATAAGCAACTTCTTTAAACACAAACTCTCTACGAAATATTTAGATATAATTAGTAAGTGATATTACGCAATAGTACACAATAAATGATTAGATACCCTCGTAAATAATGTAGATAGACGATTAATAGTCATAGACGTAGGCAAAATTGCTCAAGGTGTATACTGCTGTAATGTAACAGCAGTTTGAGTTAATCTAGTTATGCAGATAGCCTCCATTTTATATTATATAAATTGCATGGCATCCGAGTGTTAGGTTAGAATATTTTACTTTCGTGTGTTAAATTATATATTAACTAATTTATTGACTATTTAATTTATTTTAGTTGTAAGTAATTTATTGTTTGTTAAGCAAATAAAACTATCGAAACCAGTGGAATTTTAAATAAAAACTATGCTTACAATTAGTGCATTTTTATCAATAGTAATATTGACGTTCCCTAGAACGTTATTAGGAAAGTATGTAAATACTAGGCTAAACTAGAACTGTCGATCCTCAAAATTAAGCTGCGGGTAGAGGATTCCTAAATTTCGTCTGGTTAATGAATAGTACATTTAAGCCAGTAATATAATATAAAAGTTAGCCCTCCCTAAAGCAAATTTGAAGCTGTTTTATTATTGTTGGTGACCGCATCTGCACACGCATTGCTGCACATGATGATCTCAACATTACCTTGTTGAGATCATCATGCTTTTAAAAATATAGTAACAATTCTTTCTACGTTGTATTTTATGCAAATCTTAATTTTTAATACATAAACCAAAGACAAAACGTCTCACTACATGTAAATACATTATATCATGGAAATGAACGCAAGATAACTTGCTTTAACCGCAGTAACAATACTAAATTTAACATAATGTCGCAACATTATGAGGGCTTCCGGGTTTTGACCGGGTCATAGTAAAGTACATATATAAAATACAAAATAAAATAAAACAAGAATGAAAATGAAAAATACAAAAAATATATATATACAACTTTAGTGGCGAAACGTCGAGTATGAGTAAGTTGCATATATATTTTTTGTATTTTTCATTTTCATTCTTGTTTTATTTTATTTTGTATTACATATATGTACTTTACTATGACGCGATCAAAACCCAGATGCCCTCATAATAGAGACTCAGACCGTGGAAGCCTTCGATATCATTTAATAATGTCCAACACAACAGATCCATGATATGTCAGTCTAGAATAAGCGTCGGTTGCTACGGTTGAGTCTAATATACTTGCTATTCGACTGTTAATCAACTTTTTATTTATACGAAATTCATGACTCGTAATAGAACTGTAGCTAAACATAACATTTTGCAAGGCAGTCTATTGCTCCTCTGTCCAGAGAGAAATTGCTAGGGTGCAAGGGTAAATTATTAAGTAAACATCCGCTACTTATATAAATTGGCCAAACCATATCTCGAGTACCTATAAATATGTATATGCAGTTTAACACGAATTGTACATCTGTATTAGTGACATTATATTCATCTGGAGGATGTGGTTATATTCATCTGAAGGATGAGGTTGCGCACTATCATGCAACACACTCATTTAACCTTTCAACAGAACCGTGTTCAAGTTCTTTATTTTATAAAGAAACAAAGGAGATCGAAAACTCTTGGGAATTCCGACCTACCAAACATGGGCAATAAAAAGCTTAGTGAAAACTAACAAGTTAATACCACATGGAAAGAAAACAATGATAAGAAATTAGACAAGTAAAATTTATCCAATTACTCTAAAGGTTATGATCTACAACACCTATAATAATCATCTTTTGTCCATTATTTCCCTGTATCCCTAATTTCAATAAAACTTTATTAACGCTATGATTATGCCCCGAAAGACCGTTTAACAAAAGAAGTCCTCTATTACGACTATAACTTTTGCTCTGAGGAGAATACTTGTATCTCACCTATTGTTACGAGGCTCCACTGATTGTTGGGAAGAAGTATGAAGTAAAACAATTTCTGCTGACGATAATGTTTGTTAAGATTAATGAATAATCAAGAAATTATTAGCTTAATATTAAAATTTATATATTTTATTCTACTTGCGTTATAATTGCATACCCTATAAAATGTATTAATGTTCTTCAAAAGAAAAGGTAAAATGTGTGATTTTACCCTAAATCAAATCTTGACTTACGTATATACCTAAATTTTTGGCAATGGCAGTGAAGTATTTTGTTGTTAGCTAGGTTTAAAATGAAAACTTAACACACTCTCCTTATTGCGCTATTAACTAATGCTTCCTATGAAACATGATATTGAAATGACTACATAACTAGAATCACTTTTAAAGCAAACATGAATGAACTGTAAGAATTGAATATAGCTATGTACATTAATTCTTCAATCCAATTTATCAATTTAGAAAGAAATCTACTAACAAAGCTGTTATTACTGAAGTTATTAGCTCACTATAATTACGTTAGAATAATTCATAACTTCTATTTTCAGAACTTTACAAAAGATGCACTAGAATGAGCTTAAATTACTTCTTTAGACTCTTCAATATCCAACATCCTTATTTTTGAGTTGTATACAGGATATCAGAATTACTATTTTTAAGATTATGGATTTTTTATGATAATTTTCTAGATCACAATTATTTCGATAATAAAAAATAAATCAATAAATTTTTTACCTACATATATTACTTAATTAATTTTGTAAAATATGGCGTCCCGAAATTTTGTTTAGAATAATACATATACATTATAAGTATGTATTTAATGGAAGATTTAGATAATATGATGGTGTTTTCAAATTTGCTCATCGTATATTATTGGCATTGCATATTTATTATATATATCGTTATTCCCTTTGTATATACATATATGATCTTCTCGCGTTAGTTGTCCTCCTGGCGATCCTCGGGTATTGACAGGTTAACTTTTTGAAGTCTTTTGGTGGATCTTCTTCGCTGATGGATATCTGAAATCAGAGAAACACAATTAGGTATTAGTGATGCTCTACTATCGTGTCATGTTGACCGGAGTGTCTCCGTCGTCGCGCAGTGTTTTGTGGGCTCCATTGATTTTTGCGCGATGGCGCTAGTCATCGCCTATTTACCAGGATGATATTAAATTTATCTGACTTATTTATAGACTACTCAAAATAAATAAATATATAAATTAAGTACTGCCATCTAACGAACAGATCTAGAACTAAGGTTTGCTGGTACCTGTACTGAAGTATCGCAGTATCACTGCAGTATATACTATTCAGTGATAAAATTATTTGATAAAGGAAACTTAAAAACTTTGTTTGCTTGTTAGTCAGTAACAAGCACTCAAAGTTTTCAACCGCCTTTGCATACACATATGTGGACAAAATTATTAGAAAGTAATAACAAATCTAAAACAGCAATCGCCCCATAAGTTTGCGGTGTCATTTTTATTTTGCATTCCCAAGTATGGTATGTTCAGTTACCTTCTACTAGGAATAAACGCAAGGTGCTTGATTTCAAACAAAAAATACACTATTTATTTTTATTATAGCACTGCGTCGTTGTTTCTTTATTGGCATTCAGAGATAATTGATTGCGTGTTCTTAGAACTGCACTAGTAATACATTTTGTATTTTTATGAGGGCTAACAATATCTTAATTTCTAAATTTCATTGAGGCAGTCACCGTGTTACTGTAAAGTGTGACCATAAAGAAGAAATAAAGAAAGAATAAATAAGCTAGTACTATGCTAAAACACTTATGAAAGTTTATAATTGGAAGTAAGGTCGTCAAAATATGCAAAAATAACTATTATTATTTACACAGACAAATCAATATCATAACCCATACTAAAATTATTTAGTCAATACCTATGTCAATGCTCACATGATATATTTATCATCCTGTATTGCATAGCTTAATAGTTCCCTATAATGCAATGTGTACTTTTAGTACCAAGAACTGCATATGTGTTTTCTAACATTTAGTGTGCAATTTCATTTTGCATAGAATTTTCTCCAGAGCACTCTAAACCACTACAAACAGACTTGTAAGGAAAAATCCCTGAAGTCAGTCAGAAGGTCGTTGCCTCTTGCGTGGTTTACAAGTCGAGCCACCATGGCCTTCTGGCATCTCCTACTACCTTTTTGCTCCTCACGAAACTACTTAACGAAACGTCGAGTTAGTAGGTTTGTGTAATCTATTATATGTAATGTAGTAGTAATAGTTTAAAATAATAAAATATACATACCAATCATAATAATAGAATAACTTTCTTTGATCTGTGGAAGGTAAACAGATTTGTTCTTACTTGTATACAATTATTGCCATCAAACTTGACACAAAACAATGACCTGTACCATTGCCTGTACTAATCGTTCAGTTGTTGTCCATTGAAGCAAAATGAAAGTGATATCACTCGCTTTACTGTAATAATACTAATAATAATTTAGAGTTTAGTACCCTCCAAAGGATTGTGTAATTGAGAGAGAGCCATAATGACTTTGTATTATGCCTGCGTCAGTGAGCCGACTTACAGTTTTGTCTTCCGGTATCTGCCAACAAATTTGAAAAACAGCAGAGAGCCTAGTTCAGAAGGGATTCAATCCGGTATCACCACAAGGTTAGCAGCTGCTTCGCAATTAGCCCGATAATTAAATACGATAAATATTTTATTAGAACATGATGACAGCGCTGAAAGCTAACTTTATGTATTATTAATTATTTGTGTTTAATTACTATTGTTTATTTTACTAGAATATGGATGGAAGGTAATTCAGTTTGTAGAGTTCATAGAGTCGCGAATTGCTTGCAACTATTGTCGGATGCAATTTTCGCCCTTATTTCGTCGTTTTAAAAAATTCATGGCTTTAGAACCGCTGCAGATAATCAAACCAAATTTTGAATATTTTATTAGCACATTACATTCTTTCTTTTACTAATATAAATTTAATTTTACTTTCATCACAAAAAAGCTGATTTTCTAACCAACACACTTTACTGCCCGTAATTTAAAAACTAACGTTGTATATTACTATGCCTTATTAGGCAAATTTTTCTTTATATAGAATTTTTGTTTTCGTGTTACACGACCCTAGTGAAGAAATACATATACTGTACTGCTGGTATTTTGCACACGGGTGTAGGTATGGTGTTAATAAACAGTAATTATTATTTATGAAATAAAGATGGTAAAAAGTACATAAATAATTAATTTATGATATAAGAGAATTAGCAATTTTTGTTTGAGAAAATTTTACCTGAAAATAAACTCTAGTGACTACATTGTTGTTATTTTTAATTTTATCGGAACTACATCCTTTATTAAACTTTGTTGTTTTTGTATTTTTGTAAATATAAGTATGTATATTGAAAATTAATTAATAAACTTTAAGGAATATTTTAATGTAATATCAACCTTGAGAAGTGAACTTGCGTAAAACAGCTTTTTGTAATAACCTTTTTTGTCTAACAAAAATTGCCAATTCTCTTAAATCACAAATTAATTACTTATGTACTTTTTACCATAATTATTTAATAATAATTACTGTTTATTTACACCATACCTATATATTTTTTCAAAACATTTTATATTTTGTTATTTCAATTGTTTCCAGTTTTAAACCATATTCGATATATGTATATGTATGTATGTAATATACATATGTATATTTAAAAGTATTTAATTTTCGACCGTACTTGTTTAATAATATTGAAATTATTGGGAATGTCGGCCTGTCAGTTACTAATTAAATTTTATCTTTTCTCAATATTTCGTAATTTGTTAATTACGCCATCAGGAGAATACTACAACAACAATTAGGTACAAGTTAGTTTATTCTAAAAAAATACTATTTTTGTACCAATTTATTCCATAAATAAAATAAATTGGACTTAATGCATTTCTAAAACAACAAATAATTAAATCATATCAACAAAAATAAGAGATATTAACCAACTCGGTGTGATATTACAAATTTATTACAGTATAATAACCTGTAATCTACTTTTATCTTTTTAACTCTCTACACATTTTATTATACTATTTGCAAAATTTACACATTATCTATATACCAATTACTAAAAAAAATGTTTTTTGGCATTAATATATATTGACAACTACATCCAGGGTGTCTCAGCGAGACCGTTCATTGGTGAAAATATAAATTTGAAAATTTAAAATCGTATATAGTCGATTATGTTCTCTTCAATGAAAATATTATTAGATTTCTAACGCTTTCGGTTATACCGGGAGTCGCCATCTACTTCATTATTTTTAATGGAACACCCTGTATATTTGTACACATTTGGATTCACCTATTTATAAGCTTTATGAATATCTTCACTATTTGCAATTTTATTCGTGCGTCTTGTAGTTATTCCATTTTTTTCTGAAAAAAATTGCTGTAGCAGACATTTATTAAAAAAATCAGAGGACACTCGATTTTTCGTATATCAATTTAAAATTCGTAATATACGTAAACAACATGTTGGAGTATATTATAATAAGTAGTAGGAGTATACAATCATATTTTGTACATCCTGGTTAGCTTGTTCCACGGAATTTTGGCTTTCACTATGGCGACGTTTTCCATGGGCTATTTTTAATTCTGGCCACATCTTAGAGATTTCATTCACTGAACGATTTGAAAACTCTCTACCATTATCAGACTGCAATGCACTTGGAGCCCCAATGGTAGAAAAACTATCAGGCAAACCATATGCAATTTCCGCAAGTGATCTTGATAATTCAATATCAATTTATATTTTCCATCTGCCTTCGCTGGCATGTCTATAAGGTCTACATGACATCTAGAATTTAGTTCCTTAAATAATAATGACTAAACTTTTCTTGGGAATGGATTGTTTTTGTTGCCAAGGTTTGCATAAAATTAAATATGTCATGATAATTTCTTTGGTAACATTTAAATACTTTTTGTAGTTGCATTAACATGTACGTCCACCATGTCCAACACTCAGGTAAGTATTGTGAAGAATATCGAACAATTCGTCAATATTTAAATAGTATAAAATTGTCGGTTCTTCTAAAGTTAGTGGTCGTATATGTTTTTCTGTGACATTCACATCAATAACATCAAATTTCGCCAACCGACGATAATGTATTGGTTCCTGCTTGCTCTTAAGCTTTACGGCTTTTACTTCATTGATCAACCGACAATCAACTTTATGACTAAACAATTTTGTATTATTAGCTGAAAGAAAGATAGAAATGTGAAAATGTTGGGTTATAGACCTACATGCATTGTACTACTATTAAAATATGCACCATTTAAAAATCTACCTTTTCTAGATAAAAGTGCCTCTATCTTCTTGTTAAATTTTTCTTTCACTTTCTCCATTTTAGAAACAATTCCGCTAACCAGACTAGAAAACTAAACACAATATGTGGGTTAGATGTACAGTGATGTGCTTTAGTACTGATTCACCCCTCGAGGGCAGTGGGCTATCTATCGTCCTACATAAGGAATATATTTACATATAAAGTTTTATGGCGCTTTGAGTCAGTACTAAAGTACATCACTCTACATATGTTCACTATGTACTTGCAATAATAACCGCGTCACTGCTATCGTTACTCATAATGGTCGACCGAAACTCGAAATAGTACGTTTGACAAAATAATTTCGACGTTTGACAAAGTGATTCGGCCATTTCCAATAACGGCCAGCCAGTTCCGGTAACGTCTAATTTCGAACATGGACAGTAACATACTACATCAGAACAATTCAATCGATTTACAATCTGAAATATACATTTGATATTATTAGTTCTTCTAGTACCACAACGATCAACTGGACATTTTTTGGGATGTTTTTATAACCTAAGCAGCGATCTAATTTATTATGCAGTAGTATAGATGTATTTACATCACAACGCTATGTAATTTATAATATTTGAATCAGGATTTATAGCACTTAGGATAGAATGTACGCGTGATCTTGCTTTCATTTTTTAGTTATCATTATTATATGTGAGTCAAATCCTTCCCAAGAACTACCTCAAAGAAAACATTTGCCAAGTATTTATGAAGCATTGCATATTAGCATAAACAAAAAAAGTATTCTGTAAATAAGGAAAATGGAAAAGTAATATATAAACGAAAGTAAATGAAGTCGATTACTAGTTAGCCAGAAAGTACATATTAAACAGTTTCAGCTTTAAAGGTTCTTCTTGCCTTATAAGTCACTGCTATTTAATTTACAAGTATCTAACAACGTCAGCTATATTAGACGATTGATATCATTTATATTTTTTATTCCTGTGTTATGCCACACAAATTAATCCATATTTTGTCACATGGGTTATTATTTTTAGATATTGCAATTGTTTTATCAGCATACAAAGTTTATCCTTACTTCATTATTTCACGCAAAAAAGTATTCATCGATAGCTAAGCAGTTGAATTACAAGATATTATCGATACATATATAGTTTTCACTCGTGTGTTTGTATCCTAATAAGAATTCAAATTGTTGGATACACAATAAACAATTTCAAATTAATTAAACCAAGCGAAAATAAATATACATACATATGTATGTAGGTCTAATATAATATTGTTTTACTTTATATGAAAACGAATTCTTCTTCAGTGCTGTAGAAATCAATTCCGAACACGTTCAACCCCGATAGTTCTTTTGGTTTCTATTTCCGCTACACTTCAAATATATAACCGCACCTTGTCATTTAAACATTATTATACTTTTCGTTCTTCTAATTAACTCACCATGGCTAGTCGTACGTTAGGCTTTGTATCGGTAATTACGTTATTTTGTATAGTAAGCGCACAACACACCGCAATCGATGTGATTCAAGATATGTACTACACGTGTCTTAAAGGATTCAGTGTCAGCTGCGTTAAACCGAAAGCTTTATCGTGGATAACAAATATCGCTAATGATCCTGTTATAAGGATTACGGATGACTTAGCTATTGTCAAAAAGGATAATCCTGAAGAAAGAGAGGTGTTTGTAACTTAGGAGATGTGAAATATCTTATTCAACGCTTGCTGTTTTAGGAAACACGAAGTATACATGAAGACGTATTGGATAAATTCGAAACGTTTCTACAAACTCATGATTTAGTGGCCAAAGTTCCAGAGTTTCTTAGACCGGAGGGCCCATTAGGTAACTTAATACCTCGATCTTTCCAACCAGATGATGTTACTGTACCACTAGCAGCTACAGGTAGGGTCTTATATCTTTTTAAAATGTAAATAACTGGTTAATTTATATTTATATGTAAATAATTACAGGTCGTTCGAAAGCAGTGAAGAAAATTATAGTTCCATTCCTGTTAGGTTTAAAATTTAAGACAGCTGTTCTTGTACCCCTAGCCTTAGCTCTCATTGCATTAAAAACTTGGAAAGCTTTGACGCTAGGTCTACTGTCCTTAGTTCTTACTGGCGCCATGCTCATCTTTAAGCTATCAAAACCAAAGGTAAAAATTTGATTTGATACTTTGCATTGTCTATACACGTAATGTTTTAGGTAACCACATATGAAGTTGTACATTACCCTCAACATTATGAGCATCATGTAGAACACGCGGCACCGGCAGCGGCAGCTGGTTGGGATACGGGATACGGAAGGTCGGGCCAGGAACAAGCTTATCAAGGATGGCTAAATTAGACTGTTATTTGGATAAATTTTAGTGTATATTTATTATTTAATTGTAATAAATTATTAGAGCAAACATCTCATTTATTTTGCAGTAAAGACGTCGATCATTCACTAATGTTGTAGCCGTGCATTTAATGAAACTACCACCTTTCTCGATATAATGTGGCTCTTGTTAAACTACAAAACACACTCACTTCTTCTCATTTCCATTATTATCTTTAAACTATGAAAAGTATGTTGTCACTCAATACGTAAACAAGAAACGCATGTTTCAGTATTAGGTACGTTGCAAACTTGTGCGCAACGACAATCGACAACTAATACTGTTTTCTTTGTCAAACATCATATAAACTCAAACAATATTTTGAGTTTGTATTATTTAAAATTACTTATTCTGATTTAGAGACTCAAAATTCCCACATTTTGATGATAATATCTCTCATTATATGTATACTGTTACGTTATCATATTCATAATTCATTCATTTATTAATAACGTCATGTTTATTGACAAAAACATGTATGCGAACCTATATATAAATAATACTGCTATGTAAAGTAGTTATGGCAATATTTTCTAAAATATGGCAGCAATTATAATATTCAATTTATGTCAAGGAACTTGTATGCATTGGAAAGCATTTGAGCCAAGTTGAGGTGAAAAGTAGAATGCACATAAAATCATAAGTACAAATTGAATATGGCGGAAATTTCAACAGTTCAACATATAAAACCGGCTACAAAAACTTAAATATTCAACTGAACTGAAAGGTATCTAATAACTTAAGCCAATACTAACAAGCATAAAAAACAAAATGAGCAAATTTAGTCTTAATATTCCTTTATATCTGCTGCATAGATATATAAAATAATAGACTATTTAAAGCTTTATCTAACAATGATAATTGCACATGACTATTGTAAAAGATACCTGCTAGCTATAAATTATTATTGCACCTGCATTTATAGGCAGACTGGTAATGAATGACGCATTGTAGTAAGGGAGATGTGGTGGTCTATACATTGTTACATTACGTTGTATTAACTGATACATCTGAAGTTGTAAATTCATAGACGTTACATAAAAAATGTATTTTTTCGAGATTTATTCCATTACTTACTTCCTTTATATATCAGAAGTCAGAAGACGGATTATCTGTCCGTCTACTACATAGTATATATCACCGTGCTTGCTTAGTTTTCGTCTTCGTAATTTTGCGGTTAGTATTTATTGTTGATTGCTAATTTCGCTATATTAACCAATTTATTATTAAACCAAAATTACCTCGCTGAAAATGTTTGAATTGATTTTACAAGTTTCAGTGGTTTTTAAAAACTAATTGTAAAACGAACTGTTAATGTTACTCCAGTCAATATGGTACGAATCAATAGTACTATTATAGACAAATTATACATTTCCAACAGACTACCGCATATCACAGATCGTTCATTCAAACGGAAGTTACTGACATATCAACTGCAAAATACATTGAATGCATAGTGCAAGTTCTATTTGACTCTGAACGTAATATAAAATGCTTACAATTATATCCCATTACATAGGACTACCATAAAAATGATTGCAAAATTTCACAAAAATGGATATAGTTGTACTACGTCAACAAGTTTAGAATGTAGATAATGTTAAGAAAATGCAATCTGCACTAGTGGCATAACCACGTGTAGGAGAGGAAAACTGATTCTAGAGTGAATACAGAAAAAGGCAGTGGCAAAAAGTCGCCACGCAACGCAAAGGCATTCCTTCCTTCTAAGCAAAACGCTTGCATAGAATATACAATAAAAGCCCTGGTTTGCTTTTCCCGATTTTCTTTGTCATTTCTCGAGTACAACTTTCCCTAAGTTAATTGTCTTCGAAATAAGTGACTGAGTTAATTCAGATTTCCCTGCACGTGCTTGACATACTTATTTGCATTTTCAATACATTTTCTTAGGTCTCCTAGCATATATGTAAGTGGACTCCAATTTTGTATAGCGTTCTATTTATTTAAAGTCGTGACTGTAAAACTAACCCATTATATAGTTATATGTTAAAAATTTAACTCCAAAACACACTTATTGAATAAATAGAATTAAAATCCTTATGTACCTATGTATATTTATCCACAAATTTAATTAATATTCGGGATTTATTTTAGTCCCATACGAAATGAGATAGGTATAGGCAAACATTTAGCATTTACAAGGATTACAGTAATAACTGCGATAATAATAATTACATGTTTTATATTTATGTGTTGTATATACATATATGACATACTTCTTATTTTCCATTTCAATCTTACTCAAAAGTATCTAGACCATAGAAAACAAAAAACAATTTAAGGAAAGCAAGAAGGATCTAAATACCAATTGTCGATAAATCGACGTCTTGCATTTTAACAGCATTGTCCTTAATACAATTAAATGGTATCCGTAATATGGTCAAGTTCGAGGTACACCGTTGAAGGACAATCGGTTGTCAATTAGTATGCGAACTGAGTCAAAACACATCGTACCGGCAACAATACCAAATATACTTATAGAAATGCGTTCATTGACTGATTTTCATACTACACTTCCGACTCCAAACAAATAAATAGTTGCTACATCCTTCTCGGTTATCAGTTTTCAACTAGCGATCAATGAGTATGGCTCTCATTAAAATTTGCGCGGCGGTAGCCGTGATCAGTATGGTAGCATCTACACCGTCACCTACATACTTTTGGAAAGGTACAGCATTCGATTCAACTGTGGAAGAAATGAGATCGATGTGTAATAATAACGATGCTATAGCATGTTTAAAATTCAAAACCATCACTTTCTTGGATAATATATTTCAAAAGGATTCGTTTAAAGTGAGTGCTTATAGTTCAGTGAAGTTTTGTCTGCAGTTTCGTCTTTAGCTTTCAGATAACGTTGAAATAAATAGGAATTCTTATCGCTCCAATGAAATCACCAGCCGTAGTGATACCAATTTGGAAGATAAAATCGAAGAGTATGTCAAATCTCATGACTTCAATTTTAAGTTACCGTTTGGATCATCCGTTACCTTAGATGCAAAGAATTTAGATTTAGACCAAATGAACCTTAAACTGAGTTTTTCAGACTCGTCACAACCTGAAGGTAGGTGTACGTAAATGTATGTAATAGTGAGAAAATATTTTTACTAAAAGTATATGATTTTACATTGCAGCAAGGAAATCGAAACTGAAGAAGATCTTTGTTCCTATTCTGATTTTCATTTTACTCAAAGCCATGACATTAATTCCGTTGGCTTTGGGCGTCCTTGGGTTGAAGGCATGGAACGCCTTACAATTATCGTTCTTCTCCTTCATCGTCTCAGTAGGATTAGCAATTTTCCAAATGTGTAAGAAGTTAGCGGTTGATAATGCAGCACCACAAGTTTCTGCACATGGCGCTTGGGACAACGCATATAACCACTATGCTGCAAGATCAATTGACGTACCTGAAACTGAAGAAATACTTCAAAATGCTCAAAATATAGCATACTCGGCATATAGTCAATAATGAATGGACTTACGATGTAAATAGAGATGATATTTATTAGATGTACTATTAATAAATTATTGAGCAAAACAATCAATCTAATTTATGCCAAAGAAATATATAAATTCTGTACACAAATCAAATGGTTATATGTATATCCTTTTATTAGTTACCTATCCATGTTATAATGCTAAAATCTTAATTTCCGTAAATATTTCATTATTTTTAGCAGTAGTGTTGGTTTAAATATGACATAATAAACACTAAAGGAAAACATCCAAAAAATTAATTACTGAAATAGTAATTATAATTCTATGTATTATATATTAGGTATTCAATATCATTTTTTTAAGTTTACTCATTCGAACTATGACATTCTGTGACGTGCCGTTATCTATTTTCACACGTCTAATTTTCATCCGATTATTATTGCTTCCTCGATAAGTATATTATAGTCGGTGATATATAACTGTGTCTATGTATTGGACTTTACAATTGTAATTTATTATTTGGAATATGACAGCAAAGAGACGCACAGACACAAAATACTAAGTTTTCTACAAAAATGACAAAAGAAAGCAATAAGCTTCAATACTGCCATTTATTTATGCTTGTTTTGCATTTTGTGGCTGAGAATAAGTAAACAGAACGGTTAACGGTTTATACAATAGAAGTAAAATATATCATTGTGAAACGGAGGCTCATAGACCCTCCCGTTACCAATGAAAAATTTATTTGTAATAACTGTACACAGGTTCTTGAACAGCAACAAAATTTTGAGATTATTAAAAATTTATCAACCCTTAACCCAATATCCACCATTCAGTTTTTGAAAATATATCTACTTTTGCTCTATTAAATCTAACATATGTAACTGATTGATATAGGCAACACTATCATCTAGGCGTAGCACTACTTAGCAAAAAATACACCTTCTCGTATCACATACCATATATAATTCATTACTTTAACAAACTTACGATTCGTTCCTATCAACTACACTCTGTTAATAGTGATACACCATGTGAAAACTATTTATAAGACGAAGTTTATACGTTTATCTTTAGTTATCGTGGATTATGTAAAAATAGTATTATATTTTGACAGACGAAACCAACATAATAAATGCTGTACAGGAAGCACTAGACTAGCTAAAGCTATCCAACTGATTGGAATCCGAACAGGACTGTCGATATTGCGGCTCATTAGGTATTGATGGAACGTTACATCAAAACATGGAAACCCTTCTAGAAAGTAACCGCTTATTTGAATGGAATTCAGAGAATCCGCCGCGAAGAGTATAGAATTGGTCATGTTGTAAGCATGTAGATATACTGAGGCCTCTACTACATATTATTTACAACAACGATTTAGAACTAAACTTTGTTGATAGTAAGAGCTGTTTCCGTGCATATTAAATATACTTCGTAGTATAAAAACGGGTCGATCGCCATAGTGGCTAGGGGCTGACTCTCGTTGTGGCGGAGCGATAGGAGCCGTGTTTCAATCCTCCGAACAGACGATGACTTTTTTCGGAGAATTGAATTCCGATTAACCCACCATTTGCTGTTGGGAAAAAGTGATTAACAGCGTGGCAGTATAAAAGGCAGTATAATGCTGTCACAAGGCCACTTGAATACAATTGTACACACACTACACTGGGCAATACAATTTACGAACTCACTGCGACTAAGCATACACCACATAAAAGAAAGTCAACGTTAAGTCAGAAATTGATGAGATAGACTTGAAGAAGCATAAATGTAGTGTATATTAAATAAATTAAATCTTAATACCTATACTTTCCATCAATTTCATTTTAACATGAGTAAGAAACACAATAATAATAATGTAAATATTTTGATTTTGCCTCATCATCAAATTAAAAAAAAATGGACAAATTATTAGCCAGGTACTGTCTACAGTATTAGAAAAATTAAATTACTTTTAACTCGCCAAACTATATGGCTGCTGCATTTGCTAAACTGGCCTGGTATGGTGAGATGCATTCCTGAAGATAGATTTCGGAAAATAAATCGATCTTTCTACTTCACAAGTAATCCATAATAACCCGTGACAGTGACGAAAACCAAGAATCAAGCTAGCTTTTATCGGGAAAGAATACTTACTGACACATATGTTTCACCAAGAAAAAGGGCTCAACTATGAATATCCTAGCCTAACTAACATATACATAGTATATCAATTGTTGGAGTAACAAACTATATTTCTATTACGGTTAAATTTTGGTATGAAAAAATCATTTCCAGTCTTAAAAATTGATTCTCTCTATCTTAAATTATGCCGTACAGTTCTATAGTCAGTATTTCTTTATGGCGTTTTGCAAAAATGAATAAATTTATAGAGAATGATTAAGCGACATGGCAAATGAAATCTAAGATATAAGTGCAAATAGGAGCTAAAATATAAGTGCAAGCGAGTACTTCTTATAATGCCGAATAAAATTAACTAGAAAGTAGAGACAGATTCACATACTATTTTATTTCAAATGCAGACCATAGAAATAACATATTAATCCTTTGAAATATACTATACTCACTGCTTCTTTCAGCTTACTCTACGCCAGTTGATGTCTTTGTATTGTAATATCAGCATTCCGTAATTGAAAAACACTATCTTGTATACTAAGGCTTTGAACGTGGGTACAAGAGAGTTTCCCTTATATCTTTTGTTTGCAAATATGTGAGCATATAAAAGCACTGGTTAACAAAGGCCATTAAAATATCAATTAAAAATAAAAGATTCTTGTATGAATAAATTTTATAATGAATTATGGTTTAGTCAATATTATAAAAAATATAAACGTACCTTGAAAACAATGATTAGCGAATCTAAAAAAAAATACTACAGCGAGCGGCTAGAGTCATCCAGTGATTTATCTCGAGAGGCATGGAAGGTGGTCCGGGAATTAACCGGTTCTACCAAACAGGCAACGGCAAAGATCTGTATATCCGAAAATGATGTGATGCTGGATTACCCTAGGGTTGTTGCTGTACACTTGAATAATTACTTCTCGAACATAGCCTCAAATTTAACTAGTTGCATCAGTACAAATGCAGACCCTATGCCATTCCTTAAATTCAATCATGACAAATCTTTTCTTCTTTTTGCCAACAGACACCCATAAAATCATTGGTATAATGTGTAACAAACACATAATTTGTAAAAACAAAAACACTAAAGGCTTCGAAGATATCTTCGCACAAATCTTACTTTTATTACCACCTCAAGCTCTAAATTTCCTGGTTGAGTTAATTAATCTTTCATTCCTAAACTCTCTTTTTCCATCTTGTCTAAAGCTCGCAAGAATCACGCCAATACATAAGGGTGGAAATGGCTTCACATTATCGGATTATAGACCTATCTCTGTTCCCTCAACTCTGTCAAAGATATATGAGAAGGTTGTTGATCCGAGAGTTAGAAGATTTTTGGAGGCTGAAGGTTTGCTTTCTTGCTCAGTACGGCTTTATGCCTGGAGTGTCAACTAGTGTTGCCCTTTTTAACTTTCTGTATCACGTCTTTGAGAAAATTAACCAAAAACAAATAACGGCCACTGTGTTTTGCGACTTATCTAAAGCATTTGATTGTGTTCCCCATTCACTTCTACTTAGAAAACTTGAAAGGTACGGCTGTAGGGGCAAAGTAAACGACTGATTCCGCTCATATTTGGCAAATCGCCGCCAATTTGTCTCGTCAGTCTAACACGATTCTCTTCGCTGACGATACATCACTGACTTGGCATGCTTCGGAACGTGGCAATTTGGAAGAACAAATCAACGCCGACATCTCTAGAGTTTGTGAGTGGTTTAAAGCTAATGAAATTATTCTCAACGGTAGCAAAACTAAATTGTTAATTTGCAGACAACGTACTAACCTCAATATCGTGATTGATAACAATCTTTTGCCCCGTCGACTAATGTTAAATTCTTGGGTGTTACCGTGGATACTGGCTTGGGGTGGACCGAGCATGTTCAGCTGTTGTCGAGGAGATTCTCATCAGCCTGCTATGCCCTAAGAATCATAAAACAAAATCTTGGGGAGCATACTGCCAGAGAGGTATACTTCGCACTATTTGAGTCTTGCATGAGATATTGCATTTCCTCATGGGGTTTCACTACTGCGACCAATTTATATGAAATTCTAAAATTACAGAAGAGGGCCGTGAGGGTGATTGGCGGCGAGGACAACAGAGCCCACTGTCGTCTTCTTTTTGTTTCTTAGGGGATACTGACACTGTATTCATTGATTATCTATGAGTCGGTGAGTATGGTGTTTAAACATAGAAGCAAATATACCTACCGAGCGGACATTCACTCTTGCAACACTCGTAACTGCAATAGTATCAATCTTCCAAAAACTGACACCTTTCTTTGCAAACATTCTCTATGCTTTATGGGTTTTTCTTTCTTCAATAAATTGCCTCGGTTTATATTGGATTCCGCTAATTTAACTACATTTACACGCAAATTAAAGAACATTTTACTAGAACAATCTTTTTATTCATTTGATGAATTTATCAAGTTCAAGTTTTGACACGTCTCCATGTTGTGAACGTTGTTTATTGTACTAGCTGTATTTTAAGTAAAATCTCATGGGCGTACGATAATCCTTTTGAGCTGCAGCGTAATGGTTCGCTAATAAATCTATAAAGCTTTCTATACGGATAGCCAAAACTTAAAATGATATTTGATTGATTTGAAAATGTGCAAATTTACATTGATGACAAGAATAAAAATCAAAATATGTATCCATTTTTTAAAAGAATCGAAAAACTACAACACTTACAATTAAGTTTGATGTTTATTGTTGCTCTCGCCTATCTTGTACAAAAATTTTATAAAAGCCAAGAAAGTTTATTCTATGTATAATCCGTTAGGTACACCATAATTTTTGTTTGAAGAACAATGTTCTAAATAATCGTTTTGCGATACGAAACATCATATTTTTAAATCGATCAAATAAGTAGAACTAAACCAAGAAAAACTAGCAGGAATACATGTAGCTCACATACCAGCGACAGATAGCATCTTCGTTCAATAAAGCAGATCCTGCTACGGAACTATCAATTGCATATGCAATGCAAGTTACACTATTTATTTTTATAGTTAGTTTTATAGGATCCATTATGTTAAAAAAACAGAAATTAGGTATTCATTTTCCAATATTGTTTATTCCAGCACTTTCAGCAGGAAACCATCCATTGTACGAGATTAATTAGTAAAATATTTCTATCAGTGTGTAATATTATTCGCTAGACGAATTAACCACAAAAATAATGTTATTACTTCAAAAAGAGCTTTATTTATATAATCAATACATACGTCTTCTAAGACAGTCACATAAGCAACGCAGAATTTTAAAAACGAAATATATCATATAAATCAAAAAAAAATCAAATTTTCTTGATAGTACACATTCCCACTAATTATACGTACTCCATACTATTGCTTTTAAAATAATATCTATCAATGCCAGCCATTATGATAATTTTATATTTAACACTGCATCAACCAGCATTTAAAATAGTCATACACTAAGCTTGGAATACTGATTGCACTCCTGATACAATAACTGTCTTATTATATGTAATTCGTAGTAACACCAACATCAATTATTAGGTCTAAAACGATTTCCCTTGTTACGAATACAAATAGTTTCAAATCATATGAATTTGCTGAATTTGCCCAGCTCATATAACAGTGCTACAATTTTGTTACCCATATAGAAATTTAAATCAGTTCTATAGTTTCTATGGGCACGATTACACTTATAAAACATTAATCGTTCTTGATTAGTATATGTGTACCAATGTATAAATATTTTGACTATTTTCTATAGCAGTATTTGTTTCATATACCAAATAAGTCTGTAGAAATGAGTTCATTACTCGATACTTACTACCACTTTCAATCGTCATGGCATAAATAGTAGGCGTCGCTTCAGAACATTATCAGTTAGCAACCACCGTTCCTTCAATCAGCACGCATAGACAATGGCGTTCTTCAAAATTTGCTTAACGCTATTAGCTTTCGCGGCAGTCGTCTCTTGTACACCGGTATCTAAAGGAAATCAACTGGACAGCACGTTTCACGTAAGAATGGAATAACAATGAGATACGATGTTTCAAATTTAGCATTCATTTATCGGTGTGCTAATATCTCGTATTGTTATCTAGGTTTTAGATTTTATAGAAGTAAAACGGAACGATTACGAACCAAACACAGCAACCGGTCGCAGTGATAGCAGTTTTGATAATATTATTACCGAATATGTAAGAAGTCATGATGCAACCCTCTACTTGCCAATTATTGGTCCAGTCACAGTTGATGGAAGAAGCTTGAGCGATGAAGCATCAGATCTTGATGTGAGCTTATCTGAATCAGAAGTCGAAGGTAATAACAGTTTTAAGTTCCATATGCAATATTGTATTTGTTGTTTAATAATATTTTTTGATTCAGGACGAGGCAAGAAAATTAGAATCAAAAAACATAAACTGAAGAAAATCTTCGTTCCTATTTTCATCATCTTACTACTGAAAGTCATTACCTTGATACCATTGGCGCTTGGTATTCTCGGCTTGAAGACATGGAATGCCCTTCAACTCTCATTTGTCACCTTTGTTATTTCGATTTCTATGGCCGTCTACCAATTGTGCAAGAAACTAGCGGCAGACTCCCATCCCCCCATTGCCACTCACGGACCGTGGGATGTTCACCACGCAAGATCATTCGATGACCACGAAGCTCAAGGAATCGCTTACGCAGCTTACGCTCAATGAGTGTGATTAATGTAATTGTTATTATTTATTAAATTGTTAATAAATTTAAAATTAATACGCAGACAAAGCGCTAGTTATTTCATACAATCTATATAACTAATTTTATACGCCTTCGACAAATAAAAACACATATGAAGAATATTTTCGTATTCAGCGAGGATGTATGTAGAAACGTAATACAGACGTGTGCCACATACCTTTTTTGAAAGCAAAACACTGTTTTGAAAATGTAACCTAATTGATACCACTTAAAATTCTGCATCCGTACAAATTAATAAATTGCTAAACTTGACATCAATACAAATGTTTTGTAGATTTGTATTTAGCGGGTAGCTGTTATCACACAGTAAACATATCTAAATGAATTATGATGACAATATGAACGCCAGTCTGCCAACTTATTTTTTAAAATAAGTAATAACACTTTTCACACTTAGCTATCAATAAACGTGTAGTAATAGTATAGTACCGTCTCGTGAAGTTGGCATGTGATATGGTAGCGTTAAGATGGAGTCATGTAACTTGAAACTTTTTTTGAAGTAATGTCTAGTAACGAAACATATCGTAGCTTAATAGGATATGCTAATAGTGTAAGTTAATATAATATAATTTGCAAAATTTGTTCCGATCCTTATGAACATGAAACAATCTCTAAATGAAAAATGTATATAAACTTATGCTACTAATTTTATGGAAGAAGTCAGCAATGAAGTTCAGATATATTCGGAGTTTAATTGTCAATCTTTTGCACTTCGTCAATTTATTGTCTTATTAGAGTACAAAAACTAAAGTAGTATTTACTAAATATTGCGTGGAAGGTTTCGTTGTCGTAGCGGCCTAACAGTGAGATTTTGGACGATCTAAAAACACATTTAAGCTTTCGGTAACTTTACCATATTTTACCTTTGTCAAAAAAACCATTAAACTATAACTCGTCCAAAATCTCACTCTTAGGCCGCTACGACAAACCTTCCACGCAATATTGATAAATACTACGGCCAAGAAAAGAAACTACCTCTAATTGAAGTATTTACTGATAATTATATTTTAAATTAATTAACAAACATTTAATACATCGTTTCCATTAAAAGTATTGTAAAGCACGACAAACTTCTCTTGTAATTTTGTGTAGTTGCCACGCTGATAGTGAAAGTAAATCAGAGTGGCAAGTGAATTCATTCAAAATTTTTCTTGTTTATACCTTACTTAGTCTTTGTTTGCTTGTTGGCATCCCGTGGGCGGAGTAAGCTTTCTTTTTATGGAAAAGTAACCCAACAACTCAAAAATTAAAATTAACATTATCTTTATTTCAATTCGTGGTACTTTTGTAAAGTAAATGGAGTAAATCGGAATAAAATCTGAACCAGAAGGATAATGGAGATCGTATAATAACGATGAACTAAACATCAGATTTTTCAACAAGAAAAAAAAAGTCAAGTCAGATAAAATTGAGAAAATATAAAGTAACAATATCTATTATGCACAAGCGTGTTATTAATTCAGCAGAATTGCTACACATTAGTTTACCTTTTCATTTTGTTGCTAGATTTGTAGCATGTCTATGCGTAACAGATTGTCACTTTATGCTTGTAGAATGAAGTTGCTTATTAGATAAAATTAATTTTTTATTTCGGAAAAATAGCAAAAATCTATGTAGAAAGTAAGCTGGAGAGTAGCAGTATTCAGTAACATAAAAAATGCAAGTATCTTGAACGAGTGGAAGCCTCTGCAATTCTGTATTTCAAGAAATATTAATTTGGAAAAGTTTTCAATTGTGGACAACTAGTCTTCTCAGCCCTCAATAGCTTAAGTAGTCATTTCTATTGAATATTTTTGTTATGAACCTGTCTTCTATCATGTCGTTATTATAGTGACAATGCTACGATGAGGTAATGATAATCTCACAAACCATAACAGAAACCAGATATCTCCCAAATGTAAATTTAGAGTCGTCTGTAGGACATTTAAATATCTGGGATTGAGAGTCCCGGTAGCTGTACCAACCAAAGAGGTAAAAAATTTTACGACGAAAAAATCACAAAAATGATTTGGAATTTTATTATGCATATCTTCAAGTACATATGTATGTGACACTTTCCATTTTACTGCGAAGACATTGCAGAAACAGTCACGCTACTCTTTAATATTACATTGGCTAATAAATTAGAATCTTCTTTGAGTCTTCTCCTTACATCAAACGAAAATACTACAAAAGGTGTACAGCTAATGTTTGTCTAATGAAATAATATTTGGAAATTTCTATCAGAAAATTTAAAATGGTTACTTCACTGATTGTTTAATTTTTTTCAACTGATTTGTTTATCTCTTCTCCCTGCTAAATGAGTTGCTCCCACCCACACCACTCAAAACACACCAAAATCTCCATACAGAATATTGCCGCAGGCAAATTCAATTTGTGTCTCCATTAAACTGAAGTTTTCGCGGTTCATAAACGATGAACGTTAAGCCGTTACGTATATAAAATGTTTTGTACAATATTGATCTTTTAAATTTATCGAGAAATAATTTCTTCATGTTTCCATACAGAGACTTAGAATTTTAGGTAATTTTTAGCTAACTGCAGATATACACCGCCTTCAAAATTACGTGTTCTTCATCTTCTCTATTATTAAGCTGATTAAATTAGCGAATCAGTAATAGCTTTATTCTAAGATAGTGAAAACAGAGAAATAATTAAATATTCTCTTTCTGATGTACTTAGAAAGACATGCTTTCTTAAGCGAACTTCTTGTATATTTTTAGATATTCTTGAAGACAGCAATATTTTGAGCACTTGTACTATCTGATTGCGAAATAATGTGCTAGCAATGGCTGAATGTAGTGATATATATATCACATACAGGTTTACCTACACGCAGAGAAATATTATCTTGAGTTAAAACAGACTGTTTCGGTTCAAAACAATCCCGTATTTGTATATCCATATTTGTATATATACAGGGTCCGGCAACGAAGCGGGGACGGAAGATTACACGCTTATTTGAAAGTTTGTCAAATATTTAGTCATGGGATATTCTTCCGCACCATCAAACGTTTTAAAAATATTTTGTTTTATACAGGGTGTTCCAGATGGAAATGCCAGACTAAAGTTGCATTTTTTTTAAATGGAACACCCTGTATATTAATTTGATCCGCGCTTGAAAGCTGGTTACAACTATATAATGTTGTATAGGTCTAAAGTTGATAGTTTCTATGTAAACAATTATTTTACTTGATAAATTGATACATTTCAGTAGGCTATTCTGCATAGGGAAAAACAAAAGATTCGAAACCAACAGAGTTCTAGTATGGACTGTCGTTACTATGAGAAATAAATTCTGCAACTGCTCGCTTTAAGGTGTTCACAATTTTGCAAAATTGAAGAAATCTCAAAAATTTTAAATGGAACACCCTGTATGTTGTCAGCGCATTGGAAAGCCCTTTTACTACGCTTCTATTGATACTTACTTGATGCATTTAGGATAGATCATTTTCTAATTATTTCTTTTTAAAGTTGAATTCATGAGAAATGCTTGTATTTTTAGTAGCTAATTTGCACTTCAAACCTACTATAAGATCGAATATTCAACAAATAATCCATAAATGGTCTATAACAAGGAGAAACTCCATTTAGTTGAGAGACAATTGATTTTCATTCAGCGGTGAAAGCAAACATTAAATTAATATAAAGTAATATAGCATTTTCAATAACTGCTAATCAAGTTATCTGGTGTTTTAAGCTTGTATACTTAATAACCAAGTTGTAAAAAAATTCATTTTGTGTTATACCTAAAATTTTTAAAAGCAATTGTTATATTGACTAATTTTAGTAGGTTCTACTCAAGAAATGGTAAATATGATATTTATTCTTGAGGAGTGTACAACAAATTGTTTCCTAGCAAGTAGAGTATATGCAGAGAGATTTCCAAACCTTTGAAAGAAGACCGGAAGTATTGAAAGATTATTAGAGTAATTTATAGAAACTGATGGTGTAACCTAGAAGAAGGGCGAAACCAACAAACTGGTAATCAATAAACAAATCGTATTATTAACAATACAGGAAAATCCACATTCAGAACATTTAGAAAGCTAGAAAAGAGATGAGTGGGGCGGTTATAAAACATATACGAAATTAACGCATTGGCGAGCGTGCTAAACAAACTCTAGATCTATCTCTTTTCTAGCTGGCCTTAGTTCTAAAAAGAGATAAGTATAGATGGTATTTCAAAGGTAACAGCTATTGAAAGTAGGAGCTCGTGATTGTTGAGTATCTACTAAAATTAATCATTATAATAATTTATTTTAAAAATTGAACGAAATACTGTATAACACAAAACGAAATTTTTTACAACTTGGTTATTAGTATACAAGCTTAAAACTGACATTGCTGAGTGAAAATCAATTGTTTCTCATACTAAATTGAGTTTCTCCTTGTTATAGATCATTTATGGATTATTTGTTGAATATCCGATCTTACAGTAGGTTTGAAGTGCAAGTTAGCTTCTAAGAATACAAGCATTTCTCATTAATTCAACTTTAAAAAGAAATAATTAGAAAATGATCTATCCTAAATGCATCAAATTAGAAAGCGTAGTAAAAGGGCTTTCCAATGAGCTGACAATATACAGGGTGTTCCATTTAAAATTTTTGAGATCGATGCAAAATTGAACACCCTGTATAAAGCGAACAGTTGCAGAATTTATTTATAGTAACGACAGTCCATACTAGTAAAAAATAACTCTGTTGATTTATGCAGAATAGCCTACTGAAATGTATCAATTTATCAAGTAAAATAATTGTTTACATAGAAACTATCAACTTTAGACCTATACAACATTATATCGTTGTAACCAGCTGTCAAGCGCGGATCATTTTCTCTATTAATATACAGGGTGTTCCATTTAAAAAAATGCAACTTTAGTCTGGCATTTCCATCTGGAACACCCTGTATAAAACAAAATATTTTTAAAACGTGCACTTGATGGTGCGGAAGAATATCCGATGACTAAATATTTGACAAACTTTCAAATAAGCGTGTAATCTTCCGTCCCCGCTTCGTTGCCGGACCCTGTATATAAGGACTCTCCAAACAGATTTTACTTGAATATCATTGGAATTGGCGATATGAATAATAAAAATAAAAACCTGATGAAAAATAGAAAAGTGTCAAAATTTTAATATTCAAGGACAATATTTCAAAAATCTATTTAAAAATTAGCGGAGTAAAGGTTATATCGAGATTGAATTGCTAACGATAGTTAGCACTGTGAAAACAAGTTAATTTCAAAATTAAAATCATAACTAGAACAGTTGTGAGTTTATAAAATTAAAATAAGCGAACTGTAACAGACCTGAAAAAAATCTGCACTGTTTAAGCTTAGATTTCTAGATCCGACAGACAAAACAGTATCTATCAGAGCATTGAAGGGTAACTGTTTACATATATTGACATATAGATATTCAAATCTTATTTGATGCAGAAAGTAGATCAGTAGTCTAGTTTCATAAGGAGCTATTGAGAGACGAAATTGACTTTTGTCATAAAACATTTGAAATACCTAAAGGTATTTTACTCTGCGAGATTATTTTATAGCTAAGCTTGGATTAAAACTTTTTGATTTTTTGTACGACAAAACTTTTGCCCTATAATAATTTACGTTGAACACTTAATTAGCAACGATCTCATAACGTCTTTTAAAAACTTGGGATACCTATGTCTTTAAAAGTAGGTACCTTACTTAAACACGCATTTAAATCTCTTTCCGGAAAATATTGACGAAATGAGCGAGGAGAACACTGGATATTTCAGTTATGGAAAAGAGATATCAAGGTAAATCGAATCCAGCTGGCAAAATGCTAGCCTATTATCAACAAAACGACTGCGCCACAGCCGAAATATACACACTTAGAAATTTATGTAAATAATTAACACTAATTAACTCTAGCCGGTGCATGTTTATACAGGTCCACTCTTTTTAGAGTAAAATATTAACACGGAGTGCACGAGTAAATTTTAGAGTACCTAAACATCTCTCTACGTAGTGCAAACATAACTTTTACACGTTACAGATATATTTCTAGCCGATCCATCCAAAAGTTTGGACCATCATTGACCAGCACCAGCTTATTACCATTTAAAAGTAATCATAAAAATGTTTTTGTGGAAAAAAAAATCGTAAGCGGGATCGAACGCCGTACCTCCGCATGACAAAGCGATGACATTACCACGGACCTACGAATTTACTTTTACATAGCGATTTAATGTATATACATAATCTATAACGAAACCTTATAGATTACAAAAATTATACCGTAGGGTAAAGTTACACTGTTTTCATACAAACACCAATTATTACAGATATAAATAAATTTTAACACTGTTTTGATAGGAAATTTTCTTCTACCATCTTTGTTTGGATGCATGCTTGCTATCCTTTACTGCTCGATTTAGTGTAAAATTACTATTAGAGGCAATTTAAAATAGGTATATACTCTACATTTTTTACTCTAAAATATTTACCAGTAACACTAGACAGTTTACACGGCTCTGTTTTCGAACTGTGTATACGTAGGGTAAACACGTAGGGTTACACTGCTTTTACATGTTATAGATATACCTATAGGAGTGAAGTTACACTGTTTTCATAAGAAATTTTACCTTATCTTCTACCGTCTTTGTTTGGATGCATGCTTGCTATCCTTTACTGCGCGATTTAGTGTGAAATTGCTATTAGAGGCAATTTAAAATAGGGATATAGGTACTCTACATTTTTTACTCTAAAATATCTACCAGTAACGCTAGATACTTTACACGGCTCTATTTTCGAACTGTGTAGCTGAAAATCCTGATTTATTACTGTCTAGATGAATCTGAATCTTTGAGTGTCACTTATTTAAGAATTAAAGTATTGAAATGTTTGAAATTATAAAGGCCTTATTTAATAGAGAGAAACCGATATTGTATTTTTTGTAAGTCAAGAGAGAAAATACTATCAGGATCACGTATGTTTTCTTCTGAAACAAAGAAAAGTTTCTTTTGCTTTTTATTTATGATGGGTGCTACTTAATTGCAACGGCTTAATTCTTACTGTGCAGTTTGTGTTTGTTCATTTGGCCTTGTTACAGCACTATTTTGTGGTTTATAATGCTACACCGTTAATCACTTTACCTACTACTAACCGCCTAACCACTATGGATATCGACCCGTTAAAGTCCTAAGTTGTATGAATATTTTTGATTATTTACAATTTTACCTATGTATTGATAGAACAGTAATTACAATTAAGGAAAAAAGGATAGCAAATAGGTACAGTACCTAGTAACACACAGAAATATGAAACCAACTAGATTAAGTAAATGTAGATAATCTAATACTCGCTGACGTAACTAGCGCAGATAGTTAAATATTTATGGATTAAACAATTGGTAGATATGAAAATGGAAAGAAATACAAAACTAAAACTGTGATGAAATAAAATGATACAATAATCAAAATGGTAGGGACTCAAAATGTAAAAGAGAATTGTTATATATGATATGTTAAAAGAACAGAAAAAACATTACTATAAATACGTAATATACTAAATATGTATTAAGAGAAACAGAAACGCAGAAATAGGATAGAGTTGCAATATATGTATGTGGAAACTTTAGACAGTCAACCACAGAAGAAGCACTAAGAACTAAAGGCGAAATTTATTTAAACATACGACAAATATTAATCAAAACAGAGATGAGTGGAAGTCGGAAAGCTATGAAACAGTAGGAAGCGGATGAAGAACTATAGATAAAATAGAGCAAATAGAACAAAATTCTGAAAAGAAAAAAAATAAATGTGTAATCCCGACATATCCACATTTTGAAAAATGTTTCAAAGGTTATTTAATAGAAGGCCTACGTTTTTGCTTGCTTATGTAGTCAAATTAATCAAATTAAATTATTCTGCACTGTATTGTAAAATAGAAAATGCTTTTAGTGAATCTTTAAACGTTTTGTAGATATAGGTCATATGAGACAAATCATTATTTCTATATTGTATATCGAAATTCGGTAAGGTGTTTTAATATAGTTTAATAGCTATTCACAATCAGAAGAAATAAATATGCAATTATAACCATAAACATATTCGTTGAAAAGACACTGAATATTAATGAATTAGCGTAGCGCAATTAATTTTATTATGTAGGTTAATTACGTCGAAATTAATAAGAGTTACTTCAAAATGCGATGTAAAGTATATTTAATTTATATCAAATACACTGAAAGTTTAAATACCTGAAGAAAATTACAAAATCTTAAGTGAAAACTAAATTCTTATTTCAAAAGCAAAATGTGTAGCCTATACGATTCATCAGTAAAAACAATTCATTTTAAACCAAACAAGTGAAAATAACGAAATGGAATTCCTTCACAAAACAGTAACAAGATGCGATGAAATGTGCAGTCCATCGCCGGATCTTATAGCGGAACCATTTCCATAAAGAAATGAACAACTATTTGGGTGCCAATTAATAGGCAACGCACAGTCGATCCCCTAACCTGCGACTTCAATATATAACCGCACCCACGACAACGACAGCTACGATTAACACACAAACAATGTTTCGATTAACACTAGTCGCTGTAGTTGTCATAAGTGCGTATGCTACTGGCACTTCCATCACAGGGGATGAACTGGTTAGTTCGGTGATGAGAAATTGCGCAGATATGGGGTGCGTTAAATCGGAAGTTCTGCAATATTTAGATAGCCTGTTAAATATACAAAGTGAATCTGGAAGGAATATGCAGGTATGTGTTTGAATATATAATTTTATGTATAATATTGCTAACTAATTTCATTTTTATATTTACTTACATAGACGTAGTATTCATGCAAATAACACATATACACATATATTAAATGAAAGATAATGGACATATTTTTCAAATTCTCAATTTCTGTAGATAATCCTAAATTTAAATTTTAAGAATATAGGACGTAGTTATGCCTTCATTATTTATTACAGAATTGTAATAATATATTTGTGTTTCAACAATAGAATTTACTACTCTTATTGTCTAATTTCTGAAAATTAGTGAGTGCATATACAAAAGGTCTTTTAAGAAATTAGACTAGAATTTTCGTATATTCACAGAACTTATAGCAAAATCTTGACATTTTCATACATTTGATGCCCTTAGCATATTGCATGGTATTTCCACGATTTAAATGAAATGCTAGTATCAAAAGCGAGCCTCGTTGCGTACCTTACTGTACAAAACGTGGCTAAGAGCATATGAATTAATCTTGAAGATTAATTTAGAGGATTTTAGATATTTTCACATTACCTTTCAAGTAAAATTTCTTGTAGGAAATCATTTTCCGGTTAACTCAAATAATTCTTGGAGAATCAGCTATTAAATTGCAAACGAACTTGATCTGTGATATCGAATAAAGCATTCATATATTATTACTACTACTACTAATAGAAATACTAGACAAAAAAGCCGTGAAATTCAAAGCTTTTTAACATGAAATGAGGAAATAATGAGATTGTGCAAAATTTGTAGCACATTGTTCTATAGTAACATACTGAATGACAATAATGGATGGAATTTAAAAATGGCTTTCTATGAACATTAACTTTAAAATAAATATTGGAGAAAGCTTTAATATAGCTCAAGGAGACTTAATCTAATACATCTTAGTAAATAAATTAATATCAAATACACCGTGTATAATTATACAGGAATTTGTTTGTAAAATGTGTGTTGTATGTATATGTCACATTCATCTACAGTTACTATTTTTAATTTTCTTATTCAGTTCTACTAAGAAATTATAAAAATATATCGACAATTTATAAATGTATATATCACCAGTACTAAAGAAGTCATCCGCGACTGTAGATTAATGAACATAACATATAAAAAGAGTCAAATGTGTCAGTGATAATGCTATCACAAAATTATGTAAAAGAACGTTAATAGAATAAACTTTTATTTCAAATATTAGGCAACATAGTTATCAGTAATGTTTCTTTAAGTTGAAACTTACATTTACATTATCGGTTTCTAGGTAGTATTAATTCGGTATCTTAAATTACAATTAGAAACATTAACAATTCTATCAACTCTAATTACACTTATTGCGAAACCTTACTTCACACGTTTTTGTTATATATTTATTGATATAGGACGAAACTATTTACTGTATACTTATTCTTACAATATTAAATTTTTAAATAATTCTACAACTTATCGTTAAGGCTAAGCTAGTTAAAATAACTTACTCACAGCTCAAATTTACAGAATATTGATGCAGCTATCTACAAGAGGGCAGCGCGTGTATTAAAAACGCATGAATTCCGGTTCAAGTTACCTGAAATTGTTTTCGGAGAAGCTGAAATGGTTTACAATCCACAAAAAGGACTGGACTTTGAAACACAAGATAATGAAAGTAATGTCTAGTCGTTAGAAACGCCATTTAAGATTTCACTAACCTTGCTTTTGCTTTCAGATACGGGGCGTGGTCTTTTAAAGAAGAAACTTCTATTCCCAGCACTGTTGCTACTTAAACTGAAATTGAAAGCACTCATGCCAATTCTATTAGCTTTAGTTGGAATCAAGGCAATGAAAGCATTAATACTCAGTAAACTTGCCATTGCTATTGTGCTTGGTTTTGTAATTTATCAATTAGTTACCAAATCTGGTATGTAGATTACTAATATTTCGTTCTTGTAAAACGTATAATTAATTTTTAAGGTATGCCCATGCCAATGAATATGAGCCCTATGCCTCCAGAGCCACCAGCGCCAATTTATGGTGCACCTCTGAGTTCGACTCCGAGTTCCTACGAACCTGGTTGGGAACCCGCCGGTAACGGACCTTACGCCCGCATATGGACGCCTGGATCATCTTCAGATTCTGCGCAAAGTATAGCTTACTCAGCTTATTATCCAGGATCATCAACTACAGACAGACCATGAAAACAAATACAGTGATATGTGTTCACTTACTGTAAATTATTTATTTAATTTTTGCAATAAATTGTTTTTCTACGGAAATATAGGTTATCTCTAAGAAAGGTGGGCAATTGACTCGAAAGAAAAGATCTAACATTTTAATAAGCTTTTGATCTCTAAATTCAACTAATCGAACATATCCTGTATCATGATGTCTAAGACATAGCGAAAGCAATTAATAATCACCGGTTAACATCAGATCAAAGATATACCACATCACACATCATATGGTGAATCTAAGATTGACATGAATTCCGTTTTGTCCGTGACTGTAGGTGGTGATGCTATAATTGTTAATTGTGCCTTGTGAATACTCTATAGTTCGTTACACGGCTATCGTCGATCCAGAGCAGTTTAAAAAGGAGCTGATTCTCCACATATTCCTATGTGACTTGACTATGTGCCAAAGTTCAAGTTTTAGTTGCGTCAAACGTATTCAAAGGGACACACATGGCTGACATTTATTTTGCTAGCACTTTTCCTGAATTATGAAGTCCTAAAAGTAATAAACGACTAACGTAAATACAATTCTACGTACAAAGTTTATTATTGATCATTGTGATGAGACAATACGTGTATTCCACTGTAACCGCGTCGATATTTTTCTTTTTAAATATGTACGTTCCTTACGTATTGACTACTACCTAATAAAACAACAAAATAAAACAACGCAACATATTCCCTATATTTTTACAGTATTTATATAAACAAGTTCACATCATATTTTTTAGTTTGTGCAACTGAAATAATCAGACTAAAATTATCATGTCAAACAGTACATAAAACAAAAGTTTTTGTTAAATTACAGTTTGGTAGTTGCGTATATATTGATAAAGGATACCTGTTAGTTTCGTAACCATAATAATAATTTATTCCTGAATTAATGTACAGCAAAGGAAACTCTAGCAAAAAAATAAGAGCTGGGAAGTAATCGATATCTCGTAATATCCGCTGCGAACTCGACTATTAACAGGACATGATATTGATAGCAAAAATCATGAAGAATATGTTTATTAAATTTCAAACAGAATACCGTACTGATACAATATAAAATGAACAGATTTTTTTTAATTTCTGCGAATAGATGTACTCGTCAATATGTAGGTATATGTCCAATTTCGAGCAAACAAATTCTTGAGGCGTCTACGCACTAACGAAAAGAATGCTCTATGTTACCGAAGCATTTGGGATTAATTTGCGCCTTCTTCATTGGCACAAGTTACCATATTGTATATGGATATCCTTAGCACACCGAAGGAATACATAAATAAGAGAAATATATTGAAAACAAGTAACAAAATCATATTTTAGAAATTGCTAAACCAAAAATTAATTTAATTAGTTAACTTCACAATCAAAGCACTGCCACTATACTGTGATAGTCAACCCAAGAACAATATTTTCTTACATTCTACATTACTCCTGTCTCTCTGGCCCAAAAATTAAGTATACGTAGACGGGAAGTACATTGGTTACATAATTTAACAGAGTACCTAGACATACAACTTAAAAATTCTAAGTTTATACTACTTATAGATATAGCATTGAAATTCATTTTGTAGATCTGTCTATTTGTCGGAATTTTTACAACAGTGTCGCAATTGCAACGTCGAAGCTGTCAAACAAACCACACGTTTTAGTTATTTAATATTTTTCAAATACATCCGTAGACTATAGGTATATAGAATATGGTCATTTACTTATCAGTTAATTACACTGTTGGGAAACAGTGAACGTATGATTCCAACGAAATGGAATTTTGTATAGAAATAGTAGTAAAGTAGCGTAAGTTACCCTCACTTAACAGCCCTGCTAGAAAGTAATGCATCAACAGCGGGAGTATCCTCCGCGAGCAGCGTATACCATCGCTACACAACGAGGCATAGAGTTAATAATTCGTTGTATGGTAGCGGGAGGGATGACTAACCATGCTGCTTCGACTCGCCTCCATAGCTCCTCAACACTAGCCAGAGGAGCCGGATAACGTCAAACATCTTCGATCGGATACAGATCCTGAGAACGAGCCGGCCATGAGACCATTCGTATGTGATGTTTTACTGCAAGGGCATGCAAAGGTCATGCGACACTCGGTCAAGACACTCGTATTCATTACAATTCTCGGCTGCGCCTCGTATTATAATTTTCATACTCGTGTTTTAATAGCATTAAATGCTCGTTGCATAATATACTATTCTTGATAATCAAAATATATTCTGGTAAATATTCCTAATCTTATTTAGTACACATAGATCTTTATTCCTATTTGGCCAAGAATTTATAAATTTCCTTGAAATTTTCTGATTACTGTTCTCCAACAGGAAGCAGTTTCCTGTCTTTCAAAGGTCGTAACCATAAACATATAGATTTTAATTTTTTATTTGTTGAAAATATATTCAAAGCGAATTACACTTCAGAACTTTATCAAAAGATTTACGACAAGAGATTGATCCATCTCCTTATTTCAGGCAATTTGCCATATTTTTATAAGATGATAATCGTCAACTTCATCTAACATATTTAGTTCGATTTCCTCGTTTATGATTGCCCAACTTGAACTAGATCTATCCCCCATACTTTCAGTTCCTGCGAGGATGATCTTTATTGAATAACTAACCAGCTTCCACATGTGTCCTTATGCTGTTACCTCATCCTATTTATTTTCGTAAACATTAACAAAGTTCACCAAATTCTTGCACACTAATTCTCAACAGATTGCTTACTTCGGCGTAATTAAGCTATCAACCTATTAAATACATGTAATAACAACCGTGAATTAAAAGGCATGTGCGCACTAATTTGCAGTAAATGCATAGTTACGAAAAGCTTCAAACTTTTTTATGCAACATTTAGACAGTAAGAGGATATATGCCAAACTTAAAACAAGTTAATGCGAGAAGTCAGGATTTTGGAATTTAGAAGTTACCGTATCCGTCCAATCTACTCAAAAATAATAAGCACAACAAGTACGAATGGTACTCCGTACTTTATCATCTCCTGCATCTAGAAACATTACTAGAATATGTTTGATAACGAGAGCAATTAAAATTTAGTTAATATATGACGTTGAACTTAATAGAAATATAAAAACAAGTGCGGACAAAAAATTAATTTAATACCATAAAATATCGCCTGAAAAACGATCAACAATATGGTTTCACGTCAAAATTTTTCAAGGTACGTATGTAATCAAAATACAATCTACACGAAATCATTCTACCAGGGTTGCAATTGAAAGCATTAGTACCTTGAAAAATATTGCTGATTGCAAATAGTAGCATCAGAAAAGAAACGTTTACAGAAAAATAAAGATCATTCTTGGCTATGTACCTCGTATGTATTAAATGTATAGTTTACAAAAATGTTACATCAATTTCAATTATTTTCTAAAAACAAAAATTCTTTGTTAATAATTATTCGTTTCCAATTTTAAAAGGTCTTAATAATACCCAGTTTCGTCAAGTAATATTTACTATTTGTGGCCATACGAAACGCATGGCCTGCATGATTGTGTGCCTGGCTGCAAGGCGTCAGAAAACTAAAATAATCGACTGGCCACCTATCAAAGAGAAACTCAACTTCAAGCGCTCAAAGCAAGTTGTGTTAACGAACGCTGTTCAATAAACGTTGCCATCTAACGATTTATTTATTTATTAAGATTGATAAAACTGTGGCTTACCTAACCTTGATGATTATTTGCATCTATTGACAGCCTTGCCGCTATTGGCTGACGATACAGACTGCAAATATATTCCCCCTCTTTCGAAGCGCAACAAAGATTCCATAAAGTAGGAAACAAACGAAAATTAAACAGTTTAGCTAAAGTAATAGCAAGCAATAATATGGCTAATATAAAAAGGTAATATTAATGCATCACAATAAAAAAGTTAATTTTCATGTAGGCTTGAATATTTTTAAATAATATAAATTATTTTAGCAAATATTCCTTTGAGATATACGAGGAGCACGACATCGACTGTAAAGGTTATGATGCTATAGTATTTGTAAGTTTAAATGACCATGAAATACGGAATGAAAAGCTACGGAAATCGACTTCTGAGTATCTTAAATTAGATCCGACATTAAAATCTGAAATAGGAATATTTCCTCTGACAGGATTTACAACCGAGAGATTAGTTTACGCGCCCACTGGACCTCTTGACGTTGATTACGACGATGTGAGGTCATTGAAGGAAACTGCAGTAAAAGGTATTCAACGTGCTTTGAAGGCTGGTGTTAAGCGACCTCTAGTAACTCTTGAGGAACACGCGAAATTCCCGAAATCTGAATTGGTTATACTTCTTGGCATTCTTGAAGGTCTTTATGTGGTAAGTATAATTAGAAAACAATTTCGCTAAAAATATGACCCTAACATTAATATACATATATAGGTAAATATATCTATAATAAAATAAGAAAAACAATCGAAAGGCTGCATCAATGCATAAGCAAAAAACTAGCTTAAGCAACTTGTTCTCATTTGTATACAACATTAATTATTATACATCCATATAATGAATTGGACCTTTCACAAAAATGTAGTATTCATTTATTTAGTTTATCGCAGGATTAATGTGCTATGCTGATAACGCAATATATACATATGTTATCATTGACTTAAATAAAGAGTACAAAGTGAATCTGAAATAGAGCAAATCCAAATATAAGATATTTGAATTATTACAGCAATATTGTCAATACAACTACCATAAATTGTAACTTTTGAAATTGTCGGGTAATATGATACACATATCACTCCATAATATTCCTATAGCTAGTCGAGTATGGCGAAAGAAATCAGGGCTATTGTAAATTATGTTAGAAAAGCAGAAACTTGGACGTTATTTATATTGTTAATTGTTTAAGGGTTTATGTAGTTTACAAAAGTTGTGCCGATGTTTCCATGAAATTATTTAGTGTAACCGTGATGAACTGAATTAACAGGCATTCTATGCATAAAATTGTTTACAGCAGAATCAGTTCTTAATTTTAATTCAGTGAATTGTGACTAAGTAATCTTTATCTCGCTTTGAAATTAGAAATCGATATAATAATGCCATAACAATTACCTTTTATCTCAATGGAAATGATCAATATACATCATATTTCTATCAGGGCACCCATCCATAGAAAAATATCAGGCACTCAATATTTTTTCATTAGATCCGCCCACTATATTGATCCATACTGAAATAGATAAGTATATACACTAGCGTCCATATATATCGGGGCGACTACAAAAAGTAAATAAATAAAAATATTAACACAAATATCTTCAAAACCTATATTATGCATTACAATTATATGTGGTTAGATTTATAGTGCAGTTTAAGAAGACAATTCCCCAATATACAACACTTTGAAAGTATTATTTTTATGGGATCTGCATTATTTTACATTTTACGATACCTGGAACTGTATTAATCACTACAGTAATAATATTTAGATAAATTTTAGAAAAAAATTGTTCGCATTGTAAGATGAATAGGTTACAAGAAAAAAATTATAGAGATGTCGGAAAATTTGTGCAAGTATTTTAAATAACGTGTCAGTTTAATATTTGTTATCGTGCGTTTAAGATCGTAGTTAAAAATGCCGAAAGAAGGAGGTATGAATAAAAAAACGTTTAGCTATTATAACATTACTCGGTGAAGGTTATTTAATAGCACAAATACACATTATTAATATAAAGGTTATTTAATAGCACAAATCGCTAAAAAAGTGAAAATGTTAAAAAAACAGAGTATTGAATACTCTTAAGAGAATGCAGCAAACAGGTTCACTTCAGAACAGAAAACGACCAGGGCGAAAAACAGCAAAAATAGCCGGTGAAGGTCAGCTTATGGTAGTAACTTCGAAACGAAATAGGTTTCTCACCGTTCTAGAGATCACTCACCAACTAAATATTTCGAAAAACACATCAATATCTGTCATAACAGTTGCGCAGAGACTTCTTGGCAAGCTCAGGGGAAGAATAACCGCGAAAAAGTCGTTATTGAAACAATAAAACAAGTAAAAGAGATTGTAACGGGCCATTCATCACGAAGTTGGACGCTTGAGAAGTGGTATATGGCATTATGGACAGACAAAGCGAAATTTCAAACTTTGGATCAAAACTTTGATCATTTGTTAGGCGGCAGACTGCAGAAACATGATGGAACTAGTCTGATGGTTTGGGGTTGTTTTGGTGGTACAGAGGTATGATTTGGTAAAAATAGACGGGATCTTGCACAAAGAGGATTATCTGCGAATCTTAGGGAAAAATGCCAGTCGGGGAACGATTATCTAGTCAAAACTTCATCTTCCAAGTAGATAACCACCCCGAACATACATCTCGTTTATGTAAAATTTATTTGATTTCACTTGAGGAAGAAGGCAAGTTGGTATGGATGATCTGGCCACCCTAATCTCCAGATCTGTCGCAAACAGAGCTAGTGTGCGATAAATTATACCGCAGTATTCGACAAAATGGAGTTAGCGGCGCACGAGAACTTTGGCAGAAACTTCAGGTAGCATGATTGAAGAATGCCAAGAATGTGTGCCGCCATTATTAGATCCCGAGGTGGGCATATTGACGAAAAATCAGTTTAATTTTTATTTTACAATATTTTGTGTTTCTGTTTTGTTATTGACCATTGGTTTCGCAATATCAAATATATATGAATAAATATTACTACAAACCAACTCTATATTTCTGTTCAAAATAAAAAAAAACGGCAATTTTATAATCGTCCTCATAAATATGGACGGTAGTGTGTATATCTATAGTTGTTCATAAAGAATTGTTTTTTTCATTCATAAGGTATACACTGTAGGGTTATGTATGGAATGGAATACCAGATAAATGGCCTCTGCAGCTTTACTAGAAAATACCCATTCTTTTTCGAACTTTTCCATGACCATTTTGCATCAATTTGAGTCAGTTTCCTCCTTCAAGGCGTGAGTGGTCAGTCTAATTTTAATATTTTGGTAGTTATATGTAATCACATGTGTCGTTACACATTTTGCCGATGACAGTTGATGTGTTCTTCAGTAGTACTTTGTTTTCTGTTTTTCAAAAGTGTTACACCCCTGAATAATGTGTTATTATCTTGTAGGAGGTAAGTGACCGTAAAAGATTGAAGTACAAGCGCATTATTTTCAAGATAATCGCTTGTTTCTAACGTCCATTATTTGTACCACCATGCGGCACCAGCTTTATTCCTTTTTTTTTTAGTATAATGGACCCTAACGAACTTCCAATTAAATTAGTCGGCATGACTGTAGACGACCTCATGGAGGATTTATATGTTGATATTCCTTCTGGTAGTAATTCAACATGTGAGAGTGGTCCCTCCAATGATGACACGGATAATCCTTTCGAAGCAGGCTCAGACTCTGACGATGATGACATACCACTAGCTGAAGTATAACGAAATTTACGTGCATCCCGAGGTCCTAGTCAACCACCTACACCATCCACAAGATCTGTCCGGATAGCACCGGAGTGGAGTAAGACAAAATATGTAGTGGAACCATCGCTCCCCATGGTAGAAGACTGGCGTTTACCAGATTTTGTTCAAGCTGTGCAAACGCCTCAGGACCTTTATAATTTATTTATAACGGAAGATGTTATTGAGCATATAACTTTTCACACAAATCTATATGCCCAACAAGAATATCAAAAAAGCGGACGTGCTTATACACCAACATCTGCGAATGAAATTCGGGCGTTTATTAGAATAAATTTATTTATGGGAATAAAAGTGTTGCCGAGTTATAGGGACTATTGGTCCTCTGCGCCAGATTTACACGATTCGTATATAAGTCAAATAATGGACGTTAATAGATTTGGCTGGCTATTATCTCACATCCACCTTAATGACAATGCTGCCATGCCCAAACGAGGAGATGCAAACTTTGACAAACTGTACAAAGTAAAACCATTTTTGGACAAACTACAAAATAATTTTATAATTTGTTTCCAACCTTCGGAAATAATGGCAATAGACGAATCTATGATCAAATTTAAAGGGAGACATTCTTTGAAACAATATTTGCCGAAAAACCCTATTAAACGCGGCTATAAAGTGTGGGTATTAGCTGACAAGTCTGGATATTGCTTTAAATTTCAGATCTACACTGGAAAAGTAGGGGACACAGTTCAGAAGTCATTGGGTGCAACAGTTGTAAAAACATTATGCACTGGATTAGAGCACAAATTTCATAAAATATTCTTTGACAATTATTTCAGCTCAGTACAGTTGATGGAGGAGTTAAAAATGATGGAAATTTTTGCTTGTGCAACAATTAATCCAACTAGAAAAGAACTTCCTGCATTCAAATCTGACAAACATTTGCAACGTGGAGACTTTGATTATTTTATTAGTGATTCTGGACTATCAATAGTAAAATGGAAAGACAGGCGCAGTGTTCATCTGATTTCTAATTATCATGACCCCAACGAAACCACAACAGTAAAGAGGCGGAACAAACAAGGCCAATCCGAAGATATTTCTTGTCCCTTGGTTTTAGTGGGCTACAATAAAAATATGAATTGTGTTGATAAGCTCGATCAGTTGAAGTCCACTTATGAAATAGATAGAAAAAGCCACAAGTGTTGGCATCGAATTATGTTCCATTTTATAGACATTTGTGTTGTGAACAGCCATATATTACATCGATTACTAGAACTTCCATCTGTCTCACTGAAAGATTTCAGACGTGAAGTTATATCTGGGTCGCTTCTGCCAACCATAACTTTACAAAAGAAAAGGAAACACTCCTCTGGGGCTATTCAGATCAAGAAACATAAGCCCCACATTCCACTAGGTGTCCGCCAAGCAAATAATGCAGATATGCCAGAAATTGGTACACGCCGAAGATGTGCATTATGTAGTGATAAAACGGTCCAAGTACGTACCGAGTGGACATGTTCTTTATGTAAAGTTCCTTTATGTTTAAAACGAGAAAAAAACTGTTTTAAATTATTTCACCAATGATTATTTGTAGCCCACTAGATGCATGGCGGTACGATGTTTGTACCACCATCAAAATTTTGAAAAATAATAAAAAATTTTGAAAACTATTGTTAAAGTGTTGTTATTTATGTAATGTTAAGTTAATATTATGAATTTTACATTAATCCCACGTGACCTTCTTTTCTCGTGCAGGTAGGGTAAATTTTGTCTAAATAATTTCGTGCCGGAAAGAGTTAAATGGCATGATGTGGCTGGCCAAATCACCAGAATGGCAAATTACCAAGAAATCACTTGTGCAATAATTGAATTCCTTCTTCAGCTGTATGATATAGGTTGCACAGTTTTGTTGCCACCATCCACATGCCGTCCACATATCTGTTATGCAATTTACGCTCAAAAAAACTAGGTTATCTTGTCGCTATATCCAGTACCATTACCCGCCATTGCATGGCCAACCGCATTTTCAAAGAAGATCCAGGATGTGGATGCATTTATTTCTCAACAACTCCCATTCGTGGTTTTTCTTAACCCCAAATGTAGCAATATTGATAATTCATAAATTTATTAAGATGACAATAGATCACGGAAAATGATTTTGTTCGAAAAATCAGCATGCAATTGTTGTTTCATTACTCTTTCAACACATTTTTTTCGCTATATATGGTCGGTAAGTTCAAATCCTTGAGTCATTTAAGAATTGTAAATACATAGATACAAATCTTCTGTGAGAATATACTGTATACAGCTTTTCAAAATGGTTCAATCATTGACTAAAGTGTCGAATTACTGCAGTACGATTCCTTATCAAATCTAACACCGCATACGTGATCGAAAAGAAAAAGTTATGGAAGGTGGGTTTTTTAACGTTTGCGGACTTCATTTTCAAAAACAAACTTATTTATTGGTGTTTCGATTGCATACTCAGGAGCTTGGGAGTTCATCACACAATTTAAAACAGTTGCTGCACTAAATAAAGAAAAATATAATTAACAACGTAGGGTGCAAAGTTTACAAAAATAGTCAGAAAAATTGGGTCAACTTTGAAACCATTTAAAAAACTCTTGACATACTATCAACAGAATTTGAGAAAAAACTTCTACATTCCACAAAACGAAAATAAAATAGGTACAAGAAAAAGTGATAACTTTCGAAACTTCTAACATCAATAATATTGTTGCAACAGCTAATCAACGTTCATATCTAATCTATTATTAACTTATTCTGTTCTTAGTTTGTTATTAATTTATGTAGAAGTTGGCAAATGATCAATCGCGGAATGGTCAGAAGCTCTCTCTCTCTCTCTCTCGGGTTTACTTATTCTTTTTTCATTACATTCTTAAACTAATTAATTTTAATTAAATCGACAACTCGATATTACTAACCTAAATATAAATAGTGCTATTTTGTGAAAGTGGCTATTATTTGTTAGAGCTTGTAGGTATGATATTTTGATTAGCAAATATTGAATCCGTGAACTATAAAATAAATAAAAAGTGATAATAAATACAATTGCAAAAGTAAATAAAACTTTTAATTTATAGTATATAAATAGTTCTTTGGCCTAATAAAACGCCATGTAGGATTTAATAAACATGTTTATTATTATTATTATTATTATTATATAGCCAAATAAAATTATTTGTGTCTGAACTAGTAATATTTGTAAACTATTGGTTTAATAAAAAATAAGCAATTTAAAAATGCAATGAAAAAGTTTAATCCGAGGAATCGAATCAAACTCTGAGCGATTTCTTAAAATTGCATTGAAAATTTATATACATATGTATGTATATTCATTATACATATGTACCTCCTTGTTTAAGTATTGGTAAGCAGGAATATCACGTACTGGAGGATATTGAGTACGAGGTGTTTCTCTTTTCATAAGTGTCCAGACATGTCTGTAAAAGATATTTTACCTACCACTGAAAAACTACTGGGATATTGTAACTCTAACACAATATAGGTCTATTGTTGTTCATAGAGATAATAAGTTTAATAAAATTTCGACGATTTCTCGAAATACTTGCATAGAATCGATCTGTACAAGTTCGCAACCTTGAAGGACATATGTTTTAGATTAATGATTATGCTTTAAATAACTGATTATATGAACAATCAAGTATCAAATTATACTTTCAGCTAAAATATAACGTTTGAACGCTTTTATGAGTGTACATGTTTACAGTTCAGATTTTTTTTTCTACTATTTTCTACTTTCACGCATAGTTCTGTAATGTATTTAGAAAGTATTGGTCAATTTTCTGCTTTACATACAGAATGATTATTATCCATTACCATGTATAAACTATAACAAAATCTTTCCATATTGACTTTTTAATGATTTAGTAAATATGAAACATCTCCAACAAATACAAGTTGGATTTAAAGTAGCAATTGATATAAATGCAAAAATGCAATATAAACCGAGAAATACAATCAAAAGCGTCATAAATATCTAAAGTGATGTATCATGCGGTTATCTCTTTCGTCGGTAAACTGCACAAGTTCATATGGCAGTTTTCCATATGCAGCCAATATGCAGCAAATATTTTTGAATAGTTTATCTTTCTGTTATTATTCAAACTTTCAAAGATTGCAACTGGAATATTATACTACATATTGAGTGGAAGTAGAAGCCACAGTTCTCGTTTTTCTATCTAATTCATTCCACAGAACTATTGATTGAGGATGGGATTTTAATGTAACCAATCTTTATTACCAATTCATCGACAACATTTGTGCACATCTGGGCTGTACGTTTTCGATTATTGGTCTCTATAAACACAAAATTCTGGCCAGTTAGTTGTAAACCAGACAGAATAGTACATCTTTTCAATATATTGCGATTATCTATTAATTGCATTATAACCCGTATTCTATGCTACGAGTAGCAAAACAGACCCAAGCAAGAATTGAACGTCCACAGTGTTTTATTGTCGGTACAATGCATTTCCAAAGCATTTATTAATTTTATGCAGATTCACGAATAGCTTGGACTTCAACAGTCAATCCGCAGAACATTAGACCATTATTCTAAATACCAATTTCTATGTTTTTGTGTCTACTGTAGTCTTTTTATTCAGTTAGCAAGGAGCGAAGGTTTACGTACTCATATCGAGTCCTGTGAATCTTTTTCTTGTAGTTAAAGTTTGGCCGTTAGTGTAAGTCGCGCAGATATCAATAGATTGAACTGGAATATGTAATTTGAATCATTAGGAATATATTCAACCGAAGTATGTACGATGTGATCTTTTGAAAACGATCTGCTCGAAATATTTTAAAAGCTAAAACCAAAAATTGCCAAAATCACATTATTTCTGTTGTAAGGCGAATATCTTTCAACCTGCGGGTCTTTCGAGGGCCATCTCGCCCGTCTTAGATAGATTGATCCATCACATAATAGCTTAAATGGAAGCTTTCTGTGTTACTATTGATGTATCACTTATTTATTTGTCAGTTTGTATCTTAAAAACGATCAATATCATTTCCTCAACATACATCTTATGTTACTGGAATAATCAGAATCCCCACTCTATAAAAGAACGACATATACACATGTAACAAAAAAGTAATGTTTGGGTGGAAATACTAGGTTACTCTGCAATTTTATTTGAATATGTGAAAAAAAAAATCGATTTTCAAATAATCGATGGATTTAGCCGTTACTCTCTGGTACATTTTGTAATATAAAATAAATAATAGTTTACTTAAAATAACTTGAATATAACTTCCAGCAGAATGGTGCTCCATTGCATGTTTGGTTTGATTTAATTTTTGCAAAGTAATGGAATTGCAAGAATAGCCTACACAATTACTAAACTTTACAAATATCGAGTTATTTCTTAGGCACCATTTATGTAGAAACATTCTCCAAAGAACTTTTCGAAAAATAAGGCAGGAGTTGAACGGGTTGAACAGATATATTTTTGGATATGTGTTCATTTCGTTTTATTTGGTGAAATATCAGTATTTCAGGTACATACATCGTTTTACAGAAATCACATTGTATATTTGAAAGTGCACGAAAAGATATAGTGAACATGAATATAACAATGACTTAAATTTAAAACGAAATACTTCCCCATTTTGATGCTTGTATGGGTTTTGCTCACATTGAAAATCATAGTACAGGAATTACTATGCTATCTACTTTAGTTTTTATGTTACTATAATAATCACAGTCGTTCAAAAGCTAAATTATTTCGTACATTTGAAATTATACTACGCAATCATATTGCAAATACAATCCTGATACACAAATTGGTGATACAAATTTTTGCTTTTTCGTAAATTTTGCAATAACAATCTATGCTCAATATAGACTTCTTACAACAATGAAATAGAAAGGCGGGATAGTAAAGTGCTGAAAGATATATACAGGGTGTTTCATAATATATGCGCAGGACTTCAGGATGTGATAGTTCGTCCAAAAATTTTGAAAAAAGTTTCTATCGACTAACCCTCAAAAATGCACCATTTTCGAGATACAGGGCGTTGAAATTTAATTAAAAAAAATCGTTTTTGCAAATATCTCCGGAACCGTTTATCGGTAATATCGTTTTGTTATACATATAACAGGGTAAATCGCTTTTCAAATATCAAAATTAACAAATAACAAAATATCAAAATTGTATACGAACGATATTGTAACATTGTTTGGTAATAATGAAGTAGTAGTAGATAGATCCATAGTTAAATCAACTCAGCTAATCTAACTTTTTTTTTATTTTAAATAAACCTTACTGGATTTATTACTAAGAAGGATGAAGGTGATTCCACGAACGATAAGCTCAACAATTGGATTCCATGAACGATAAGCTCAACAATTGCTAAATAAACGTATAAAATATTGTTTTAAGTAAACGTAAAATCTAAAGAATCTCACCATGTTTTGTTCACATAAATAATTGTAAGTTTTGAGTAATGATGAAGTACCTACAGTCTATTACTGTAAGCAGCACAGCATATGCAACAAAATTCAGGTGTATGCAGAAACGGTCAATAGTAGGTCTAGGAAAATATTTAAATAAATGTTAAGAAACCATTTATTTAAATTTTTATTTACAAAATATGCAGGATGTTTAACTCTAATTAAATTTTACTTATTAAAGTATGGAAGTATTATATTATTTCTAGCGTGAAATCATAAAGTGTCCATATATTGAATCAGATTAAAGTATAGGCATATGTTGAAGCTCTATTATGTTGTACCAAAAATTGAGCAACCTCTATAGTTTTATACAATATAACACTGGACAACAATTAAATTTCTTCTCGGCTGACTTCCTTCTCTTCTATCTCTGACACTTGTTCCTAGCTCATATTGGTACGCTAATGCTAAATATCAAACCCATTTTTCCCTATTACGTCAAGTTTTCTCTGCACAGTATTTCCTGTTTCTCGATATCAAAATTCTTGAAAATTGTTAAGTAAGTGCCGTAAATCTTTAATTTCTCAAAGAATTTAAAGACATTGTAAATTGTTTATTTGCATCTGTAACAATGTACCATGTTTGTTGACTAAAATTGGCTTTGTACAATATGACCCATATGAGTGCATTTGTTTATCACCAGTTCAAGTAGACGCCCCATACCCCCATGTCCTACTACACAACGGGAATGATTTATTTTGAATTTCCTTTAAGTTAAAGAACACATATGACGTTATTGAGAAGGTTATAAAGTTACTAAAATATACAGTACATCATCATGAATCACCTTTCTGAAAACTTTTTATTTGGCTTTCAAAGAGTATACACAAAATGTCCGTGCTTTTTGTGACTCTGGGATAGTCAAGCTAGAAAGTAACACTGGATTCGGAAACATTGGTCTCCCAAAACATCACTAGATGTTGGATAAGTCAACTTTTACTCGACAGAGGAAAAGTAATTTTTCCACCCCTTTACATCATACTGGACTCTATGAAGCAATATGTTAAAACTCTACCTTTGCAATGTTGTGTTTCGAGTACATATATAGACTGTTTTCACGATTAAGTTACAAAAAAATGAAAGCTGGAATATTTGATAGACCTCGAATTATAACTTTAATAAGAGATCCAAATTTCATTAACTCTATGAAAGAAGCCTGGATTTCATTCATGATGGTCGCGAACAATTCTTTTGAAACAAAAAAGCATGCAATTATAAATATCTAGTGCAGGTAATGCTTGAAAAATTTTACCGCCTAGTTTGTAGTATGAGGACGAAGCTTCGTTTCATTCCTAATAATCACGATAGATTTCCCGAGAATGTAGGTGCTGTAAGCAATGAACGAGAAAATTCATTAAAATTTGAAAATCATGGAAACTCTGCACCAAGCAAAATGAGATGCTCATATGAAGGCCGACTACTGTTTCAGTGGTGGTATTCAGATGGACTACCAAACCAAAATACACATCAAAAAGTACTACAAACGAAAACTTATTCGCTGATTGTTATTTTCCCTTTGTAATTTTTTTAATAATTATTATATAAATACTTGCACTCTACTCGGGAGTAATATTGTATTTAAATAAATAAATGAATTGTTACATTTTATACTTTGGCTATACCGTATCACTTCTTGAGTAACGTAGTAACGTAGTCGCATTAATGATAAAACTAATTGTTAAACTATGATTTTCTAATTTAGCGCGCCGAAATTAATTAAAAGCAAGTCCCGTTTAGAGGTCAAAATCGTGTTGGCAGTGTTATCGATTAACAAGTCTTCCATACATTTGCGTTCGCTAGATACCCTAAAAAAGATTTATCTTCCGTTAACGCATTAGGCGAACATCCTGTATCTTATCCGCCTCACTTCCTCAATATATTGTGATATAAGATTTGTGGTTTATAGCTCACAGCCATCAATAAAGAATCAAAGTCAAGTAAGGTATATAAGTATCAATACAGACATTCCAAAAATATGTTCGCAGTAGCTCTTGTAGTATTTGGTATTGTAATTTTAATAAATACTCCCTATAATCATACTTTTGCCTTGTAACAATATAAAATTGATACGGATATGTAATCTTTATACTTTAACAATAACAACATGTTGATTCTCAGCTTTTTTTAACCCGTACTGAAATTATAATGGTTTTAATAGATTCAGCGAACTTATGAAGATGTTGCGCAGCTTTGCAATATGGTCAAGTATAGCTTGAATGTTGTTTCATTCTCCTTATATAATATTAGAATTTTGTATATACATATATAGACATATGATACTTCTGACAATTCTCTTCTTGATATTCGGTGATTTTGGTGTCAGTGGAGGTATCTACATAGTATACAGATCTACACAACTTCATTTCGTTCTAGAAAAGTATCTGACAATCTTTACGCTAAAACATGTTATACACATTAAGTTTGAAGCTTTGGGCACAAAGACGTGGGGTTCAGAATTATAAAATTCTGATTACAATGGATAAACATTAGGTAACATTTTACAAACTTCTGATTATCGCTGTAGATATGCATAGCGCATATGGTATTAAAGTGCAAACGAATAAATATCAATATAATGCAACGTGTCAATAAATTGTAAATCTAATCATTTTCGACCTTGATATAAATTAGCGACGTTTAAATATAGTAACAGTAATGAGAAATATTTGAAAAAAAACTAGGAAATCAATGCATTTACCAATAATAATAAGATATAATATGGACGTATAAAACCAATAGATGCATAAAAGACAAAGTAATTATTATATAAACTATTTCATAATATATTACGCACGATGATAGAGGTTACCTCACTCGTTACGTGCTTCTTATGGAATGTTTACAGTTATCTTTCCATATGTTTTACGACTGCTATACGCTACATAACAATTGTCAATCACAATAATCATTTTTCTTGACATTTACCCTAGCGTATATAATCTTTTTATCGAGCAGAATAATTGAAATTGCTTTGATGACGTCGGTGTATATCTTCATCATGCAATAATATGGTAATCTATAACGAAATTGGAAATAATTCTAATTCTTTTAAGTGTCACATATGACACCGATTATTGGGTATAATAGTAGTCCTTGTAAATATAGTCCTGCTTCTATTGCATATTGGAATGTGTGTGGGTATTTTAATGTTCAAGTATACACAATCCCCTTCATTTGTACAGTTATATGCGAAAATTATTTGAATAATTAAGTCTTTAGAACGTTTTCATTGTCACAATATAGGTGTAGCCTCAATTTTTTCCATAGCAAAATCTCTACCGTAGCCGCAATTACTCATACGTATATGTGACGATGCGAAACTATAATATTGTTCACTTGTTTCTATTATGTTATTCACTATCTAAACAGCGCACACATGATTTAGTTAGTTATAAGAAAAACCGCAGTAGAACAATTATTTTCTAGAATTTGTACTTATATGATTTCTAACCGACGAACCGTTAGTAAGCGTACGCTATTTTTGGTAATAAAGATCAAACAATTTGATAAGTATGTGCAACTAAATCTATAGAAGCTTCATCTGCATGTTTGCTCAGTACCTACCACGCGTTTCCATTGTAAAATGGATACTGAAGTATTTATAAAGTAATATACTTTCATTAAACCTAAACCATCAGTTTAGGTTTAGGTTGTATTGTGTAATGTGAATCCAAGGATTTTCTTAGATATCGAACCTTTCATACTTAATAGCCCGAGCGATGGTTTTTCAAAATGCTTTCATTTAACGAATATCATTTAGGACGTCTTTATTATATAATACAATGGTATTCGCCTCTACGTTTCTGTTTCAAACATGTTTTATTCTGTAGTGGAATACATTGAGCAAAACCACTATTACGTATCGTGCCAGTCCACTAGAGTCTATGCGAAGCTTAAAAGGTAACATCGTCCTGCTTTCTACAGGAGAGGCTGCTCTCTTATATGGTTACTCGTCACTATCTAGGCATCGCAGATTTATATCCTAATTCGCACTAAAGTTGCATAAATAGCTTTTGGTGGTATTGAAAGGCCATGTAGGTTTTGTTTTTGTTTAGCGATTACGTTTGCCCAGGATTGTTCATCCCCCAACTCTTTCATTTCCTAAAACATTTCAGCAGATTTTCCGAAGAATTAACGGGAAGGCATTCTCAGTAAGAATATTGTTATTGTAACGGCTAAGTATTCCCCAAAACATTCTTTTGGAGGTACTAATAGGTAGCCGGCTTATTGTATCTGTTTCATCATGTTTCTTTCATCCTGTAATAAAATATTTAGATTTTTTCAAGCAGAACTACATGCATAATGTAATCATTAATACGCATACCTAATAACTCATTACTCACTATTAGTCTGCTGTCTTGAATATTGCCTATTACATAATCTGAATAAATTATTGCACATTAAGTAATAGTGTTAATATATAGTTAGAACTTAGTCTGTAAGTTGTAAATATTGTCGCATATTGTATACTGAAACCTATGTTCCGTATAAAGCGAAACAAAATAAACTTGATATTGTACATATCTAGATTAATAATTAATTCGATCGTGATAACTAATTGTATCATACAATGCAAGGATTTATACAATTATGATTTCCTCATAGAAACAACTTCTAAGCTAAAACATATCTATAACAATCTATTGCTTTTTATAATTCCACTAAACTACTCAATCAAGTTGGTTTAATCGATGGCCGATTACATTATTGATCACTTAGTAATATTGACTTTTTCAAATTGTTGCACTGTTATTTAAAAATATTTTACTGTTATGTATGTGACCTTTAATTCAATATAGCAAAATGCTTACATTGTCACGTGTTTTAAAAGGCTTTAGGGTATATACATTTTATATAGAATCCATTAGAAGACTTTCAGTACTATATGCAGCTATGGAATCGTAGAATGATAAGTTAATACAGAAAACATAATTAGAGGCTTGATTTGTTGAACTGAATATCACCCAATTCTACTAATTTTATATTCCTTTTTTGTATGACAACGTGCTCTTTGCCCTGAAAAAAGTGGTGAAGAGACCAGCAATACAACCAATAATAATCTAGAATCTACAATAGTTATTTAATACTGGTTAGTTACAACTTTTTCCCGGATTTCATGGATACTACAAATTATAAGACAATTATAAAACTAAATTTGTTGCATTGACTAATAGTATAAAGTGCTTTTGACCTAGAGTAGCTTGTTGTAGTTTTAATCTTTTCTGTTGTAATTTTAAATGCATCTCGAAGATTTGAATAAACCTGTACTTTTTATTAGTTTTTAGTGTAGTGGCAAAATGTATCGAAAATCCAAGTTGAACCCCCTGTAAATAGAAAGCTACTTTTAAATTACTTTGCATTCTGAAAGTTTTCTTTTTGTTTCAGCCCATTCAAGTACGAGAACTTGCCCCGGAAAATTTGCCTACCATAGAAAAATTAGGAATATATACATCCAACAAAGATAAGACTTCATCATTGGTGCAGCAAGCACTTACATTAGACAGAGGCCTCTGTGTCGCCAGAGATATAGGATGGGGCGACCCAGAAAGAATGGCGCCACCAAAAGTACAAGAATACGTCCAAAATATATTTTCAAATTCTTCTATTAAATTTGATGTAATCTCTGATATAAATGTACTTACGAAAGAATATCCCCTCTTCGAGGCTGTGAATCGTGCTGCCAGCGTTGTTGAAAGACATTGCGGAAGAATCATCTATCTAGAATACAATCCACCTGACCCATCTACTGTAAAGGAAACTGTGTTTCTTGTTGGCAAAGGTGTAACATACGACACTGGCGGCGCAGATGTCAAAGCTGGTGGCATTATGGCTGGAATGTCGAGAGATAAATGTGGAGCAGCTGCTGTAGCCGGATTTATGCAGATTGTGGATCTGTTGAAACCTGATCATGTACGAGTAGTTGCAGGTATGAGTATGGTGCGCAATAGTATTGGGTCAAACTGCTACGTGGCTGATGAACTCATCAAAGCACGATCTGGAGCTTTGGTGAGAATTGGGAATACAGATGCTGAAGGTAGAATGGTTATGGCTGATGTACTTTGTAGAGTAAGTAACGTTGTAATACTCTTTCTTAAAAATAGTCGCGTAACATGTATTGTACTAATAGTACAAGCTATTTCACACAAAATGTATTAGTATCTTCGGTAATTGTTACATGTACGACATAACCATTATTTATAGAACCCTGAATTATATATTAAATCACTGCAGAAGTATTCTAGCCTTTTATGAGTGTAACAGTTGTTGTTCTGAAAAGAGTATGACTTCCGATAATTTAAATAACTTTCTTTTTAAAAGAACATTGCAACATACTCAACGGTACTAAGTTTGTGCAACCTTAATCTAACAATTTGATAAACATATAGCAGTAAAGGTTATATTAATTAATTAATCAATCACCTACGCAATTGAAGCAATCACTTAATTATCAACTGCTTTGAAATGACAATGTCGATATCCAGGTGACAATGAATTTATTATAACTGAATCATTCTAAACACTATTTTGTCATTTTCAGAAAGATAATGTAGATTAGAATGGCTAAAATTAACGATATTGTTTCGGATAGGTACTTTCTTTTTACGTTTACTTGATAAATTACAAACCAACAAAAATGTCACTGGAGTAACTTTAGCTTCGTTATCATTGTATTTGAAAAGCTAGAGGATGATTAACAAGATAGCTGACGCTACTTTGAAGGTCACCAAATATGACATAGTATTATTCTGAACGTTTAAATTTTAATATATATATAAATCTATTTTTAGCTCTTTCGGTCTTACTTGTACAAAAAGTAGATACGTAATAACTGTACTCACAGTTTAGGCAGAAGGTGGGCTATAGTAGAGACTGGATATGTTAATAAAGCTAAGGAGTAGGAACATAAGTTTTCGGAATTCTATATCAAATTTATTTCAACCAATATTCAGGAAACCAACAAACACATTACTAACTTTCAATGTCCATTTAATGGCAAAGAAAGCGAGCAACACAATATCCGCCAAAAGAAGAAGAACAGTTCGAAAAATGTATTACAATTGTCTTGGGCAAATGTTATTAAGAGAACGTTGAAGGTGTCGTCTCCGTAATGTATTAAATAAAATTAAAAATTGATTCCGTAGCTCGGCAATGTTACTACCTGGTTCAGCGTCAGCTTTGTTTTTTAGATCACTTCACAATAAAAAATCTAGTAGGTAGAGATCCGATGCCCTTGCAGCCTACGTATTACGCCACTATTTCTGATCCACTGATTTGGAAATTTGATTTAAATGACCACAAGCTGCCTTTGTATTTTGCCGTAGTGCACAATCATATTGAAACCTCCTCAAATTTATATTATCTCAAAATTCTGTAAATGTAATTCTAATAATATTTAGGTATCGTTCTGAATTTAGATTCTTGTCCAAATAAAAGTATTTTGAAATTAAAACTAGTAATTACCTTTTCTCCATCTTTCGGGCTGGACCAATAGATCCACAAAAAACAATGCTTCTATTTAATGTAGTTAACAATTTTCTATATGGTCAGCCTTTCTGGATGTTATTGAAATTAAATTCGGCTCTATATTACTGAATTATGATAAGTTTAAAACGAATTACATTCGCGATAAATGGTAAAAAGCAATAAATTGGCGGGGATATGTTGAAACGTTTTTTCATCTGATTCCAGCACATCATATTGTCTTTAGCATTGTTACATCCAACATCTTTTTTGCAGTCAAACATTTTACTTTACTAATTAAGGATATATAATACCTACATGAAAAGATATCAGAAAAAATGATTCTATTTAATGACGTGAAGATTTGCTATGGCAGGTATAACAAAAATGAATTTGACGACGTTCAAAACAAGATCAAATGTTTTAAATAAAGTCTAATTATACCGCAATAAATAGTTTAAAAAAGTGTCTGCAGAATGTATAAGTTTGTTGTCATTCTCATAATAATAACTTGAGAAAGAAATAACATTTTATTTTTTTGATTTTCTGGAACAAATTGTTGCCCAGCTCTAAATTAGGAAACAAACTAGAATTTTTGTATTATTCTGTACATTATAAGACTACTTACCGGAACACATTGCAATATATTTTTTGTTTGTAATATAGTTGAAACGAATTTATGATTTTGAAATTATGTGTAACAGTGGGAAACAATATCTGGATTTAAAAAAAGGAAGCGCAATGGTAGCTTGAGAATATCTGCGGACTAGCTCCGTTGGAATATATGAATTCTAGATCAAAAGAGCAAGGTAGACGATTTTGTGTATTTTTGAGGTTTGCCAAATTAAAGATAAAAAATATTTCTTGTGATATATAGACCTAATACTATTATTGCTATTATTATTAAACAAATTGTCGGCTTCAGAGAAACTTTGTTTGTATACATGTAATTGGTTCGCTGATTATTATATTATCCTAATGAATTATATTTTATGAAAGTTTTCTATATTACTTCATCTAAATTAGTGCTCACCTCGACTTTAAAGTTTTCCTGATAAGCAGTTGGTAGAGGATTCCTTTACTATGGTATCCATTTCTACTTTTCTAAATGATTCTACATTCGTTTCTATTTCACTGAATATATGCACACACTACAAACTAACTTCATTGATATATTGCGCAACTTTCCCAACTCTAAGCACTTTCTAGAAAAATTGAATTTACAATTTAATCCCTTTAATTCTACAAAAGATTTAATTCCATTTATCAATCCTTTAGGAAAGCGGCATCTGTTTGTTTTTTCCTTCAAAGGCTTTACTGGCAAGTTTTATGATAATGTTAATAATGTATTAGTTATTGTTTTAAATTACTTCTGCAATTTTATTGTTTTTGTCAGATGAGATCGTTAAGCCGAGCTATAATACTTAATTAAATATGAAGACAAAATAATAGAACATTATCACTAAAACAAAATCGTAGTATATTATTCAAACTTGAATAAATGTAAGTTGTTGTTTTATGTTTACTTACAACTTTAATAATAATTAATATTGATTTTCTTCTATTCACTTGAGCATACTCGGCTGAATGTAATTGCAGTGATTTACTAACTACCTTGGTTAATTATATTAAATAAATTTCGAAGACTTCTCAAATTGTATATAAAAATATGATCATAAATACAGCTTAATGATGTTAGATAATTAATTCGCTGTACTAAAATAATGTAATATACCTATTATCAAATACTTAAGAACCAGACTGTACTATAATTACACGAGGAAGACTTGGTTCAATTGAAAAATAAGTTATTAACATTAATGCCAGTTTTAAATGGATATTATCACATTCCACGATAAGTGTACTAGATCATCAAATGCAAGGTTAACAACATCAATACAATACGTAAATATGCACGTAATATAATTCCTCGTGCTACTGTATGCTAATCATTCAACTCGATATTACTCATACACGTTTCATATCCCAGACGTGGCCGTAATAAATTGTGTAATGTACAACATAGGTACTTAATTTTTGAAAGCATCAATATTGTCCGGCATATTTCTTGAATCAAAAATTTACCTAAAATTGTAAATCTAGACTGAAGTTGATACATAACTGAGAAAATAATTCATGCTTCTATAATTATCGAAAACACAAGCATATAGTAAGGAAAGCTAGTAACTCCAGTTAATAAGCTATGAGTAAATTATCCTCCGCTGTAATTGCTGCTATGCTATGTATTATTTGTTGTGCTTTTTTTTGATACTAAGCAAACTAACAGACTACATTGGGCAAACCAAACAATATTTACAAGACAGAATTAGGCAACATAAAAATAAAAACAGTAATATCACTGCATTAAAAAAACATGAAGATAATTTCGAACATAACTTCAAATTTGAAGACACCAAAATATTACATAGAGGGTAAGCAGAAAGTAAGGGATGTATTATCAAAACCATGAATCACAACAAATTATAACTACGTATTGTGTTATTTAATAATTATATAGCTAAAATAGAAAATAATGTAAGAATCAATTTTTGTAGTGTAGACAGTTATTTTATTTGAATTGCACAAATAAATATAAAAATGTTTTTTTTAACGTAACCTTGTGATACAATATGCTTTTAAAATCATAAGAGTAAATTCATATTGAAAAGTTATATAAAGTGTACCCTAAAATGTTTGTAGTAGAAAGTGTTTCAAACGAAAGTTACCCTTACATATTTAAAGAAACTTCTTGGTCAATCGGCTGGTTGATGAAATATTAAAACAAATATGTAAAAAAACAATACTACATAACGGCAAAGATGTTGTTTCCCTCTACACTAACATTCCAAATAGCTATCAATTTGTGGAAAAAAATGTAAAGAAACCTCCCATTAAACGATTTTTCTTAAATTAAAATTATCGAAAGTTAACCTTGCATCCTCTGTGATAGCTCAACTAGTTATGGAGGATCTAGTAATTTGCCCTTTTTTAAGAAATATTAGATGATTGCATAAAGCTTACTAAGAATAATGAACAAATAGTATTGCAGCTGTTTAATTGTAAAAAAATACAATTCACCATTGAAATAGAGGTAGACCACAAAATAAATTTTCTAGATTTAACTCTCATAAAAAACAAAAATAGTATATTAACAAAATTATATCATAAATCTACATAAGTTTCGTTACATGAACAATGCTGCACCGAAAATATTAGAAAAGCACGATTATAGGGTATGCAAATCGCGATAAATTTAACATCCCCCATGTTTCGTAAAAAGTAATAGAAAATGCAAAAAAACCTGGGGTAATACAAAAATTTTTTATAAACCAAAATAAAAAATTTTTAGCACTACCAAATTGTCATCTTATCAGAAAAACTAAGCAAAGTGTTTAAACCATATTGTAGTTGAATATAATAATTGTAAAAAACTATTCACAAATCTAAAATCAAAATTGCCCCTAAAAAACAATCAAATCTCATCTACAAAATACCATGTAGCGGATTCGTACGTTATACAAAACTTTGCCCAATTATGCAACACAAACCGATTCAAAAACAGTAATATCACTGGCTAAAAAAAATGTTACTCTTACATTTTACACCGTAAGATATTCAATAAGTTTAAGAAGATACCTTCAAATTTGAATGACACCAAAATATTACATAGAGAGTATGATAAAATTGGGATGTATTAGAAATGATATGAAAATCAAACAAGAAAATTGAAATCTGACAAAAATATGCTATCTAGAATTTATCATTCTATTATTTAATCAAAACCTTCACAACAAATTATAAACGTATTGTGTTATTTAATAATTTTAAAAAGAAATCCAGCATCTGTTTTAAAGTAATGTAAGATCAATTTTTGTAGAGCAGTTATTTTATTTGAAACAAATAATCCATCCAGTAAATTAACAGAGAAACCCAATGGTCACGTTCCAATATTCAACGATTGTTAAAGAAAGGCAGTCCAAAGAAATAAATACTTGCCTTTAAGTTTACAACAATGGCACCAAAATTTACCGAGTATGATAAAATTGGGGTAATAAATTTTTAGAGAAAAATCAGAACGCGGCAAGATAGTTGAATTTGTGCTACCTTGACAAAAATATGCATTATTCGACGTACCCAAGAAACCCAAATTTATCGCCCGTTTGAACATGTTCATGAAAGTCGTTTCAATTTTTGTGCGTCGATCGGAGGGAGAAATAGAAAGTGCTTATACTAACGGCCAGTTTCAATGCAAAATTGCCAGTATTGGGCGATTTATAATCCAAAGTAGGAACCAGTGTTATCAAGAAATTATTGGTTTGTCCACTTTCATTACCAGATTGGATAGATACTGTTAACTTTGCATAATGTACTGGAACCAATTTTGAATGATTTCCCACTTCACATTTGTCGCAATATCCATTTCCAGCACAATAAGTGACCTTATCATTTATCAGTTGGTACTCAAGAATAGTCGGAAATTATGTTATTTCAGAGGCTACGAAATATTCACTGGGATATCAGATGTTCAGAGTATCAGATCCGAGGATTTGATACCGTTCGTTTTGTTTTGGAGCTATCTGAGAAAACAAATCTACCAGCTATCAACCGTTGATAGAGGTAAGCTACTATGAGAACGTCCTCGTGGAGTATGCGAACAAAGTAGGGACCAATTTGCCAACCAGGCTTATTGGCGAATTCAGTCAGAGAACCGTGGTGTGCATGCAAAATACAGGCGGTTTTGTGGAGTGATTTTACTTCTTTATGTACTTTTGTTTTAGTTAGTTCTCTTTCGTGCTTGTTTGTTTTGTTTTAACTTTTTATTCTTAAATAAATAAAATTGCTAGAACTGAAACACAATAAGATGATTTCCATGGGAGATCACTATGTACAAAATTTCCTAAATGATTGCAGTCGGCAATAGTTTTAGTTTTAAGCGACTTTTTTTTCAACATTTTTCAAGTCGAAGTGAATGGCTTCCATAAGAAGTGAAAAGAATTAATGATGTAATGACCAGGCTGTGTATGTTATCTGAAATTTCCTCTCGATAAAGTTTATGTAAATATCACCACTGCAGAATTTGTATCCACAAAAGAATTGCTATGCAGAGATATACCAACAGAGTTTTTGAAAACAAAAGCAACAGATTAGTTATAATTTATCATTCGGCATTAGGTTAACTGATACAGTTCTTAAGGAGCTCTACCGCTGTACTACTAAACTAAGCAACTTAGCAACTCTTTCTTATCAGAACTGCTCTCACATTCGTTGCAATGTAGTTCAACTCATTTTCCTAATGTTACTGTATTAACTACGAATTAAATTATTATAAACGTAGTGACATTGACCTTTAAAATGTATTAAAACAATAACGTTGAGCGGTTTCACGTTAGGTATTCAGTTTAAAATATCGTTAGACTAGCGAGACATTTTTAGGGTTAAATATAAACACATTAACCACATCTTAATCTTGAACTTCATTAGATCCCGGACAAGTAGTGAAAGTAACTTCAAATTAGGATCATTCCACATGAGCGTTTCCGCCTTCTTCTAACCACTTTGTTGTCGTTCTAAGTTGTGCAAAATCTACGTTAATTAAAGTATAATATTATCCCCATATATAATAATAATAATAATTCATTCAATAATCCCACGAAAATCAAGATATTTGTGAAATATATGAACATGGGTTGCGATTGCAAACTTTTTACCGCAACATCTCATGGGAAATGGTAAAGTTAAATGCGATTCAAAATAAAGAATGCGACTGTCACACTGTAGGTGTTGGAACTGTGTTCATGCATTTTAATATTCGTCAAATAATCCGTCTTTATGCTTCAAAAATAATTCATATATTACTTTTCCATTAAACGCAAATGTGGTTCGGTAAATATGCCACAGGTTAAAAAAATATAATATCTAGGTACAGCAAGTATTAACAGAACAGCATAAAAATTGCCACTTCTAATGCAATATTTATTACTTCTTGTATAGGTGTAAAGGTATTGGCACCTGCATACATACACATACATACATGTAGATATAAAACGGTAGCCATAGGCATAGTAAACATGATATTTATTAAAATATAACGTTATCGTTATCAATATCAGATGTAAATACTTATATACTAGAAATAAACTAATGATAACAATTCTAAAAAAAACAGATATTTATTGTTTATCGAATTTTGATTGGCAAGTCTTGCAAATAAATATTCCACGCTCAGTAGCTGCTGCTGCAGTTCTTTTAGAGCAAGTCGAATGATTAGTTCTGACCGAGTATAAGCATTTTAGGCATGGATTACAACTTGATATTAAGAATACAAATGTAACACTATGCTTTGAATATTTAAGCTACTTCAGAAGATACAAATCTGCTTATCTCAAAATCTTCGGTATCAAAAGTTCTTATAATCACAGAAGATAGTATTGGAATTATATCACTTTGTTCGTCAACTACACTTACTGTTATCTTCCAAATTTACCGCAGTAATTTTGATTTTACATGATTAAGTGTTTGTACCATTTACCTTTGGTACCTTTGTACCATTCTTCATTGTTTTAACTGATTTTTTCTATTTTGAGTTCTTTGTTGGTTCTTTCAATGTAAATTATAAATTCTTCAACTATTGTTGTTAGAAATAGAAGTAGTTGTTAGTAATAGAAATATACTTGTACCGTTTAGAATTATCATGTTGGGAATACATTTATTTACACATTTTTCTTTGAAATACTAAAACTTTCGATGGCTCATATTCATCACTCTCGTGTATTCTAGTAATTTCAATTTTTTCTGTAAACTTATTTTCGTTCCTAAGTGACATTGAGATTTTATAATCAAAAAAAGTCTGCATTATCCTCATAATTTTTGGCATTGTTTCTATTTGAAAAGGCTACAAAATTAAAAACTTTCCAGCTAACGTTTCCTTGAAACTTATCAGTCTTCAAATATATTTATATAAACTTATCCAACCGTATTTACACACATATCATAACTTAGAGATGGTGTTAAATTGTTTCGCAAATCCTTGTTGAATGTTTTATCGGAATTGTTCATTCTTTCAAGACACTATTTGACAAATTGTATTTGATTCACAGCTTTGTCAAGAATAATTCAAATTTACCTTATGCTAGATCTTTACGTCGGTTATGCTTGTCCACGCTGCAACGGCTGGTCTCCACCCTGTCCTGATCGGCTTAAAAGCAGCTACATCTGCTTGTTGCAGAATCCTGGTGGCGTTCTCTGAAATAGCATAATGAATAGTATTTGCAATCTGTTGCTCCAAGAGGATTATGGGAAATATCACTTCCATATGTTTATAAAATATCCTGGACTTTATTCCTATAGATTTATTAAGTGCTATAACCTAATTTCGTGGAACTGATTTAAAATTATCGTTAGAGGAGTAACATCCTCTGATGCCCCAAAGGTGAACATGACTGCTAAAAACTAATCTGCACTGTCAGCTACATTTACACTTTATAACTTCTTAAAGACAAAAACTTTTTTCATTTTCGCACCCAGTTCATTTCATTCACATACAAAATGCGTACTAGATCCAATAGAATGCTCTCGAAAGTTTCTTTAATCGAATACTGTTTTATATTTTCTATCTGCCCTCTAATTCCATCTCGAACATTTTTTAAATAGTAGTTACTATTTCGATAGTTCATTTTGAAGTATCGGGATATCTTCTCATGAACGCCATATACCATCCCGTATTGTTCTTAAAAGGATTATTACGTAAAAGCTGGACCAAAAATTGCTTTAGAGAATAGTGCATTAAACAAGAATAGCAAAAGTTTTTGACAAATTCATACCGATTGGAAAAATGTAGTTGTTGTCAAGTATTGTTTACGTGGACTCTCGTGATAGTTGTTGGCACTTATTATTAAATCGCAAAAACTAAATTGGAAATAGCGAACAAATACATTACATAATTAGATAGAAACAATTTAAATTTGAGAGAATGTCAGATAGGCGGATTTTTGAAGTTATGCAGCAGGCGTCATTTGACAGTTTTAATAACAGCTTACTAAAAATTAAAGGTTTCGTTTACAGCATGACACATGTAATGTAATAGTAGTAGTTTATGGTGTCCATTTGGTATTAATTAGGTAGCTTTAATGTAAATTTATAAATATACGTTTAAAATGTTTTAAAAGTAAAATTTGCAGGCAAGCGTTCACGCTGTATTCATACAGTTAAAACTAACAGTTTTGTGTAACAGTAATCTAACAGTTGATTAGACATCGCTAAAATAAATGTCTCCCGGAATGTGGTCAAGATGTTCGTTAAACAGAGTAGGTAATACACATTTAATTCACACAAACATGGCTTTGTTGTATAAATCTCTCAAACTAGTTCTAGTAGAAAGCAGCTGTACTGCAAGTACTATTCCATAAATACTATTATTAAATTACTAATTAAGTATTTTGCCAAATAAATGCAATTCGAACTTCCTGAGAAAGCATTATTTAAAAGTGCTTTTTGTGTTGCCTACAGTGTAAACAAATTTATCGTTTCAGATGAAAGAACTCGCCTTGGATGCCATCAACCCGCATCTCTTTACAGTTGCTACATTGACCGGTCACGCTTTCCTTACTGTTGGACCTGGCTACTCTATTGGTAAGGAATTCTTTATAAATATTCATACGTATGTACTATTCGTCTCTGTATTATTCTCTCTCGCTGAAGTAGAAAATACCTGATATATAAGTTTATTAAAAAAATAGTAATGTGAATTTACATGTCTTACTACCTAGCTAAAATGTGTTTAATTGCTATGTATAGCTAACGATTCTTGCACTTGTTTGCAACAATTTTCTTGCGTTAGTCATATATCTGCGCAAAGTGTTACATTGAAGTGCCGGCTATAGGTTTGTGTCTATTAACATATTTATATCACAGCTGTACTGCAAGTACTATTCCATAAATACTATTATTAAATTACTAATTAAGTATTTTGCCAAATAAATGCAATTCGAACTTCCTGAGAAAGCATTATTTAAAAGTGCTTTTTGTGTTGCCTACAGTGTAAACAAATTTATCGTTTCAGATGAAAGAACTCGCCTTGGATGCCATCAACCCGCATCTCTTTACAGTTGCTACATTGACCGGTCACGCTTTCCTTACTGTTGGACCTGGCTACTCTATTGGTAAGGAATTCTTTATAAATACTCATACGTATGTACTATTCGTCTCTGTATTATTCTCTCGCTGAAGTAGAAAATACCTGATATATAAGTTTATTAAAAAAATAGTAATGTGAATTTACATGTCTTACTACCTAGCTAAAGTGTGTTTAATTGCTATGTATAGCTAACGATTCTTGCACTTGTTTGCAACAATTTTCTTGCGTAAGTCATATATTTGCGCAAAGTGTTATTGTTGAATTGCCGGCTATAGGTTTGTGTCTATTAACATATTTATATCAACTAAATATATTTTATGATATTATATGTACATCGGCAATTTCACTGTTTTCGAATATCTTAACATATCATTCATATCACTAAATGATTGGAAGTATTGCCTGAACATTCTAGTCTAACTGTTATGCAATGAAGCGCAAGCCGTTTGCTCTGTTGAATTGGAACATTAAAGCATTTAAGTCATACTGGCTACTAAATGGAATGGGTCTTCCTCAGAGTTCGATGTTAGAAGGAATTCTATTCGAATTTGATCTTTCTCTCCCGAAGGTAACAAATTAACGAAATGATTAAAGAGTTGAAGATGAATGTTATGAAAATATAAACGACCTTTAGGGTTAATAATTGTTTACAAGAGAATACAACAAGATAAAATAGGTATGCCTCATACATGTTGCTAACGGATCCACCTACATACATACCTCAAAACAAAAGCTTCATTTAGTACTCACCCGAGTGAGTGGGTTTGAATTTGGTTCAATCAACTTAGAAGGTGTGTAAAGTTGGCATATATTTTGGCTCTGTAGTGTATGAACGCTACATACAGATTAGCCATCATGTTCTATTCAAAGAAGTTCAAATTGTCATAACTGGCTCTGTTTATTCCGAGAGAAAGATCAACGAGGTAGTGGAAAAAAAAGATGGATAATATCAAAAGGAATGGTAGTGTACATTTGTCTACTACATGGATAATAGTTGCAATTTACGATACTGGTATGTCGTGGTGTATTGCTGTCACTTCTAGCGTGGTTCATACGAGTTAGCGTGATTCTCTTCCAATTCATCTTTACTACTAACTAGCCTGTTCTTTCCTTTCTTTGTTTGCTTATTTTTACTTTACAAAATAGTGTCATCAATTCCTTCTTCCTCCTTTAAGTGACCTTTTGACCATTTCGTATCGTCGCTGTATCACAGACCTTTCTTGCAACTTTCGCAGATACACACATTCACACATCTAGGCTCTACAAAAACAAAAAAATATTATATATATTATTACATATATTTATATATAATATAAAGACAAGCTAAATAAAATAGATATCTAGATTAAAAATTAAAAATTGAAAAAAATTAAATCAGATTAGTGCTACAATGCAGAGTAGAACTTAATGAAATATAGGTAAATAATGCAACTGATACAAAATACCTAGACATAATGTGCGCTAGACCATTAACTTGGTAAGAACACATATTTACAAGCGACGTCGGATTACATTACAAAAATCTACTGAATAATTAATAGCAACTTGGAAGTAAACCTAGACTACAATTCTCAAGCCGGAGTGGGCCGGAGTGGAGCTATGACATTTATTTGTTGGGAAGAGCTCGTAGTGCCAATCTCAATACTTTCAAATTTTCGGGAAACAAATTGTGCGATCCGTAGTTAATGTTACTTGATATACTACATCACTGTCAATAGAAATATATGTAATGGTAGCATCCACGAAAGCGGATATTAAGCGCTGTATGTTAAACCATAACATATCCGCAAAACGATTGTTTACAGAAAAAGTGCGTAATAAAAGCATTGCCAATGAATACATTGCTCTTTAAACGTAGTGGATGCGTGTGGATGCACACGTAGATAAATAGGTTACCACTTAATACCTACATCTTTACATACTTTCTACTTTGGACCAAAAATTAGTGCTAGAAATTGTACGAATTATTCTAGTACGTAGTCTATGACTTTGTTTACATATATAGGGACGGCCAATTATGTATTATTATTCATTATTTACTTATATACATATGTAATCTAGTAATCATTTCGGAACTTATTTTTCTACAAACTAAACACAGTACTAAACAGTGACACCTCTGCACGGCTAGCTTCAATAAAAAATGCGATAGTATTTCATAGCTTACGATAATGTAATTACTTTTAACACGAAGTGTTCAAGACTAAGATGACAGATAACACGTATCAGTGTCTTACATTTAAATCATTCAATAAATCGATTATATGCTATTTCATATTGTTATTTGGACTTCGACGTCAGAAAATTTAATTTAGTTCTACTTGCTCTTTCTTCAGTATGTACTAGTATTGTACACATGGTATTATTGCATTTGTTGGTTCACTATACCATTTTAAAGTAACTTTGCATGAAATAATTTTGATTACTACTTTTCATATTTACATACCTACATAGATGCATTTAATAATAATAATTCAATATGTTTAGTAAATACTATCCCTTTGAAACAATCTATACACGGAAAACTTTTATGTAACAATGAGAAGCAAAATATATTGTCTAGCTTTGAATTAGACGAATATGTGGCTAAAGTTGTAAGTTTTGATATATTCTAAGTTTTTGATAACTTTCTTAAGTTATCATTAGAGCTATCAAATTGATCGCTTATACTGGTGTATTTCTTTCACTGCTGTCTTGATGTATTAAACTCACTGAATAAATTACTCAGAGAAAAACATAGTGGTAGAGGAGATAACAAATTTGTCGTGAGGATTTTGTAGTAATAACCACCACAATTGGTTGTTTATGGAGGAGACACAATGGCAACTCCTACTAAAATAAAAGTGATATGAATCAATTTTTTGTAGTTGCATGTTTCAATAAACTTTAATACCGGATGATGTGTCAACGAACCAACCATATGTTAACAATGAACAATAGACTGAAGTGAAGTAATTATGTTGTGCTAATATATATCACAAAATGGAGTTAGAGGAACTGGCAAATCTTGTACACTATTTGTCTATCAACGGTTTGGGGTAGGTATATGCCGTGTTTATTGATTTATACGTATAATTTGCCCAACTATTACTTGTTAATCCAATCCATCCACCAATAAGGAAAGGATCACTTTTATTGCAATGCGTTGTTATTTTTATGTTCAATGTTACGGTACTTCTGTATATGTTATTATTTTTACATACTTACGCTACATATTCGACAGCACTTCCTTTAGTTGCTAACACTTTGAACTCCGCCTGTGTTATTTGTATGGCACTTCATATTACGTTGATTATTACTGTGAATTTTTTTAATTTACTGAAAAGTGCTGAGAACAATAATTCATAAATATATGAACATATTTGCAGTCATTTTCTTTGCTGTAGTTGTGAAGTACATACTTAACTATAATTTTATGCTATTATTCATTACCACAATTTTGTGGTATTGTTTTTACTGCAAATTACTCCTACCGTTTACTATTTGATGAAGTTACAATAATATTGTATTTTCAACTAACCGCGATTTCCGATAATTGTAGTAAATTTTGTTACATATTTCTCTCCGTGTATATGTATGGTTTTTACACCTGTACAATTATTTGGCAGCTTTAGTTACCATGCAGTGTTATAGTACTTGTAAAGAAGTTAAAAATGGGACTAGTAAATGGAATATTGGACAATAGATACTGTGCATTAAAGTTTACGTTTGGTTTTGTGATATTGATATATTACAATAAACGGAATCTCATATTTACATATATTGTTAAATCAAGCATTTCAGATAGTAAACTTATCACATTGAATCTTCAAAAATTATCATCTCAAAATAACTGTAGGTATAAAGGATGATTTTGGCTTATAGAAAAAAATTGTGACTAGAGTTCTTTCATGTATGTTCTTCATGTAGTGTTCCAAATTTCTTGTACGCTACATAGCTCAATAAAACGTGGTTTTGTCATACTTTCCTAAAATATACGCTAACCTATCTGATACGGCGACATGACAAACTTAAAATAATCTTTATTAATTTGGAATGTATATATGCAGCAGTAGTTAATTCAAAATCCAGAAAAATTAATATTTTAGTTAATACGGGAATATATGGGATTATAGACTCAATGATAAACTTTAGTATATCTTCCCTGTTGCCAAATATTTCCTTTACAGCTACATTTAATGTATGTAAGTATTATGTGTTCAATATTAGTATAAGGCTGCGTTGGTGTATAATCCCAATAATCCTATCGAGGTGTCCTATTTAGAAATTTAAAGGTACCATTCAGAACAAAAGAAGAAAGTAATAATATAGTAGTGTTACAACGTGCATAACTACTTTTTTATATTAATATCATTTCATTAGAATATATTCTTCCATAAAAATTACAGAATGATAGAATCATTTTTTGTTGCAAACAATATGTAGATGAATTGAAGAGACCACGTCTTTAAGTTATCTAGTTGCTTTCTATCCTTTACGAAAGTTTTTCCTTTTCTCAAAATCTTCCAATTGCTTTAATATATGATTGACTTTTACAAGAGTATTAACTAAGAATATTTATATAAATTTTATGGAAATTTTAATCCCTGATATTTTATTCAAATTGCTATCACAATTAGCATATTATAAGAATTTAAAATATAATCAACGAGTAGAAAAAATACATTAGTACTGTGCAGTCTATCAATGTTTAATGGACTTAATTGCAACAATCTGAGTATGTCAAAGATTCTTTTACCAAAAAAAACCTACGGGCAGATAATGGGAATTTGCATAAAGTATTACAACTGTTAAATGTTTGGTCTAATGTTTTGATAAATATCGGCTTCTCTATGGTCTCGCGCAGATTTGAAAAAAAAAAAAACTATTCGGTCAAAGTACCTAGCTAAATAGAATTCCTGCTGATTCCATATATGTACATATTATGCCTTAATACTTGTCTACTGATGAAACAGTAGCTATATACAAAAAAAAATCTAAGAAATGGGGAAAGCATCTGTATAATTAATTTCATATGAACTGTAACAATAACATGAAATGTCACCGTAAAGATGCAAATGGAGACTTATTTAAATTACCATTAACTCATTTATTCTCACAAACTAACATGTGGTTGAATTTCAAGCTCTCAGTTGGAATATTGGTTATTTTTTAAGGTGCTGAAGTTGCCGTTATCTAATGCTTTGTAAGCATTACTAGGTTGTTAACATCGCAATCTTTGCAGTAAATACTACTACACTGCTAATTATATAAACCGAAATAATTTTTATTGCGTGTACACTAGCGAAAACCGTTTTATTCGCTTCAAGTTATATATTTCAATGACACTTGAAATTTTTTCAGATGTTAACTAAACAGTCCTCTATCAAAAAAGTTAAATATTCGCATTCACGCAGCTCCGTTATTCGTCAACTCTTATTTATACAAAATCTGTTCGCTAGAGGCTTTCTTCTTTCTTTTTCCGCCGAGTAACCAATAACATCAACGGTAGAAAGAAAAGGTGAATATTCTGTAGTGATAGTATATAGAATGGAGTTTCCTTTCTCTCACGCTAAGGAAAAAGTTGTAATTTTATACACGTATCATTGGACGACATAAATTCGAACAACAATAATTAACATCGCCACATTTATTTTTCCTTTTCGGATCATGCCATATAACTGTTTTCAACGCAGAAGCTCTATCAACAAAATTATCGCCCGATTCCGCTATGTGTCCTCATTTTATCTGCCAATACATTCCTACGTCGGTAATTTGTTGCTATGCATCGAGAATTTTTTACTGAGAAGTAACAGCAAACAGAGTGCTGTATTGAAAGAATGTTTACTAACGCTTTGTGTTATAGATCTGTATATCGTAAGTACCAGAAATTAACATTACTTGTAGAACATCGTGATATATCGATATTTCTTGTTTGTCTCTGTAATGTTTTTGCAGGGAACCGAACTTTGCCAAACATTCAATAAAAGGACTTTGTGTTAATTTATCTATAACCTGAAACTATCGGGTTATACAGGATATTTTTCTTCGGTAATTCAACCTCACTGCTATAAACCTCCAACTTGTGTTGAAAATTAATGACTGCATTTTTTGCGAATATTTTAGTTCTTGTAGTAATTCTACAGTGGTAGAAGCTTAGATATATTTAAAGTTGTGTTAATGTGTCAACACTACATGTAAACCTGTCCCTTTAAGGGCTGAATTTCAGATTTATCATTATCAGTACCACTATTGTTATTAGACACACTAGAGGAAGAGTTCTTTGTGTGGGCTATAGGAGCTATGTTTTTTTTTTAGGTTGTTGTTAAAAGTCTAATTATTATAAGATATATGTATGTTGCGTATATTGGTGTTGTGATTGAGCAATAGTGGTCAATCACTGATAACTAATAACTAACATTCTTTTGAAAGTATGAAGTGTTTCATGACTTGGAGCAAAGAAGACTGCAGAAGGTTTATAAACATTGTTGAACACAAACTCAAACAGCTAGCGTTACATTTAATAGTTTATTTATATTTGATCTGGTGTCTATATATCTTACCTATAACTCATCATCTTATTCAGTGCAGCAAAAATTGCAGCACTTAAAATGAATAAATGTACATATTTCAAACAGAAATTTACCAACTCGGACAACGAAGAATGTCTAAATCTGTACCATCTAGGTATACGCAAGGATATTAAATCTGAGTTAGCAGATACACACCTTTATGCGTGGAAGACACGACAGATGCTGTGATGTTTCGTCTCGGTAGTTTCAAAGATTATTTTAATTACGGCAGGCATTATATGTTGGACGATCGTTTGCTGCATATAAGAATGTGTTTTCATCAGAGTGAATATCGTTCGCTAAAACAACTGTCTGATTAATTATTTATTTGTGTTCTTTTATGTTACTTACTATGTTCTGTAGGTTTCTTATTTTAACTTTAATAATTATAAAAAGCAGACGACTAATTATACCACTCAATATCGTAAATAGATTCTTTAAATTATCAAGAATTTTTAACATGTCTGTTTGTTTCTTCCCGTTATATTTTGGATTATATTTACCAAGTATTTTGGGAGTTTGTAAAAGAGACTTTGAATGGAAAATACAATTAATCTTATTAAGTAATTAGGTAGATCGTATATTTTAGACTAGTAATTGTTATAAGATATAACTTTCTTTTGTTCCAATTTCCTAATAAGCTTATTATTTTGGAGTTGTAGTTTTGTTGTTTGGTCATTCAGTTTATTGGACGTCTCTTTATTGTTTAGCTGTTAGTCAACATCATAACTAGATTGGTTTATGATTAAGCTCTTATTGTCTTAGTCTGATTGTAGCGTAATTATGTCTGGGTTATTTTTTTTGTTTTTACTAGATAGTATATACTTATAATTTATCTGTCTTCTTATTGATGTGTGTTTATGTTTGACTACGTCATGTATTTTTGATAATGCATCTTTGAAGATCACTTGCTTAAAATAAGATAATATAAAACGTTGGTCAACTAACAATGGTTTCAAATTAAATTTAGTAGGTCAACGATTTTTCAAATGTTATTCTAATTCGTTTGGAAAGGGTGGCTATTCATTTTGTCTTCTTATTAAAAACAGAACAGCTAACCAAATTATTCGAAAGTTTAAAGTTAGTACTAATCCTTCGGATATAGTAATGTAACAATAATTTTACAGCAGAAGCGTGCCAACCATTTATGCAAATGTGGTGCAAATAGGATAACATTTATAAATTTTCATACCAAATATGCCGAACTGTCGGTTCTATGAAATTCACTGGCAAGATGTAAACGGAGTTTGGCAAAGCCACAGTTCCAGCTAGTTTAGTGGGATTAGTGTCAGAGTTAACAACGCAGTGACAGTTAGCAAGAAATATCGACCTTTGGTTATATACATCACTGTACACAATCTGCACTATACATCAAGCCTACCCTTTGTTTTGGCAACGGTTTGCCTGCTTTATTTACAATAGGTATATAAAATGTATTTTTTCAGTTACAAAAATCGGAGTTCCTCCGGAAGCAATAAAATTAAAGAACACTGTTGTAACAACATCACTAATGTAACATCTCTTTGAAGTAAAACGATTATCTAGAAAAAGTTGCATAAATGTAAAAATAATATTTAATGGAATACTCAAACTTCACAACATTAATTCAAAAAGAATATTACTCGAAAAATAGCAGCTTGTGGTTTATAGTAAAGGTATTGTTCTAACCTTCTAATTATTTTGCTATCATGAAGCTGTAGCACTACCTTTAGCAATGGAGGAGGTGAAATAAAAATGTACAGTTTTAACGTCAAAAAGAAAATCAAAATTTCTTATAGCTTTAGTTAGTTTAGAAGAAACTACTTGAAAGATTCATCTCAAAACTAATTGACACAAATAGCATTAGCAACATACTAAACATTTAAATTATACTTTAATTGCATCAGGTAATTAGAAAAGTGTATAATTAGCGTTATTGTAGATCAGGGAATTAAATTATTATATTGATGTTATACAAAAGAACAATCATGCAAATTTAAATTAATAAATACTGAAGATAGAGATTTAGTTAAGTGGATAATGTTTTTACAGTTTCGTGCGCTGATTTAGGATCAAATCATAATTTGCGTCAAGTATATAAAAAATCATAAGATTTAAAGTGGCCTTTCAGATGACGATATTAACTTCCTTATACTAAATGAACGCTTTACTGGATTCTTAGGTGATTGAAGATAAATTTTTATTTTATTTTCAACTATATAACATAAGCTATGAAAATAGTAATCCAATTTTTTATATTTTAGTAAAGTACGTTTGTATAAATTCATTTGAAATTTATTTTAGAATGTTACTAAATTGCCCACGAAATATCATTTCCATTTGAAAGTTACTGTAGTTATTCGTATCTCAAATTTTATCAATAACGATTTATTCAACAGAAAAAAGCTGTACATTTTATATATTCAGCAAGTATTATAAAAATCTTATTGCCCAAAGATAAATTTTCAAAAAGAAAGCAACCTAATTTCAAAACAAACGATATGAAAATTTAAAGAAGCCCATTGGAAAAGAGGGAAATCATTTAAAATGAAAGATCATAATCACAGACACACATGCTTATGAATCTGAATCTAAAGCTCTAATCTTGCGAGTAATTTGCGAGCTGTTCAAACTTCGCGTATGATCGCAGGATAGCATTTTGTACGCAAGAGAGAAAATAGCGACTTTTTGACTTCTGACTTCTTCAAGATTTTGAACTTTTACTATTTCGTTCAAATTTCTAATAATTCAGCGGTTCAATAAAATATATCTCATTGCTGTTTAAAACGTTTAAAATGATTACACTAAAATATTTGTTAAAAGATATGTTCAGCTGTTTATTGAGTTATATTTATATTACTCTCAACGGTATTAAATATTAAAATACGTTAGATTTGGAACCCTATAGTACTCACTAGCGTGTTAATTTTATTTTCTATAGTATACCTTTCTAAAGGAAGTGAATATGTAAACTATTATATGATTCACTTCACGCGAACGACGTAAACTAAATTCACTTCAAGAACAACTACCAGAATTGAAGAAGGTTTTAGTATAGTAATCACAAGGTGCAGGATCAAGTTTTGGGACTAAATTCGATTACGTGATACGTTACACGTACACAGATAATTGACGCTGTAGTTTTGGTAAAAGAACAAACTCGTTAACAGAACATTATTTTCATATTCCCATTATACAATTTATACTATTGATATTTCGTTAATTGCTGGAAGTAGTTGTTTAAAATCTAGATTGAAAATGCACAATTAAATGTATAATATGAAATATTAATCTAGATGTGCTATAATTGAGTTACTAGTACTTCTAGCGGAGGTAGACACAATATGTTTCAAAGGTTTTAAATACTAGGAAATTATGTGGGAAGTTTTCAACTGTAAAAATGATTTTTTCTATTGGTTTTATTATTTAATATATAATATATATATATATTATTAATATACGTAAAACGAATAAATTAATTTACCTGCAAGAAGTGATATAGAAGGGAAATCCTACATCAATTCCAGAATGATGTTTCTTTAGATATGTAAATTAGAATAACTTTTATAAATTTTCATGGTTTGCGGAAGGTCACTTTGTTTGAAAGCTACAACACAAAGAACGTTTTTTATCAAAGACAATACAACGCTCTCGCAGCTGAAAGCAGTTGATTTATGTTGCTTATCAATCATTTTGCTTTATCATTTTCTCGCTTTAGTAGTGGTGAAATTAAATTGTGCTGTTAATTTTTTTTGCATAATTTTGTTAGTTAATTTTATACGTGAATTTGCCAATTGGAATTCGTTATTAGCGAAGCAATTGTCATATTCTTAATAATAGATCATTCTAAAATATTCTTTAGCGTCATAGAAAAACGAAACTGGGTAGCCCCTGATAGTAAGGACGATACATAGAAAAATATTAAAGCATTTCTACTAAAGTAATTGGTTTCAATATTGGAACTGCGTAGAGAATTTTGAAACAGCAGCTGTTATGGGCGAAACCACGGTTGTTCTGTATATGCGCGTTTTTCCTATTGCATTTTGTCAAAGACTACTGAAATACAAGGATACGTGAATTACAAAATGTATGAAGCAAATTTCTATGTATGTAACAACTAACTTCACAATTAGAAGAAAGCCCATGCGAAATATGTTATGACGATTGTCAATAACAACTTTCATTGGATGCTGAGGTTGAACTGATGGGTGAGTAACTATTGACCGGTTGTTGTACAAGCAAGACATAACCAATGATGTGTTTTGAGATGTGCAACATCTCCTATCTATCTTTCTAAATGATAAAATATATATAATATAATTTATGCACATTGAGACACTAGCGCATTTAATATGATTCCTCGTGAGTTTTTAAATGCATATTAAGACCACTGGATTTGACAAGGTGACCGTCGCTCATATTCTGCTCGATCCCCGAATTTAGATCCTCGGAATTCTTTTCTAGTTGTAAATATAGAACTTTAGACATTCAATTTATTACTGTTTATCAATTTTTCTTAACAAACCACATTATGTGGCTGCCCTTTGGTTTCGTTCAAGTAGATGTGAAGTTTCTGTTCTGTAGGAAACCTAAGGGTTGATAGGCAAGTAGTACAAGGACCTGGAGACTATTCGAATCACATCACAAGCATTGGTTATTGCGCCCTTTGTTCGATTTTCAGAATTTTGCCAAAGGTAGTAACACAGATAACTACAGATAGCTCATGCCATGCAAATACGTAAAATCACACAGGTTGTATGCATGGCAGGCGTTAACTATATATTCTATTAATATATGTATTTTTTGACCTTTATGTACTTATCTTTTATGAGCCGGTTCAATTTATTCCATAACATATAATAATATGTTTTCGTTAAATAACTTCTTCGGTGGAAGAAATTGACATTTAATATGTGTCAAATTACTAATAATATAAATATAAATTGCCATCCAAAATTAATTAAAACAAAGAATTTGACACATATTAAAGTCAATTTCTTGAAATTTAACGAAAACATATTATTATATGTTATGGATTTAATTATTTATTGTTTTATTTCTCTAAGTGGAAATAAATCAGGAAATAAAAGATATATATTCTATCGGTTCCAAACGGGGATCCATTCCAGATGAAATACGGATATTATCTGCTATTGTATATAATAGTAATCTTTCAATATGTGACATAAGTAGCTGTAACTATGCGATAATCATTTCCTGAATGGAATTATGAGATATCCATAGGAATTTCATTTTTACTTGTAGTTACTTGTGTAAAATAATTTATTTTTTCGGACTAACTGGACTCTTTTGAAATAGCTTTCTAGTATGTATTCTACTTTTTTTTTTTTTTTTTTTAATGTGGTGGGTGCTTAGTTTGAGTAAATATCGCTTGTCTGGCTTTCGCTAGTTTTTGTGTGTGTATGTTGTGTTCAATTCTGACAGCATCATATCGCCATGATGCCGCGCTGTTAATCACTTTGCTCCCAACAGCGAATGGCAAGTCGATCCGGGATTAAATTGAAAAAATGTCACGTCCCTCCAGAGAATTGAACCCCGGCGCCTATCGTCCTCTCACAACAATCGTCAGCCGCCTAACCACTGCGGCCACCGACCCGACCTTCAATATCATATTTGCTGAAATTGGATTGCATACCTAGCAAATCTATGTTAAGGCTCTGACCCTTTTTTATTTCTTATTTAATATAGGAATTCGGCTCTATACATACTGCTAATCTGCGGATCAATTAACTTTTTCCAATTCCAATGCATGAAATTCAAAACAGAAATGCAATGAAAAACAGAGAAATGCGACAATATAAAAAAAATGCCTGCAATAAAAAATTATGGTACACTGTTAAAATCACCCTACTACAGCGAAAGTAGTGAAAATTGATCAAACATTTCAATGATATAATACTGTTTGATTTATTTTCATTACTTTTGTTTTAATAGGGCGATTCCAACAATATACCAAGATGCTATTACAGGCATATTTTGATTTCAAAAGTAAAATCTTGTGTGTGTTTTAAAAGAATTATAAAATGTTAGTAATTATTTTAAGCATTTGCGTATCAGTTTAATTCTATAGGTAATACATACACATATAACATTTTCGTCGTCGTCACTGTCTCAGTCAATTGCGGCCCTCTTTATAAAACTGCGGCCCTGTGTTCTGAACGCAAGCTTGACCCAAACCACGTTGTTTTGTGTATGCGATACAAATTCCTACTAGACGCGTGACTTTCAAGCAAAGAATGTATAACAACACTCTGTGATAATATTACTACCAAAGGGATTCGTCTCAGTATACGAAATGATTTATTCAAATAGTTATTTTAAAGCTTAAATGCCTTGAGTTGCACGATGCATACTTAATAGTGGTTAACGTTGTAAATTTTTGGTTGTTTAGCAATAAATCGTTTTAGCTTGATAATATAGGTGCGGTATTCTGAGATTTCGTTCTAAGATTTCGAAAATTTGCAAGTACTACGGAAGGTAATTAAGAAGCTTTTCTTTAATACCTCTCCTGTAGGATATACCTCCTAACCAAACATTTAATCTAGCATAACTTAGTACAATCGCAATTTCTAAGTATAAGAACAAACGTAAATATCCTATTTTACATCCTTCCTGCGAGTGCAAGGGATTTACACATGACATTCAATAGTTCAAGGAACGAATTTATCTATACCGACTGGTAAAGTGAAATCTTGTTTGGGGGCCAACAACACGTATTTGTGTAGAAAGGTGCAAATCAAGAAATGCACAATGACCATCTCTTAAACCCACCAAATTTTATTTGCCCCGAGCTCATTTTCATCTTTTCAGTCAGGCTTGGGGTCATTGATGATCGGTCCATTACAACTTTGGCGCACCAGTTCATTTAGCTCGGAGTTCTTCGGGTCAGGGTAATTAAAAGATGATTAACCTACAAATTCATCTCCTAGAGTTGATGCTGTATCCATATAAACATCGGCAAATTCCAATACTTTTAATTTACATATATTACCACAAATGATGAAAATGTATAAAACACTGATAATAAAATTTTCTTATTCTTACTTCGCAAATGCTTAGTTTCAGAGCTATAGGGTGCACTTTATGCATAAACCGGTACAAACCATTGCACACTTTAATCAGTAAGATAATTTCTAATTTGCATAAAAATAAACATCATCGTTAAAATTTAAAATCAACATTGCTAACCACCAGTTTTCAAAATTATATATATTTAATACATATAATAATAATAATAATAATAGCCTTTATTTTACCCACAAAAAGAAAGATATAAAGTGAATAAACAAAAGTACTTTGGAAGTAAGAAATGTCACAATGTTAACTAAACGATCATCTTAATTACGTTTAGTTAAACAAAAGTACAGCAAAGTAAATAAGGTATTTATGGATAAAACCCCAGCTGGGGAAGTTCAGTTGTATGCCAAAGTTAAATCCTTTAGATTTTTGCATTTGGGGTTTTCTTAAGTCATTAGTTTATTCTACTCTCGTCGAAAATGTTGATGACCTTAGGAATCGAATTATCATTAGGAATTTTTATTCTACTCTCGTCGAAAATGTTGATGACCTTAGGAATCTAGATTGTACTAAAAGAAATAGAAAAACACAAAGATGAGCGCCTCACACAAAAAAAGGCAAGAGAGTTCACAAATTGAATGGCAAATTCAAAAAAGCCTTTAAAAAATTAGGCTGTGAGACAACTGTCGTTATTTTACTCTGCTTTTACACTTTACCCTTGTTGTATATATCATATAGATAATAGTAAAATTAAGCAAAAAAAGAATGCTTAGTTCTAACTTAACACTATACTTAAAACTAAGTAACATTTTTTTAGTGCGAATGAATTGCATCACTACAAACAGCGAAAGAGAGGTTTTTTATCACAAAAAAAATTAAAATATTTATTGCGTACCATTTTTTTGCTTTAAAAAATTGAACAACAAACATATACTTGTTATTGTAAAGTTAAATTAGCGTTTTATGCAGTAATAAACAGTAAGTTTTTGAACTACAAAATAAATATAATATATGTACATATATACTGTAAATGCGGATGTAAACGATCATGTATGTAGAAATAGAAAAGCATATAATATACAAATGTCCGGTCACCCAGCCAGTTTTTGCTTATATAATAGTAATTTACGCACCTCATATTTAAATGCGTCACCACCACAGCCCTTAACAGAGAGGAAGTGCATTGTATAGAGAGGAAATGTCCGGTAAGAGTAACTTCTCTCAAATAAAGCCGTCCTATGCAGAGGTGGAGTATGCAGAGGTAGAGTTATGAAACAATCTGTATTCCGTAGTTTCTTGTTATGTACGTCTGTCCTGAATACAATTTTATTGAAGAGATATTTGGGTTGTTTACTTGTAACAATTTTATGAAACAAACATAGTGTATGAACTAATCTGCGGTTCAACATATTCAACCAGTTTAAGGAGGTAAATTTGTGAGTAATATGTTCAAACTTTCGTATTCCACAGATCAGTCTAACACATGCATTTTGCACCCGTTGTATTCTAGCAGCCGTGACAGAATCCAAGCAGGGTCCATACACCGCGCAGCAAAACGAAAAATGGGATAATACTAATGAATTGCACAGAATTATCTTTGAGAACTGCCCGAGGTAGGCACGATAAGGATATATCAATTTTAGATTAAGAAAAGCTTTACTGATGCAGTTAGATACATGGGATCTAAACCGTAAATCAGAACTGAAATTAACACCCAGATTGCGAACGTTGTCATACACTTTAATTGTCATGTTGTTCATTTTACATGTATACCTATTTATGAAACGTTCACGTTCATTCTTATTTCCAAAGATCATCATAGCGGATTTACTCGGATTTAAACTGAAGGAATGCATGGTGGAAATCTCATAAAGGCTGGCCAAGTCCGCATTGATTTTGTTAACAGCAATCACACTTTCGTCCGGAGAAAAATCAAGGTATAACTGCGTATCATCCGCATACATATGCATGCGGCAGTAATCCAATTGCTTTTGAAAATCAGAAACATATATGTTAAAAAGTATCGGACCCAAAATGGATCCCTGCGGAACGCCTCTGGTAATTGCACGAGGACAGGACTTATCGGATGACAGGAGAACTCTCTGAGTTCGCCCACCGAGATGACTGGCAATTAAGTCTACAGCATCTCTAGCGAAGCCAAAATAGTGCAGTTTAGAAAGCAATAACTCATGAGATATAGTATCGAAAGCCTTTGAGAAATCTAGTAAGGTTACAACCGTTAATCTACCCCTGTCCGCAGCTGTAATAATGTCATCAGTGATGTTCAGAAGAGCAGTCTCGCAGCTGTGGCCAGTCCTGAATCCTGACTGACAATTGGAAAGTACTTTTTCCCTCGATAGAAAGTTATTTATTTGATGACACATTACCTTTTCCATGATTTTCGAAACCACAGAGACCACAAGATACTGATCGGGCGTAGGTCCGAATAACTTTCAGGAGAACTTTTTTTTGAATATTATTATACTATTATATTACTTGCGTAAAAAACTAAAATGTCTTCATTTTATTTCACAAACTTTATTTAAAAGTTTTCCAAAAATAAACATGTTATGCCATGTACTACGTTTTTGTATACATTTTTCTCAAAATGTTGACTGAACCAGCCCTTATAAAAATTCATCAGGTCCATAAGTCGGTTATTATAAGAGATAGGAGAATGGTTAGATTAGATTCATGGTTTGTTCAGATTTTTTGAAAAAAGTGATATTTTAAACTTTCGTTTTAACGTTGTATATCGAAAACCGATAAATGTAGACGTTTCTAACTCGGACATTATTAAGGCACTTTTTTACAGGGAATCCAAATGTGCCATCCATTTTTTCAAGACGTTCTATATTCAAAAGTTACGGTAGTCAACTTTGCTTTTTTATTATGGGCACCATATTGGATTTTTACATTTTTGAGTAAAGCTCTTTTTTCTAATTACGATGATGTATCACACGATATGGTCCAGTTTCACAATTTTATCAAAATAACAAGAAAACCTTCGAAACAATTTCCATACTTGTGTTTAACAAATGCATTTGTGACAGTTCGATTAAATTTAAAATTTTAACATTCACAAAATTTATCCAGAAAATGATGATTTTAATAAACAAATAAAACAAAACAACATTATAAGAGGTACTGGAAGGTTTCACCATCTACTTCTAAACACAATTCTACGCGTCTCCCTAAATTTTGTGCAACTCTTGAAATATTCCTTCTTCTTATTTTAGTCCTTAAAGTGGTAATTATCTTTCTTCGCAGCTCATGAACATCAACAGGCACTGTTTTATAAATAAGATCTTTCATAGTTCCCCATAAATAAAATTCCAACGGAGACAGATCAGATCAACGCGCTGGCCAACGAATGTCCCCATTGTTTGAAATTACTTTTCGAGGAAATAGTTCAGACAAATAATCACTTACTCTTCTAGAGTTATGCGGCGGAGCACCGTCCTGTTGAAACCATTGGTTATTCAACCGGTTGAGGCAAATGTTGTTGTCGAAATAATCCGTAAGATATGTCCTTAAAAAGTGTAAATAGCCATCTGTAGTCAAAGTCTCTTCATGAATGTATGGGCCAATGATCGTGTCGCCTAACAGACTGACCCATACATTTAGCCCGAACCGTACTTGTGGTCGACGTCCTTCATGTAAGTACATGAGAATTTTCAATGGACCAGACATGTTCATTGTGTCGATTAAACATGCGCGAGTTTGAAAACTTACATTCATCCGTAAACATTACGTTAGCAAAGCAATTAGGATTTTGTTCCAATTGGTCCATAAAACTCCTACAAAGCGCTACCCGTCTATCGCTATCTCCAGGATGCAGAACTTGGGTGACGTTTTTTAAAAGGAAGATATTTATGTTTCTTTGGTACTCTCCATACCTTTTGACGCGTTATGTTATGATCTGCGAAATATAAAGAAAGGCGCATAAGCTGGTTGACCTATGTGTGTATATGTTTTTTGTTCGAACGGTTAGAACAAATGCAAAGAATTCTGGTATCCACGGGATTTAAACTCCGAACTAGGAAGGGAAGTCCAAGTCAATTCACAGTCAAAAACGTTAATTGATACAAACTTGATATTAATACATAACGAATAATATGTACATAAATGAATGCAGAGACTAAATTTTTATGTACAATGTGCTTAGGATTCAAGAGCAATACACACTCATAGAAAAGTAGCCGTACAAATTTATTCTGAATTTTATACAGTAGTTATCCAAGTCTTACTTCCATTAAGGCACGCAGGGGAGATATGTTTTCCCAGATTTAGATGCGGTTTATATCTATTTCACAGTTTCCAGTTATTCTCGTCAGCTACTAAAGAGCAATTCCGCAAAGAATCGTAGATAAAATGTGCAGATTAGTGTAATATTCATGGTTTAAACTTGTTGAACACTTCTCCTCAAAAATTGCATTACAAACTGCAAATGTTTTTCTATTAACTAAGATAATCACACAATACCAATATGGTGATTGTAACTAGTCATGGTTGTATTGGAGAACAAAGTTGCAGACCAAGAGATATCTTTTAGTATAATTAGCTGATTGTCATCCATATAAATTAATTTCTGACCTCTGAATACATTACTACGGCAGTGAATTGTAATGTTGTAATTATTTATTGTACTAAAAGAAAAATTACGTATTGCTGTTAGGTCATAACCTTCAATGCTTATATTTTCAGTTATGGATAATGGTCCTGCCAAATGCGCTGGTACCAGTCGTAGACTCTATGATGCCGGAGAAGCATTAGGTGATCCTTTTGAGATTTCTACTATACGCAGAGAGGATTTACAATTCCACAGAGGTGTAGCACGTGGGGATGATGTCATGCAATGTAACAATAATCCGTCCAGTAGAACACCTAGAGGACATCAAGGTAATACTACATCAGCCATACCATAGCAATTCTGCTCGAAAAAATTTCAAAAAAATTATAGTTTAGTCTCGCATCTAATCCGTGACTAAAGAATCACAACTTTATACTAGTTTTACACCTATTTGTTAATCAAGCTTCATTATATATCTGTTGTAAAACCTAGAAAGCATCATGATAACGCATCTACGAAATTGAATCGTCTTGGTTTTTGCACAAGTAAAGATTCAAAGCAGCAACTTTTCGGCACAGATATGCACACTTTATAAACAACAAACAACACCTTTTTGATTCCAAAATGCTAATTAGTCAATAAAATTGATGAGTCAATTTATTGTTTACCATTTTATTTATTTATTACGTCACAAAGAACTAGGTTATAAGTATATGTGATTTGATTATAATTTTCAGAAAAGAAAAGGTTCTTAACATCGTAAACCTACATTTGTTACCTACTATTGTTTTAGCTGGTTAAATATAAATTAGTAAGTAATGTATTGTACATTACGAAACCTACATATTCAAAACCGACTGAAAAAATAACAATGTTTATTATTATATTTAAAAACAAAGTTTTTCCGGCTTTGTTGACATAAATACGTCATTACTTACAGGACCAGCGGGCTTTCTATTGTTATCATCTGGTTTGGATAAGCACGGATCTGGTAATGAGAAACCGTTGAAGTACAGTCACCTTGACATAGCAGGATCCGCTGGAGATTTCCCCAAGCCAGCGACGGGAGCGCCTATCCTTGCACTAGCGAATGCCTTCTTACTGAGTTGATGAGGATATGTTCTTATTTCAAACTGTATGCTTTATTTTTTCGCCGTGAAAACTATATCATGATCTATAAATATGTTATTGCCGCATGTATATTATTATAATTGATTAATTGGGAATAAATAATGTCAAATTATTGCGGTTTTACTGTCTTATGCTGTTTGATTAGTACAGATGAAAGGTACGCGAACACAGTGCCATAACTACGTCGAGTTAAACATTGGTTAGTTGTGCAGTAAATTGTACAAGCGACACTTATTTGCAAACGAATTACTTCATTTGGTATTTATCGCGGGGTACACGTTTGTCAATAACAAAGACATTCGGCATTTATTCTATTAGATAAGAAAATGGTAAGCAACATATAATGATAAAATATACATTGCATTAATTTACAATACCGTAATGGGAAATAAATGTAAGAAGTATAGTAATTTCTATTTAGTATAAAAATTTATTTGCATCTTACTCCCACTTCTGACACATTTAAACGAAAGGAGATGAAACCGACGTCGTTTTTAGTCTGCAAAGTTGTTAAAGAAATTATGTCTAATCCATTTAACCAATTACCATTTTTAAAGACAAATTAGTACACAGTACACAATTTGCCAATAGAATGTCCAAACCAAGTAAAAGAAATGACATTGTAATTCTACATTGTCTGCCTGGAAAGCCACGCACCCCTCGAGCTTGTTTATTTACTTTTATTCCATTGGGAAAGCGCTTAGCTGGCCACAAGAGTCACAAAAACTGATGTCTAGTGAGAACAAACATTACTCAAGCCAGTAATAACACCTTCCAAAAGGGTGTGTCGACATTATTTTCGTATGGATTTATATTATTTTCAATTTAAGTTTATTCCAATACTCTGTACTTGTTTGAAATTATGTGTAATAGCTACATTCGACTTTTTTTCGTAGCCTAGTTGCAAATATAAGCATTAGCTGCTAAGCCAAAGCATAGTTATCATTATATGTTTAGGTATTTCTTTGTTGGAACAAACTTCAATGTGTTAACACTTCTGTGGGCAATATTAGCTTGTTTAAAAACGAATATTTGTTCGGTTCGTATTTGGGAGTAACTGACACTGATATAAATTACTCCAAAAATATAAGTTACAGTCCAAAATATAGAACCTTGCATTATTACATTTTTTCTTTTAGATAGCAGGTAGTCATGATTCTAAAAACAGGTTATACCTAATCAAATAGTGGTTGATAAAAGAGTTCATTCACCACTAAGTAATCAGTGGTATTTTGATGTTTCACTAGTGAATTTGGAATTTTACCTTTATAGTAGTATGCCATCATGAAATACCACTAACCACGATGCAAATGTTCAGTCGTGGCCCTGTGAAACGCGTCGAAATAATTTCGAGTAGTTTGGTGGTGGATGAATCTTTTCGTTAACTATACATATGAGCTTTTGTGCCCTCTAGTACATGCAGATCCCTGCTTATGTCTGCTCAAATACTCAACAATAAGCTGAAGTAAATTCGATAATTTAAAACGAAAGATATTCAAAAGAGCCGAGCAAATAAAATAAACCTTTTTGACAAAATGTGTTTTAAATTAAGGATACACAAATGAATGCATAAGTTTTGCAGGAAATTCGTATCCTTCTTTATTTTAAATAAGACTTGGAATACACATATTAAACAATATTACAAAAAATACGTTTCAACTTTTTCTTTACAACAATTAAGTATACCTACGGTTTTAGGATATTAATATGGTAAATACAAAATTATTTTGAAATCCTCATCTCTCACTTACTGTTATTGTGTTGATACATGACCGATATGGACAACGTAATCCTGAAATATGGTGTCCTATTACATTTATTTGAGTAATAATATAGATTCTCCACGTATGTATAATAAAATAAACTAATTGCTAAACTTTTACTTTTTTTATATTATTTTATATACTAATATAATAAATATTATATTATATAATAATATAATATTGCGGATCTAAACGCAATATTGTCCTATTTTTCTATCCTGTCCACTTAACTGAATATGAAAGTGCACGTTTGAATTTTAAATGTCTTGTTTGACGTTCTAACAAGCAAGGATAATTAGACATATGAGGAAACCAAAAGACTGATAGGCTCATTTAAACGACATTAATCATCATAGAAACAAAAAAATTTTGTACATATTTCAAATGATTTTTAGAATTATAGTTTAATAGTACCACAGTGCTAAGTTAAATGGAAAATTTTGGCTAGATTTTATAAAAATGTGTGTAATAACAAAATTAAAAGTGATCGAACGACGACGTATATACAATATTGGGTAAGAAGCCCATTACACATGTCACTGCAACTTGATGGGCAAATCTTTACCCATTATCTTCTATTGCACTCAGTACTTCAGATTTATAGATGCATACATTGTAAACGTTGTGCGTAAACCTAGAAAAGACATACGTTTCAATGTACTTCTCTCTGATACAATATGTATTTGCATAAAATTATAAGCAAGAATCAGTTGTTACTTGTAAGGGTCGATTGTGATGTGTAGGAAAACATTCAAGAATTAAACTGTAGATTATATTAGCTGTCTATCCGTTATATTCCTTTATTTTTTTATCGGCCTATTATGCGTCTGAGGGTTATTGCTTTCCAACCAGTAACTTTAGGGCTATGTAATGCAGTTTGATGTTTCTGTCGTGGATTTTATTGTGACCACTAACGACTATTTTGGTTGTTGAGGTAACTACCAGCATGAACATATGCCTCATCAGAGAAAATTCAACAAAAGCCAACAAATCTTTTCAACATTTGATTTGCAAATGTTCATCTCATACTATAATTTTATACGATAATTTCATAGGATATAATTACATACAGGAAAATCATGTGCGTCATTGAGCACAAAACGAACGTCGATGGGCATTAAACCGTGCCATTATGAGGCAAGTCACAAGATATTAAATTCCCAAGGCTTGCTTTATTCATTGCAAAACTAAGTTGATTATGTCTCAACATAGTTTAAAGCCTCAGGTAAATTAAAAGTACAAAACTTTTTGAGACAGTTAGTATTTGCAATTTTAGAGCTTTCAAACATGTATAGTACCACCAAATGTACCACCATGTGTAGCACAACTAAATAACAACAGCGATAGATACCAATGCGCCAATTTTCACTAATCGTAACTTGTAGTACCAACCATGCAAAAGTTGCTAGTTCTCTTAATCAATCAATAAACCGCACTAGATAGGTTTAGCATTTGTTGTAGATTAATTTGTATTAAAATATTCAGTTTATTTCACTTCCATTACTATTTATAGCGAATTACTTAATCAACAATGTAATTTTCAATCGAACATTGATCATATGTATATGTTGTAGGAAGGCATCAAAGCGCTATTACATGGTAGGTATTAATATTTTTAAGTTACAAAATAAGAAATCCCACGATTTATGCTTCCATTGTATTTCTATATATACATACACAGATATACAGAATGTTGTTCAATGTGTCAACTAATCAAATTCACGGTGAACGCAAGATTTACTGGATTTTTTGCAATAATTTTCAAATAGAACTACCTCGTTTTTCTCGCTACGCATTTATTTCTAAACAATTGAAGCGAATATTGGTATTATATTTTGTATAGGTATTTGATATCGATATCAGCTTGTATTGACTTTTGACCTTGCTTATTTATGTATCAATAAATATCTTTAACAAAAATGTGTATTATCTATAAGTGAAGATAATGGTAGCATTGCCATTTGCTTTATATTTAACAGTATTATATTTTTTCAAAGGTGGCACATTGTGGGGGCAGTACATTTGAGTAGATTGTGTATGATGTTTTCTAAAATGTTGCAAAAAGTTTTGTATCCAATGCTACATGTGCTAAGAACGTACTTATTTGTATAAATAATTTGTAATCATTGGATATTCAAATAAAAGTCCATAAACAGAATTTACGCTTTATCTTATGCTAAGTTAATAGTGTGGATGACATTTTAAAGAACAAATTAAAAATTTTAATTATTGTCATAAGTATTTATGAAGTTTACATGAGTTTATGTTTTAAGCCTATAGCGATAAATATGCACGTGATTGACAGTATATTTATACTGTTTTATTACAACGAGGGTGTATATTTCTCGAACAACCTTACGATGTATTTGTATACGTTTGATCACGTTTTTAATTACGCGTGGTAATAATATATACAGATATTCACGTTTTTTTCTTGTTCAATATGCATGAAAACAATTCACATACCTGAGATAAAATGGTGTTTTACGTCTTACGTTCATAATAGTAAATCAGTACTTTCCTGACTCATAGCGGCGTTTAACCATTATATAATCGATTCTCTAAATTTTGCATCCACTTTGACGATGATTTATCCTTGACCGGTATTGTTCTTGTACAGTGTAAGACAAAGCAGGAACAGGATTTCAGATCTAGTCCACTACGGTATGCGGTTCTATATCATTTATCCTTGTTACTGAAATGCATTGGAAACAATAGTAACCTTGAAATGCATGCATTAATTTTTAATATACTTTTTTTTTAATTATCATGCATATAGATCTAAATAATCTCAATGCATCCTTGAACTTTTGTATTAATTATATGTCTTTTCTAACAATAACGTCAATAAAATACAAAGAGAATTAAATAACTAAATAGGTTTTCGACACATTGACCCCATGTAATACAATATGCGTTACCATCACTTATATGCGCCAATAGTTAATTGAATAAAAAGTTTGTCAAATAATATAAGTAAACTGCTGTATTTTTTGAGGCTTCTAAAGTGCAAAAAATGTTTTCCACAGTAAATTATGTATTTACTGTGTTTACGGTTACAAGATACGGGTTAAAATGCTGATACTTTTTGAATAGGGACCGATAGCCAGATTCTTAAATGAAACACGACGGTTAAAACGTTAATAAAACTACCCATTACCTTTTAAATTATTAACTAAGATTAATTACTGGAATATTGCTGTTTTCTTGTTCTTACAGAAAATAGTATCTGTAAGTTTGTAGTCTGATATAAGTAAATTATGAAGTAAATAAAATCTTCAGATCTGAGTCGCTGCTCGGCACCTCTTTTATTAGAATGAACTTCCCAATGTCAGGTATGCAAAACATTTGGAATTCGTCCAAATGAGGAAAGACTCCACAAGACAATCTTTCTGAACAGAAACAAGCTGAGATTACTCGCAGGAATCTGAACTAATCACTGCGTATTGAATAGGTATATGCATCTCATGGGCCTTCCATCTGCGGAAACTAGGGGAATGCGAAGGAAACTCCAGCCCATCTCTTTACCGACTACCCAGCAGCGAACAGGCAGAGATGAATTTATTTTGAGGTCAAAATTAACACTGGACCAAGTTGCTAACTTCTTTGTCCGGGTGCACCTAGGCAGAGAGTGTTACGGTTTAGGACACAATAGGCTTTTTGGTCAAGTTTTTTTTCGGGGTAAACCCGCACATGCAGTAGGGTAAAGATCAAATTTTTGTCATAAACGTATTAGTAACGTTAGTGACGTATTAGTGACGTATTAATGACGTATTCCTTCGGTACGCAGAAAAGTTGATGAATGATTAATGGAAGTTAGACAGCTACTAAGATGGGCTATTGAAAATTATTTTCACTTGTGTGCAAATACTATACAGCGTATTAGTATTTACCGACCTAATATGTTAAATTTCAAACACTAATAACTTCGTAATTTTAAATGGAATGCCCTGTATATTTTTGTCGTAAACGATACAAAATTAAATTCTTCATCAAATGATATTACATTTCCCTATACCTAAAATGAATATTTTAGAAGCTATTCGCAAATTATGTGAATGTATTCAGAAACTTCGTGTGAGCGCTAAAGGTGGCTACGAAAATTCGTCACAGTTTTAGCGTAATGTCTAATTTTCTAATGAAAGTTTGATAACGTGTTTATAAACTTCCTGGTATATCACACAGTTCCTAATCTAGTATACGAAAATGTCACGTTTAGGATTGACAAATCAGGATTACCTGAATTTATTGATGATTTATGGAGAGTCCGGAAAAATTTTAAGTCGTACATATGCTTTATTTCAGAACAGGCCAAATCCATCTAAAGATGATGTGCGACCGTTAGTTAGAAATTGTTTAGAACATGGACAGTTTAGGCCAAAATTAATTACCCAACTTGATATTGTTTTAACTAAAAACAAGTAAAAATAATATTTTACGAATATGTTTAAATAAACATGGTAGATGTTAAAATGTTTTTTCGTTGTTAGTATTGAGGCTAATTGTCAAAATGTAAGATGTACCTAATTCAATGAAACATAAATTTTTATTCTACATCCAAGAGGTTACAAAATTTTCTCTGGTTCCAAACTTAGCTTTCACCTTCATATTGGAATACATCATGTCTATCTCTTTATATGCTGAAATTTGCATCTAATTCATAAAGAATGTTGTCTCTTTATTGTAAATTGAAATTACATTTTATTAAATTATTACCGTCATAATTACTTTCGAAAGTTAGTCTACCCTAATGCCAGAATGTTCTACATTGAATTATATAATATCAGAAAAACATCCATATAACACTCTTTGAAATAGGGAACAGATGGTAACAATCAAATCAGTGGTTATGTCAAATACTATGGCAAATTATAAAACCACTTTATAATTTGCACTTTTTCATTAATTGTGTATTCCATTAGAATAATTTGATGGTTCGATAAAGTATTTGACATAACCACTGACATTCCTGTCATATTTGTTGACAATGGTAAAATGGATACACTTAATTTTAACTCCCACCACCCACTCCTATCAATAGGCTTTCGTAGTTCAAGTTGTTAGCCTGTATATAAGTATATTCCTTCTTCACTTACGAGTCCAAAGTCTCTAGCAATGTACATATATACATATAAACATACATACATACATACGTCTACAATCGATGCAAGAAGAACAAATAGTATTTAAGGAAGTTATTATATAAGGTTTGCAACGCCAAGTGCATAAGTAGTAAATTCACACATGTAGTTGCAAAGTGGCACACGGCTATTTACGTTCAGGTCAATTGTATTCTACTGGCTTATTCTTTATTGTTTATAAGCAATCACGTACACGAATGTTTGCAGACCGTATAACATACATTTAAATATGTTCAGGAATAGAACTACAGTGTTAGTATTACGTACTAGGTAGGTACTGTTTATTCTGAGAGAATCTTGCCGGTAAACATAACAAAATCCTCATTTTTAGTTATTGCGTTTAACAGAAAGTATTGTAAAATATACACATATTTTTTTCTAAATACTGTTTTGAATTGTTAGATATAAAAAGGATTTAGTTTATATCCTAGCTTTTACCAATTCATTATATCATTTTGTACTGCTTATCTCGGTTCAAAGAGTAAACATTTGTATTTTCGAAGTAACGAATCCATTTTTGTCATTCATTTCACACAACTAGTGATATGTACATAAATGTATACTCCCGTGTCATTGTGTTGGCGCCTCTATAGTTTTTGATTTCGTCGAATAAAGTTTCGTTTTTTTTCTTCGATTCAAATTTTATCCTATTCGAGTTTGTTGGAACCGAAAAATTATATCTGGTATATAGGAGCTTAAAAAGAGAGAACATGAAAACAAGAAATTTTGCGATAAAGGCGTATTGTAACACTTTCAAGTGCCTTACTCCTACTAAACTTTGATCGAAAAATATATTAGAAGCAACGCTGCTGATAATTTATATTGGCGTAACTGCTGCCCACAACGCATTCATCCCAAGTTACTGATATGAAACGCGTTCGTTTCACTACAATTGTTTAAAGTTTTTTACTATTCCTTAACAGCTTGTTCATAAAAAATATTACAAACTCTTTAAAATTGTACTTTATGTATTACAACTTGTGTTAAGTTGCCTCTGAGTTGGTAGTCCAAAATCCAGAATGTTATTTATGAACATGGGCTGTATAGTAGATCTAATAGTAGAGATATCAGTATGTAGTGGTTCAAATTGATGTAGGTATCAAAGGTTTCAGGTCGATTCTCATACAAACTATATAGACATATCGTAGTAAGTGTGTAAGGTTATGTAAAACGCATTTCTATTTTTTTATTATTTTACGTCGACTTGTCGTTAAAAAAACATGACTGGTTATGGTGGGGAGCCAAACACTACTATAGTTTTCGACCATCGGTTTGCTGACGTGCCACTAACATGATAAATTAATCTTGCAATTGTTTTAAATAATTTACTGTTAACTAAAATTATTCCAACCAGTGCCCAGAGAAGGCTGCGATAGCGAACAAGAGTTGCGTTCAAAAATATTACATTAAATTCTTTTATATTAGAGGCCTCATGTTCAATAGAATAAAAAACGCATTGATTGTGTAACAAAATTGTAATTACCCTCACAAAAATACGATTCATTATTTGTCAATGGTTTTTTACATTCATAAAACATTATACATACAAATGTTTCTATGTGTTAATGATAGTCAATACTCATACGTCATGGCCGGGTACTCGAAAATTTGGTCTTAGATGACAATAGTAAGTATACTGACCTCCAAAGAGTTTTAAAATTTGTAAGTACCGCCGAAGTTTAGTTTCCTTTATAAGGCAGTTTTCCATACATTTTATACCCTATCCACCATGTTTCGCCCGTTATTTATTTCTCCGAAAACAAGTTACCTTGTTCTTCAGACTACTACACACCTTACTTCCGATAATAGTTATATAGAATATTTTAGCACCATTAATAAAAATAGTAAAACAAAGTTTTCATGATGGACAACTTATACTAGGGTTAGGTGTGAGATCCTGCATCTTTCTCTAAAAGCAAAAAAGACATCTTGATATTAGTCATATTACTGTGCAATATGAATAAACTAACTTGGGAAGTAAATTACACTACAGACAATTTTAATAGTTTACTTTCCTAACAAAAATCGGAATTCTTTCGAGAAAATCTTATCCTATGAACCTCAATATACAATAAAGAAGATATATGAGTTTCGTTAAAAGATAATAACCTAGACGGAAGAGTCACATCTGTAAAATTATATGATTATGACATCAGAAAGAAAAAGATAGGCCTATTATCTATTGTTTCAACGTATCTGAATGTAATATGATTTCAAAATGCACCATTGGCCTTTAGCTTTTAGCTTTAAAATTCACAGTCACAAACACAGGCCCTTGTAGCAGAGAATGCGGTTAGTATTTACTAGCTTATTTAATTTTGTTGTTTTAATTGACGTCATAGATAAAGTCGAATCATGCTTGCCACGTGGTACTCTCAATTAAACAAATTCGCTAGAATCATCACTAATATAAACAAGTATACCAAATAGAACAAAAACGTTGGAAACAGCTAAATAAATCGAAAGAGAATATACAGATAAACAAGAAACAGACACTGTGACATACTTTGCAAATACTCAACAAAATGTAATGTTTGGTTGTTGTTTTTTATAAGTTTTTAGATTGTTCATCGTTTGGTGTTCTTGCTCAAGAAGCATTACAATATCCCCAACATTCATAGTTAGTGAATAGATGGGTCGGATTATCAGAACTTTTAATTAAAATTGTATATACTTAGTATAATAGCTAAGAGCCTGGAGTATATTGCTGATGATTTTTAAAGTGTTAAGTGCAAATGATTAATCAACTTTCCTGTACTCTTTTCAATTCTGCAGAAATTGTCGTAGGGAAGCCAAACATTTGTACTTACTAATAATCGCGCTTTTACACAAATTACACTGTCATGTTGATTTATTGATTATTTTCACTTTTCTCATTTACACTACACACGTAATTAATTACCTAACATACTCCAATCGCTCAAAATTGTATACTAGACAAAGATACTAAAGCTTCGTTTTTCAGGTAATCATGCAAATACTAGCTTTTTATTTACTGTAATTATACAGCAAATGTTAATAATACCAATTATTGCAGTACCATCCAATTTGTATGAATTATTGATCACTGAAGTAAAAAGTAGCTATCATGACGTAATAGTGTTGAACGTTTCAGTATGAATTTGCCATCAACATATTAACTGGTATTTCAAAGTGCTTACTTCACTTTTATATGCATGCGTTATGTGTAGATATCTGTATAAGTGGCATTGTAGAGCTATGAAACGGTGTGTCTAGATTTGCGGGTAAGTAAGCATGCCATAATGTAGGTTATAAGTATTAACATGTCTATAGTAAAACTCTTAACGATTTGCACCACGATTATCAAGATAGAATGGGCTGCGTATACGTGAACAGCATAGCTAACTATTGGCGTGCATTGTCTGCCAAAGTCATGGCTACGTGCACAAGGTGCGTGTATGGTGCGTGACAATGCGTGAGCGTGATACTGGTCTAATTGGCAACCAAACAAGGAAATATAAAAATATATGTGACACGCCATATTGGTCGTTGATATTCAGTTATACGTGGTACTAGCAAATACTGAGTTATTGACACAAACAGAGTAACCAACGAAATCTTTACTACAATATCCACTTTATACGGTTATTTCTTTCATATATGACGAACATTTAGCAAAGAAACCAACGAACCAAAGAAACCTAAGAAATATGTACCATATGTCATGGAACAACTATATAATACCTGCCTCTGTTTATACAAAGCTCTATTTTTGTTGCTTGAAGCGTTTACAATACAGAAGACACAAAACACAACAATAAAATAATTTCAGTAATAATTTAAGGCATAAGCTGGTAATCATAAACTAGTAAAAGCACGAAATATCTTTATGTGTTGCTGCGAACAGGAAAACTATCCAAGCAGTGGATAGAATACATAGCTAGAAGATTTTTGAAAATTGCATCTTTAGCATTTACTGTTTAGACACATGTGAGAAAGCTTGCTTGAATTTGTAAAGCTTTCGGATACAACTTACATACCTATCCCTTAATCATGGTGTATCATATCCGTTGATGCCTGAATTTATTGTAATCTTTATTTGAAAGGATATACATACATATATGTATATCTATATATACATACATATATAGTTGAAAAATTCTCAGAGTTAAGCAATGTATTATTTTAGTTACCTTATATTTTTATAGTCTGTATGTAGCAATAACGAGGCAAGAACCACGATTGAAAGTGGAGGAGCACGACATCACCAACTGATATCTTCTGCTCCTAATTTAATATTAGGTACCTTTTCGCCTAAAAAGTACTAGTTTAACTTTTTCGAAATTTATGGAAATTGGATAGATTGTTTCTTAGAAGCAATTGACAGTTTTTTTTTCAGCTAGTTATGGGAATTAGGACAAACTGTTGCTGAGTAGAGCTTGTTACAGTTATGTATGTGCAAATGTCCTGAAACTGACTATATGTTTCACAAGCGTAGTAACTGGACATAAATAAATGTGACCCCATCCAGCTTGTTTTGGTAAATACATTTAAAATATACTTTGATTTTAAAATTTATTTGTTGACCGTGAAGTCTTGCTCATTTGAGGTTATCATAATTGTGTAGAAAACAATATAGATATCTTACATTAAACAGATAACTACAAAAATATGGGTGAATTCTCAAAATTATTATTCCTAGAAGACATACGATTGTCCAGAAACGAACTTCGCAACACTCGCCAAATTAATTCCACGTATACATTACGCAGGTAATTAACTACCTAATCCCAAATCTAGTATATCCCGAGTAGAAAAATATTAGAAATGTGCATGCTTTTTATCATACTGCACAGAAAACAGTATACCATTCATGTAATTCGAAAGCATTATCACAAAGAATGACTGGCACAAATATTTAAAGTTTAAATTATTCTCTGCGAATAATTCAAGATTAAAATACTTTTTTACCGTTTTCAAATCTATATTTAAAACACACACTCAAAATATTCTAAATTCCAAAACCTGCAAGTAACAAATATCAGAATAACTATTTATTATACGTATCAAATTTACTTCGTTATGGTGTTTTTGCAGTAATTTTAAACTTAAAGTGTTTGCATATTTTCGGTTTATAGTTAGGTTTTACGGCGTCATGATTAATTGATTGGTAAACATAGTATTTATATGATTGCTCCACATTTATTAAACAAATAAAAGCTAACCTATTCTCAAGATTACTAAATCTTCTACCCATATTTTACTTATAGCACTTAGATTAAGACTTTATTCACGTATAAAGCTTTCACATAAAAACCGCAAAAGAGAAGGCTCCACAGCCCACAAAGGAATTCTGTAACATAATATTCAAAATAAAATGAATAATATTGTATGGTAACTCCGCTACGTGCAGCGATAACTTTCTTGAAACAACAAATTCTTCGTAAGGATTCTTGCTGATACAAATTTCCTTTTAAAAAGTTAAAATTTATATTACATAATATATTATATTGGATGACCTATATAAATAATTAGTTACATAATTAAAATAGTTAAGTATGATTAATTATATCAAGAGAAAACGTACAAATGAATCGTTCTAAGGTGGAGATCCGTATGTTAACAATCAAGGCATATACATACATACATATGTATGTACAAAGAAGAAGAAAAACCATTTTTTTCTGATTGCTGTGTGTGTGTGTGTGTGTATGTGTGTGGGTGGGTGAGTATGTGCGTGTGAGTGTGTGTAATTGTGTTCACTGACCTTATAACCAGCATTATATTGCCATTTATGATGGAGCGGTGTTAATCGCTTTGGTGCCAACAGCGAACGGTGGATCGATCGGGATCCAATTCTCTGAGAAAGGTGTCACCATCCTCTCGGAGAATTGAACCCCGGCTCCCATCGTTTTCACATAACCATACGCAGCCGCCCAATCTCTGTGCCTATCGACCCGTTTAATTAATTGATAATTATATTATTATTATGGAATTAATATCTAAACAGAGAAAATTAGCACCCTATAATTTTATTTTCGCAAAAACTGCGGCAAAAGATTGCCGGGACTATCAAATTAAACAAAATCAAATATACATAATATATTAATAAAACGAAATATTCCATTTTTACAAACACTCTACACATATTTACTAACAAAAATATTCCTCATAATTGATGCAAGTTGAAAATTGCATCATATAGATTTAGATTTTAAAATATATGTTTATATCACAATGAAAATCAAATTAAAAAATTTCAATTTTATTAAATACTTTACAATTTTCATATTTGTCTAAAAAGGACCTCATTCTCCTACGCTATTGTATGAAAGTAAACATGTGTATTCCAGTCGTGTTAATTTTTTCTTCCAGATCCTTCCTAAATTAAAGTGTAAAAAAGTAAAATTCAACCTTTCATTTTATTTTATTTTTAAAACGTTTTAAACTTTGATTTGACTGGAATAATTGCTTCCCTCGTAATTGCTCCCTTCATAAAATATTGCTGATGCATTATAGCCATCAATTTTAGTATACATTTTATCTGCAATTTTGACAGCTATTAACACAACTATCAATTTAGAAACATTTAAACATGATAAGAAAAAAAAGACATCATATGACATAATAATATATTCTCCTAAATATGGAAACCCCACTGGCGATGGGAAAAAAAGCTAGTTGTGCGTCAAAGTTTATAATCGTTAACATTTTCATCTTGACATTAGAATGATCCATTCGTACCTTTCGTTTTAAACATATTTAGTGATACTTAAGATTATAATCTAATCAATGCAATTCATTTATATACTATTAATAATTTCGATTGTTTGCTTTTCCATTTATTGCGTAGTTTTTTGAATATATTTCTACGAGAAACAACATTCATTTTTGATGATAAATTGTTATTATGTAATTCAACTAAAGCCAATCATCCACGCTACAAATTCAAAACTGATTGCTAAAAAGAAGTAGATTCTGTGAATAAATCCGGTAGTATTTTGAATATTCGCTAATTACTGGTAGATCTCTTTGATGTATTGTGTCTTAAGTGAAATTAAAGCTAATAACTTTTGTGTGGTGATATAAATTTAAAACTGTCTATTAGTTGGTTTATTAGTAAACTACATATATAACTTAGATTAATTACTTATATACACCTAAAAATTGAAATCAGCCAGAAATGTTTACTTTCTTTTGTAAAAGAATAACTGTACCAAATGTCCTTCGGTTATTTGCAGGCACTTTTTTGCGAGCAAAAAATGCATTCTCAGAAAATTCCAGTTTTAGTCCGCAAGACAAAGAATGAGGGTATCACAATATGACCTTGCAATAAAGATATAAAAGATGTAAAAGTTAAGTTTTTGCACGGAAGTTTGCAAATTTAGATGAAAGCTATTGTTAGGGAAGTAATTCAACTGAACTGGATAGGGGAAAGAAGTCGTAAAAAGTAAATACAATTAGAAAAAAACCTTGACCGTAACGCCAGTCACGGGATTACTATGCAAAAGCCATAAAATTAGAAACACGCTCTTATTGTGTTGAAACTATTTTCGTTTACCTACAAAAAAGGAAAAGATAAAAGTGCCGGTTTTCACTTCTTTATATAGTATTATTGCACAATAATTTAATAAAAACGAATTGCATAAGCGTCGTGTACTGATTCTTTTAACATTTTTATCTCATTTATGAAAATACTCAAGCCGCACAAAACGTCTATGTTTATTTAGAAAGAATTTTACAATGCAACCCTTTAGCGATTTGAAAAGGGAAGCTATTATTTTCAACAGAAGCAAAAAATGAACCGTCCGTTCACGACTATAACTTTTTTCACATACACATTAAGGAAAAAAACCCTTTTACTTTTTACCTGAACTTTCCTTCCTACGTGGGAAAGGGTTTAAGAAACAAGTCAGTGAACCACTTGTCCAAAATTTAATGATTATTTGGATCGTTAAACACTGCAGTTCCTATTAAAAACTACTCCGTTATGTCTCGTCCCTGCGTATGCTGTTGTGCCTGTGTTTGCCATCTGTAATGCGTACACATCACTATTTATTGGCATGTATTAGATTTATAAAAAAAAAAACATCTATTGCGTTCCATTGAGAGTAAAGGGTATTGAGCACAAATGCCAGAAGACGTACCTCCAGAATTAAATTAACTTTAACGCAATATTATACATGTTATAAAATCTATTCTGGTACAGCATAGTTTTTGCAGTAAAATAGTCTTTATAAATGTTAAGCCTGTATCTAAAAACGTTCTCTTAACTAAACGTACTTGGTATTAGGAGTTGTACTGTAGTAGGGAAAAGTTGTGAATGTAGGATGCTTTATGCGCACTATTTCTGTTGAGAATCCCAAGCTTTGTAAAGAAGTTCTGCATCAGATCATCTTTAACGATACCTACGATTCGTAAATAAGTAACTGCAATAAAGGCTTAATTTATCTCATAATAATTTATAGATACTGGTAGGACGGGACTCATTTAATGTTAAAGATAATAATTATGATTTAATAGAGTTCATTCTGTTATGTGATATAAGTACATATATTTATCATCTGCTTATTAGAATTTAATACACAATATTTTTCTCTGAATTATATTTGTGTTAGTTTTAATACGCGCGTTCTTGAACGTAGAATTCTTCCGGTTTCTGAAAATCTAAACGTACATACTGTAAGCACAGATTATACACTTAGATTGTTTTATATGTATATGTTGTTTTTGACTGCCAAGTATCCTGTGCTTCTTTCAAAAATAATTGTTATAGAACAAAACTTTCGGTTAAGACATGTATAAAGGAAGCTGTTTGGAATATCATTGGTTTTCAACCTAGATATATTTTTTTCTCGTCTGTTTAGGCTTCTTTGTTGATTAAATAATAATTAATTAAATAATACACAATATATAGTAATAAAATATGAAGCTTTCGGTAACTTCACTTTGTATACCTTCCTCAAAAAATTCTTCCTACAGAACGTCATGGTCTATGAAACCGTGGTAGTACCTATAATTACTACGTATTGAAAATCGGAATATGATTAACTTCGTCGACCAACGGTTCTGCCTGCTTGCGTTTACACGCCACGGTTATTCAATGTTAGCATTTACAAATGTTATCATGCTGGCGTTTCAATTAGACAAATTTTCGTTTTCTGATTAGGTCCAAAGTTATTTTGGAATATATGTATTATATCAGTAGTCGCTTTAAACTGCCTGTAGTTACTGTAATACAGAACGATTTGATTAGCCGTTTCTGTGTACGACGTTCTTAAAATCGGACAACATGCCAAAGTTAGAAAATTTTTGATCACTTCAGAAGAATTTTTACTTGAATATTGTTGAAAAATTTACCTCTTTCTGACTTAACGTTAGGCTTCGTATTCGATCGAATATTGCACTAGAACTTGATTTTGCTACCTAACACCGTATTTACATTTTCAATTCAATAATTTTTTGGTTCTTCAGTTTAAATTTGAATTAATTCATTTTATGTGAGTTTTTTTGCCTACACTGTCTAACTTCTCTATTACTGAATTCTGTATAAAATTTTGTTGCTATCCTAGTCCAATATGTATGGAATGTTTACATAAATAATTTATAAAAAAGTTCAACTAAGTATCCAATTGTCTGTTTGATTATAACAATTTCAACAAGGGCTTCCGAGTTTAGACCGCGTCATAGTACATACAAGTAAATGTATGTGTATAATACAAAAATAAAACAAAAGTAAAAATTAAAATAAAAATACAAAAAATATATACAATTTGCTCAAATTCGAAGTTTCATCACTAATGTAAGTTGCTTCTTTAAGACCAAAACTAAGTTAGGGGCACCGGAAGGTCACGGTAACTCGATGTGAAGGGAAGAAAACGTGCTGACAGGGGCAGAGGTAATAATAATATATTAATTGATCGGTATAAAATCAAAAGCTACATTCTCCAATAAAAGTTCATTTTGACAAGGAAGTTTCCGTTTGTCCTTGTTGGCGTAGCACTTAAACGGAAAAAAGCTTACCCATAAAACACTAATTCCACACAATTTTTTTGTGGCAATATACTGCTATTTATGGCATCGTATTTTGTTAGTTAATATCAAACATTTCATTTATTTGTAAATTATAGAAAATGAAAAAAAAACTTTAATTCTACCTCTCAATTGCACTTAAATTGGAGGAAAACAAATGCACCATTTTATTAGAAACATAAGGTGAAACGTATTTATGGCGCTTATGAGAACGGCCGTATATTCATGAATTAAATATTATTACTGCTCCAGCATCTTTCATGGAACAGCATGAACTGTGAGCACAGTGTGCAAATAACTTTTGCAAATCCTAACTTTTTCAAAGTTAAGATTTGCTGGGATCTTCATCATGAAGAATTATATATGTATACAAGATAAATTCGTGTCAGTAACACCTCGATACTCGCAAGAGCAAGGAGAACTAGCCATACATAGGATAGTATATATGACTCAAGATTCAAATGTTGTCGTTGACGCTTGTGGTAGCGTCTCAGTAGATCAATAGTTCTGGTAAGCTACCATTCGTAGTTGGCATATAATTAACTGCGCAACAACATTTATGGAGACGTAATGTTGTAACAAAACCATCGAAACACATTTACACACAAAACTGCACAAGTGAATTGCAGTTTGTTGCTACGCATGATTCGTTGTCTACTAGAATGTCTAGAAGCCCACACAAGTTTGACTGCGTTTTTCATAGCCTGCAGCCTTGCAGTAGCCTAGAATATTCAAAAATGGATCGTAAGGTGGGGTCCTAGCTCAATTAGCCCTCGTTTGCTGTCTTTCACTATGAAAATATGAAGAAGTTGACTTGTTTCTGCACTATGTCAGAAACTGATAATTTTACTGTAGTTAATGCGTTTGTTAAACATTTGCTAAGTTTTTTTAATCAAGACGTTTCTTTGCAATGGTAGTTAGATGTAAACGGTTCTTTGGAAAACAATGGACCCTGAAACTCAGCATGCGACTTAATATCGGTCACAGTTTTGCATCACGACCATTTTGTCAAGCGAGTAATTGTTTGAGTGGTTTATTTTGGCTTCGTAAAAGAGATTTAGATGTATAAGTTTGGTATAAAGCTGACATATAGTTTAGAGAGAGCTGTATAAACATCTAGTCGTTTTTTTAAATTGATTTTTCAAATAGATCAACAACTAAACCTTATAGGTACAGTAAGCAATGTTAATGGTTGGACAGTCCTGTCACAATATGATAACACCCAAGCCGCGCCGAAGATATCCGATATATTACATGCAATACTCCCTAACTTGCATTTAAGACCATACACCTACAGGTATAATCGTAACGATAAGAGTTTCTACATTTCAGGGCGATTTAAATGCTATTTACACATGCAAATTTACGGTCTAATATAATGCACACAAGGTCACTAATCTTTATGTGACTATTTCAATATTTTTAATTTAATTTGTCCTACGCTGTTGAAATGCATATACTATTATGCGCAATAGAACTGGAAAATAGCGGCAACAGCAACACATTTCTAATTAGTAGAATTCGAAAACTATAACAGTTAAAAATGAGTTCTCGTATAAAAAAATCCTTAATTTGAATCGCTCTTTCCATATTTGATATTCGGATCCGGATTGATGTATGTATTTTACCATCATATTGGAATACCCCTACGAAACTATCAAAGTCAAGCAAATATAGATACTATACGATACCTATTTTCAATATTTTAATCATTCACTCAAATAATCTTGATAAATAATACTTACTAAACTCGTAATTTATTCATTCTTATTTCTCCGCGAGTCTAAAATTAAATCTTAATATTACGCTAATGATGTCTAATTTATAATCATTCTTAATGACACTTGACTTATAAACTTTAACAAGAATTATAGAGGAAGCAGATAAATGAATTCCAATATATCTATTAGAATTATTAGAATAATTTGTTTAGTAAGTTAGTATTGTATTAACAATTAAATTTCCTTCGAAGCATTACAGTCTCATACGCCGAATATTTAAACCAAATTTATTAATCCATGAATACCATAAACTGTAAAGTAGGGATTAGACCACAATAAATATAAGCTATTGTATGCAAAACAAATTACTGTTTAATATTATCCTAATAATTAAATCTTGCTTGAAGTACTGTGATCTCTTAACTGGAACTCAGATTCCAAATATTGAAATACATAATCCTAAATTTTAAGAATTGTTAATTTCAATGAGGAGTGTCTTTGTAACGAATTCTCAGGAAGTTCTTATTTTCTTAATATAAACTTATGTATAATGATTAGCTAAACCAATTATGAGCACCATTTGAATATGTTTTAATTACGTTATTACATTAAAGCCAAAGAGGGGGCGAAAAATAATTTTGACATTGCCTTATTCGTTCTCAATATAAAAGCCTCTCGTCTTGAGTTTGTATCTTTAGTTTGTTGTAATCGTCGTAAAGATGCCTGCAACAACAATAGAAACGCGAGCAAAAATAGTTAGCCTTTGGGAGCGTGGTTTGTCCTACAGGCAAGTTGTTGCAGAAGTTGGTGTATCGGTAAGTATGTAATCTATTTTTTATTGTTCTATATGAATTCTTTGAGTGCATAGCACAGATACTATTTTATTCTATTTTTTGTACTTTAGTTTATTGGTGTTGGTTACATCGATGTTCTTGCTTGATGGCTTAAAACGGTTATTTGCCTAATAAATAGAAATCGAAAGTCAGTGATATCAACACCAAAAAAACTTGGTTCTAAAGTTTTCAAATCAAATATACATTACACACACGCATTAAATATTAATTGAAAGATAAATAAATGTTAAGTTGATTGTAACTACATTACACTCATCATTAGATAACGTTTAGTCCTTCTATTAACAAACAAAATATGCCAACGAGTATTAATTTGTTTTATGATATCCCTCATTGGTCTAAATTTTTAGTAACCGTTACTTCTGTGGAATTCTATAAAACCGTATCTTCTTTTTTTTTCTCTAACTGTACTTCAACATAACGCTGGCGAACCGAAAACGAAGATGTAGCTCTACGAAATAAATCGAGGCCTGGACAGCCACCCAAAATTAATCCAGAAGATGGTAATAGAATTCTGAACTACGTTCAACAAAATCCAGTCACCCATCATCCATTTTTTGTTTTTATTTATTTTTCCTTAAGTAAACACTTTAATGAAAATTATGTGTATATAGCAGTGAAATAATTATATTCAGCGAATAAAAACCTATTTAACTCGAAAGATTTTTTTTCTTATACTTCATATAACCAACACGTATAAAAAGAAGGTGTAGATGTTTCTCCGGTTGATTGTACTATTAAATTTATTAGATCCAAAAATTTAGTTGCTTAACCACTGATGACATTAAAAAAAGTTTTTTATATTGTTATACCCCTGGGATTGAAAACACAATTTGTGGAATACCAAAAATATGTGTTTCCAACTAAACTATCTTCATATAATATATAATTTGTAATAATTCCTGATTAATTCTTTACGTACACAAAAAGAACTCTTTGAACATTAATAATAATTCAATAATGATAGAATACGTCAATACATATGATAATCGTATATTAAGTTATTATTGTAACGTGACTACGACCCAAATATCAAATACGGAAAGAATGATTTTAATGAAAGTTCTTTTGTAAGAGAACTCTCCTCTAACTGCTACAGTTTTCCAGTTGTACCAATTAGAAGTGTGTTACTGTTGCCGATATTTGTCAACTCTATTGATACTGTAGGAGAATCTAAAATATTTAAATAGACACATGAATATTAGTGTCCTTGTGTGCATTATATTATACCGTATTTGCATGCTAAATGGGTTTTAAATCACCCTGCAATGTAGAAACTCTTGTCGTTACGATTTTACCTGTATGTGTACGGCCTTGAGCGAAAGCGAAGAGTTATTGCAAGGGTATCAATAGCTTCGGTATTTCTCGTATTATTATACTGTGACAGGACTGTCCAACCATTAACATTGCCTACTGTACATATATTAATAAAGCAATATAAATCATCAAGAATTTCTAAATCGTAATATGTCTTTTTTAAATTTTCATCCTTTTTCCAGTTAGACAATTGCAACTTTCATAAATTGATTTTACGACTAAGAATTTAAGAACTATTGAAGAGCGAGCTTTTTTCGTTCGTAAGTAAAGGTGACCTTCACCAAAGAGCAGTCTGTACAATTTATGATGATATGATACTAATTAAAGAACAACTGCAAGGAAATACCTATTGATGATTCGATATGCACAAAAAAATCTACACCCTCATATTTATTTTCTTCTAGGAAATGAACGGTATTGGAGTATAAAAAACACAGGGTGTATAGTTGATGCGGAAGACCGTGGTAACCTAACGGGACTGACAACTAACAAATGCTTCAGTTTGATTCTCATCTACATGATTGGTGGTTTCGGGACCCTCTTAGATTGTTAAAATAAATAACCTATACACATAGGATGAATATCTTTGTCTGTACGAGAAACGTAGTCACGCTTGGAGAAAGAGACAAAGCATTTGTGCGTTACTTCAACTACCTAGGTAGTTACGTATACGGCGCGTATTTAAAACATTGTGTAATGTTACATAACGTCAATATATTTCATTCTCAACTCAGTCGGATCGTATATATAAGTTTACCTTTATTTTAGCTCGCGTTAACAACGGCCTCAGCTTGATGCAGGTGATTTAAAAGAACATACGTTTAAAGATTCTCCAGGGCACAAAAGATGTAAAAATAAAGAAAGTTACTTTAAAAGTAAATGAAAAAGGAAGAAAAATCGGGTGGGGTAATGCTTTTATGATGGTTTAGTGTAGTTTGTTGACCTATGATACATCAATTTTGGTTGTGTAGGTTTATTTGGTCTTCGGACATCTTGAAATGATGATGTGTTGAACGCGGCTCGAACCGACCCGTATTATTACACGTACCGACTTGCTTCCAATTTTTTTAAATAATTACCAACACTTGATATGCTTATTAGGACAATTAAAGAGATATTGATAAGTTCTATGGTATTATCGATTTGAATAAAATGAAGAAAGATATTTTGTTGGCTACAGCTTTGCTTTAAATGGATATGTTTATCTATTATTATTGCGATTCATATAATTATGATGCATGCATAACTAATATATGTATCAATTTAGTAATATTGGAAAACATTGATGCTAATTAAATGACACTTGTTTTGTGATAGTTTTTTTTTGTCTAAAAGTTACATTCTCTTTGGTCTGCAGCTAAAATAAATTACATTTTAATTTCAGAAGAGCAAGAATATATGAGAATGCAGCAAGGAATGCATTCGAATATATTGTTGCATTCACGAATTCTGCAGTTTTGACTTTGTGATGTCTTGTATTCTTCATATACGTATTTAATCTTAATTATAATAACTAATAAGTATGAAGAATATCTATCAGATATTGTAAAATTTTATTCAAAATAGGGGAGATGTAATGGTCCTGCTGATATAACCTGAAACTACCATTTACATGTTAATTGTGCACCTACAATTTTATAATGTGTACATCAACTTCTCTAGTTATGATATTGTTCATGATAGGTATCATGACTTGTCGCCAAATTGGCTATATGGCTATGAAATCAGAGGATGCTAAATGCTATTTATCGTAAGATCCAAGAAACTTGTATCTGGAAGGGGATCAAAACTGATACCCTGACATCTCTTTCAATTCTACATGTTTATATATACAAACAGTAAGCGTTATTGTAAATCTTTATCTAAACAACTTAAACTTGTTTTCTTTCACAGTATAGGGTATACGTTTTCTTGAGTATATAAAAAGGTAATAAACATGCTTTCAGAGATTATCGGCCTACATTTATACTACTTGGTTTTGCTAAATCATTTGGAAAAAGAATGTGCAAGAGAATGAATGCTTTTTCAACACAACGCAAAATATTATCGTCCATACAGTTTAGCTTCACTGCTTCAAGTTAGACTCACCAGCCTATTTTTAGAGCACTGACTCATGTCTATGGATCACTTGCTGACAGGCAAGGCAGGATAGGTGGACCGTTTTCGACTTGATTCAGGATTTTAATCTCGTTGATAATGATCTCTTTGGATCTCTTTTAGATCTTATATAAAAGATCCAAAACAATTAGTTAAAATTTGTAAGAACACTCAAGTACCATTATCAATTATAATTAGTCTCAGGCCTGATGTTCCACAAGAGTTCAGCTTGGAATCTATATTATATAATATATGAATATTTGAGCCAGTGAATATTTCATATGAACGCGTCCACCATACAGTTGATGTCGATTTGGGCATGAGAAGAATTTCTGCAAAATGGATTCCGCAATGTCTGACTAGAAGCATGCAAGCATAAAAGCATCACGTTCGATCTGCTTGATTTGAAAGTAATGCAGACTTCCTAAGCCGTACTGTTACTATGGAACCAGAAACAAAGCAATAATCGATGAAATATAGACACCCTGGCTCTCCAAGCCCAAAGTTTTGTGTTCAGAAATTTGTTGGAAGAGTTCTTGCTTTAGTTTTTTGGAATTACCGTGGAGAAACCATGATTGATTATCCGCATAAGGGTGGAACAATAATTCAGAATTATTATTCAACGTCACTGACCACTCTACAAAAAAAGTTATGGAGGAAGACGCGAAAATTGTTCAAGTTTTGTTTTTGTAAGACAATGCCCTCACAAATCGCTTGTTGTCATGCAAAGAATTCGTGATTTGCGGTTGGAATTATTCGAACACTACCCTTATTCGCCAGATCAGGCTCCGTCCGACTATCATGTCCTTTCTCAACTAAAATAAAGTATAAAAGTTCGTAATTGTCTTCCAACGAAGAGGTGAGAGAAGCTGTAAAAGTCGGGTTTGCAAAGCGAGATAAAGAGTTATTTTTGAAAGATCTAGAAGCGCTGCAGATTCGTTGTAGTAAATGTATCCAATTAAAATAAAAGTAAGTGTTGAATAATAAAATATTTTGACTACCAAATTTGGCTTTCTTCTATAGTAGGCTAAGAATTTTTTAAGACCTCCTCATATGTATGTATGTTAATGTTGCCGCCATAACTAAGGAATTTTTTGACTCTTAATAAATTCAAATAGAAAGCAAAACGATGTTTTACTGACCGATGTATGGGTAATTGTCTAGACCTATAATGTAAGGTATTTGATCTAATTTTTGGATCTATTGTACTGCTCAGTATAATCTATACATACTTAATTGCAATTATGCAACGAAGTCAATATCGTATTAGATCAGTTATATAATATTAGTTATTAGTAGAGTTGGCATATTTGCACCACATACAAGATCGGAGCGATGGCCATGCGAATGCAAGCAAGCTTGACTTGAAAATTAGTATGCAGTTGTGTCGCGCCTAAATCTGCCATGCTCACTTAATCGTCCAATTTGGATTTTTTTTCTTTTAATTTAATTTAATTAATTAATTAACATTGTATGTGTACTCTACTGGAATATATCGAATTTGCCATGTCTAAGGTTCTAAGGTCTATGGTTAACTTAATTATTGTTATCTATGACCGCTCCAGATGCTGACATTTACTTCGTATGAATTTTTTTGATATTACATAGATTAATGCTAAAGTGTGTCGACACATTGCAAACTATTTTAGAATCCTTAATTGATTGCCACGTGTATGTTAATTGAACACACAGCTTATAGTTCTACATATGAAGGTATCCTTTATTTGTTAACAAGTGTATATGTAATTAGATATTTTTTACTCTTCTTTGTCAATTCTTATTGGCAATTTGTTCAAACGATAAAATTTTAAACGAAACCATAATTGTCTGTTATGCATTACATTGATGATGATATATTTTATTGACCCAAAAGTGAAATTATATTCGAGAAGAGATAAGTTACAAATAGAAACACCTGTTCTGTTCCATTCACTTTCTTTCCGTGTTTATATTTTTTTAGCGTATCCACCTATTTAAGTGAATAAATACATTTATTCTAGATTTAGATTATAAGATTAGTTAATAGCTTAGCATGGTACACCAGCCGTATATTGTGCAAACATTTGGAAGTTGTATTTCTCGTACCTATACTTACTTTCGTGGTCTACTTTAAGAAGAACTAACAATGAAATTATATCTTAATATATGTATGTATGTATATCGCTACCATAAATAATATTGGAATGACTTGGTAATTATAAGCGAAAAAAAAATTAATTGGGTACAATTTGTTATATCCTACTTTACTCGAAATGTTTGTTTTCAAATGAACAGTGGCAATGCTTTGCACTTTCTAATTAAAGAAAATAATAAAAAAAGTATTGTGTCAAACGGATATCTACTTTCTCTTCCTTCCACGTCGCGGTAATAAAGTGCACACCTCTTCTTCTATACAACTGCTGCTAATAGCTATGCAATTTTGTTTGTCATGTCAATAAACAGGTATAAATTCAAACAGGTAAATTTAAACAGGTAATAAGGGCGCAGTTATCTTACGCAAACCTTCTATCGACATCAGTCACAGTTTAATAATTAACCATAAGGATAGGTCTGTATGAAAATCCATTTTTTCAAACATTCAATAATTTCTACATACAGATAATATGCACATAACGATATATTCTTCCAGCGAATATGAAGATTAGTTTCCATTGAAACTAATGATTCTTTAGTGTCTTTGCATTTAACTAATGATTTACGTAGAGTGGTTAGTTGCAAATTATTGACTTAAAATCATTAATGAAGAGTCTGTCAGACAGATATTATTTCCAGCAGCTCTTGTTCTCAGTAGTAGAAAATAATGGTAAAGAAAATATCGTCAATCAACACATACTATAGCCTATAACAAAGCAATGAGTTATTAGACTACACTTGGTATTCCATAGAGCTAAGGTACTGTTTTCATGTAGGGACTTGTGGTAGAGTAAATCGTATTTAGTGTTTAATAGTGATGAATAGAAAACTCCTTGAGCATAGAAAAGGTAGCACGGTAGATAATTAGTAAGTATATAGCTACGGGAAGTAAAATAGATTGATTGAACATGTTGTCAAACTGAAAACCACAACTACATGTGACTTCTGTGTTTCAAAATATTGATTATTAATATGAAGTAATATTACGAAATCATCCATATTCATTATTTTATTTTGTGCGACTATTTCAAATATATATTTTTGTTGGAAAGCATGGGTATATACCATATTATTTCACAATTTTGTTCAAAACAACGTATAATATTGCTCCAAAACAAATTGATTTAAATAGTATGCGTCTTTCGTCTACTTACAGACATATGCATGCATGTAGAATACAATCAGAAAATGTATTGTCAACAAAATAAAGAAATATGAAATAGGTTTATTGAATATAAATAAATACACGAGCACCCTATATATTATCCCAAACTTCTTAAAAGATATTCATCGGTAACAAACTTGCGTAGGCCTGTACGGAAGTATCTCAAAACGCTTTGTAATTTGCGCATACCTGTAAGCATAGTTAGCGAGAAATGATAAATTTACTGCTCAAACACTTGTGTTTCCACTTCAAATATTACAATCGCTCTTTTATTATTCTTGTTAGTACAATTATATAAATACGTTGGACAATGATCACTAACTAAAACCTTTTATGAGATTTAGAAACTCGGTAGTGACAGCTATACGAATCAATTATCCCTAATAACATACCCGCATTAAAATCAATGGTTAAAAAATGAATCCGTGTGTTGCTCGTGCCTAAATATTCACTAATAAGCTCTAGGTTAGGCAAGATATTTTATACACACTGTTGTGATATATACAATTATACCTAACACAAAACTAGATGTTTCTTTCTTTGTCGCCAATTAATTAAAAATTAACCTTTTAAGTAGGTACAATATTTTGCATACTATTGCAGCTTCAATCCCTATTATGGCAGCTTCCGGGTTGTAACAGTGTTATAGTACTAATAAGTATATACAGTACAAAAATTACAAAACAAAGTAAAATAAATGCACAAAAATGCAAAATAAAAATGTTATATTTTTGTGTTATTTTATGATTGCCATTATTGCTTGCGTGCTTCTTCTATAGTACAATGTTTTAATCTATAATTGCCGTTACTATACTCTAATCTTGGAGCTGGTATGTGTGCACTTTAGTGACTTTTTCACTATCACTTGAAAGACGTATTATGACCTCACCTATCAAAGAAGTAGGTTGCCTTGCTGTTAAGATTTTCTTGGAGATCATCACCGTAACTATGTTCCGAAAAAATTGGTATTTGGCGTTATACGACTTGCTCATATTTTTGAGGTGATATGTTAGAAAACCGAGATGGGTCCGCAACGCAGTGATATAGATCTAGTACAATTTAACCGCTGTTGCTGAAAAGTTGATGAATTTCTTTATTGAGTCCTACGATTCTGGAAGATCTTATATATGTTCTTGTAGTTTCGTCATATCTCCTCTTACTTGTGGAATGTGAAGGTAGTCTTCTTATTTGATTCGTACTTCATTTTTGTCTGTTGGCGTTTATTATCGCCAGTTTATTATCTTTTTACTTCAAGGAATAAAGTAATCAGGTTTAATGTGGCGTTGACCTCTGAAGCGTATAGAGCGTCACTAAGCTAGATTCTAATTACACTTGTAATGCCCAAGCAAGCTATTTACTATATCTCTTACAGCAAGGTTTACCTGGGTTTTCTTTCATTACTTTCTACAATACTAGTGACGCATATGCGAACATAGGTGTAAGAACCCCTTGATAAGTAACTCTCAGCGATAATCTTGGGTTTCAGTACCCAGGTTTGCCAAGTTTGTCCCACGATATCATCAGTATCTCTGTATACCTCGACGCTAATGCCTTGTTTGGATATCCTTAGCTGAAGTTCACCTTATTTTGTCTCTAAATGTGTAAGTATTACTTACAGAATTTCCTTTAGAAACTCCTGTAGTAAAATAGGGAAAATTCAAACCCCACCAGGAACTGTAGCAATGTACAGTATGATTTATTTAAAACTTAAAGGCTTGTATATAGTTAAGTAATATTTTTCCTTACAAATCATCAACACAGAACTCAGTTGTATTTGAATATATCTGCAGTATGGATAATAATAAGAATATTGAGAAATACCACACTAATATTAACTGCATTTGCTAAATGTGTTAAAACATAGTGAAAGTGTTTGCGTTATCATTTAGTAAATAATAAAACGTAAGTACTGTCTTAACTTACTATTAGAAACATGATGAGCAGATTTTTGTGTAATAGGAATTAATATAATAAATGCGCGTTATTTTTCTTGGTAATACAGGCATGCATGTTAAAAATTAAAAAAAAAATATAGAGAACTGCTAAATTTAATTGATTTAATTTCCAACGAATCCATTAGTAACTAAATTCATAACAAACTTTCTAATATAGAACAACATGTAAAATAAATAATAAATGCATAGTGTCATGAAAGGGGAAGGACCATTAGCTATATGCGCAATTTTATTGGATTCGTAAGAAAATTAAGCTCTTACATAAGCATAATTAGCTTAAACAAATACAGATCCACTATAGTAATAGGATATATACGATATATTTGTCATATATTATCATTAGACATTTATAAACTGCTTTATATTTTCCAAATTCTCGTTGAATATAGTTAGAATCTCGCATCTGTCCTGCTTTATTATCTCAGGTCCTCATCAATGATACTAGTCTCAACCTAGCATTGCGCTTTCTCATTTTATCACTATATCATAATCACAATAGCAATAGGATTATTCCCTATAATCCTATCACGAATTGTTAAACTATATATAGATATGTACTACATGACGCAGCGTTTTTCGCGTGGATACAATTCGTACTTTACGGAATGGGACAACTTGCTATGTCTATATCGGATAAAATCAATAATATTAATAAATACGAAATCCACAACATAGAACGACACAGTAACAATGGGCACAAGTTAATATGGCATTTACACGTTCTACATCAGAAGAAGGTATTCTCAGAATGCATTCTTATTCACTTTAATCTAAAATAATGTTTATATAATATATGAACCTATAGTTGCCCAAATTTGATATTTTGATTATTTTTTCATTCATTTCTTTAGTATCAACGGTTGAGTACCTCTCTTTTTTTAAACAATATAATCTTACTGTACCTACTGCCTTATGGCATTTCATATCCTCGCTTTAATGTGGTTATTATCAGCGAATATGCTTGACCACTGCTGATTTTTCTTTCTAAATCCTACCATATACTGAACACTGTATATCTCCACCTTCTCTTTCAAAGTTAAATAAGTTTCGAATAGCTTCGCCGATAATTACTAATATAAAATTTGGACGAACATGTTAACATGAAATACCTTCCTGTTTACTGTCATTCAGTGTTCCGTCTATACATCGATGTATTGAATTAAAGCTTTTGTTGCAGATGTAATATTATACTCTTTACTGGTATTAACTTTCCATATTAAAATAAAGCATGAATTCTAACCGTGATTATGATACATACTGTATACTATAGTGACAGTTGAATTTTATTCTTGAGCACATAGTAACTAATATATAAAATTTTAATATTAATAAGCGACTTTGATAATATGACAAATATCGCAAATTGAACTTCAGCAACTCTGGAGTAGTGATTGTATCTACTATACTTAAATCCTATTTCCAATATAGGATTCAAAGAGCCGCCTATCCATCTTCAATACGCGCAAGCGATAATCAATGTATAGAAATAACTCTTGTTAAGGAAATAGTTTTACAATTGCTTCTTCATTGTATATACAACATATTCCTTTCTGTGGTAGTTACAACAGCACTCGTGTATATCGTTCTGCTAAACACACCAATTGTAAGATGAATAAAAATATTTAGACAATTACAAAAACCTACAGCATGTCTTCCGCATTATACGGACACCTGAACAGCTAAATTCTTCTTCCGCTTATGTTACAGAATTTTTATTAGAAGTCTGCTTTATTGTCTTCACGAGGTAGCAATGTCCACGTGCCATATGCTGTTTACGAAAAATATGCTTTCGCATCTTCCGCTTTCAATTTCATATGAGGAACCATCGATAGTGGTATAATTCGAAAGAAAAGACATGCGTTAAAAAACAGACATGTGTGGGTGAAAACCCACGTGCTGGTTTTTTTCGACTTAGATGTATGTACTACGAATGAAGATAGCGAGGGTGAGGGTACTCTTCATAGATTTCCGATTAGTGTAACATTATACTTTTGCATCTGTTCGCTTTTTATGCATTTCCCTTGCAAACTTTTACTGTAGGGGGCTGATCTCTTGCGATTACGAAATTAGTTTTTTGTAGTATGTCTTCGTAGTTGCACAAAAGTTTGTGTTCTACTATATTTTAAAATGTCTGCTTTAAAACTTGAATTACACAGCTGAGTATACGGCACCGTGTGTGCAATTTAATTTAAAACTAACATCAATGTTTTATCATTATTTGTTTTATCACGATTTTAATTTTTATGTATATACTACGTCTCCTTCTTGCTTAGCACCTAAAATGTAGGTGACTATTTTTAGGATATTAACGATAAAAATTCTTACAAGTATTACTGCTTATTGATTTCTGAATTTACAGAAATAGATCATCAAGTTTTAAGTTAAGAGCTCCGCAATAGATATGTGTATGTATGTATATGCTAGTATTGAAAAGGTGCAAACAATGATAATAGAGAATTATTATTAACATGAATTAACAAGGTTACGTTTTTTACTAAATTATCGCAAAGTATAAACATTCTATTAGTTTCAATAAGTGAACAGAAATTTGTTCCTTGTAATAAGGATATTTTTTTCTATAACATCAAATTTGTCTGACTGACTCAAAATTAAAAGTTAAACAACTGCACTCTTAGGAGGAACCACAAAATAATATTTATCGCGCTTTAGAGAATCAAACAGATCTTAATCGGGGAAACCAAAATCGACAAATTATTGTCTCCATGCGATAACAGAACTAAGACGCAGACTAGGTAGTCTGCTCGTTTCTCGGTACCTTCTATATTCGAATGCCCAGTAGCTATGATTAGATTTACAGTGTTTCTTATAGAAGATTCCAAGACTTTTTTGGAATTGTTACTTGCAACAGAAATACCACTTTCATCTTCCACAAGCGCTCTAAGTAAAGGCATTCATCTAAACAGTAGCTACAAAACAGTTTATAGCAAATGTAAATTTACTTGAACTTTGAATATAATTCTTTACCAGACACTTATGAACATCTACAATAATTATGAACTTTCTTAGTGTTAATGTAATAATACATTAACAAAAAAATGGAATTTGTAATATGTACATTTCGAACATAATAATTTTCTTTTGTAAAATTCTAATTTTTACATAATATTGAAAACATATTTAACATATATGCAAGTAATTAGGAGTTTTACTGCATTAAAACAAATTTTTATTTTGTCCGATCTTTACTTGTTATGTAAACTTATCACAGCGTATTGCTTCATGTTAGAAGCTTTCTAATACATTTATAACTCTCCCACCAAAATAACCTATCAAAATAAAACTGATATATTTGTTTATAATAATTTTTATCGGTATAGTCCATTGCGCATTGGGGAATTTGATTTGCACATATTTGATATCAGCTGTGGCCATAGCTTTGGCCGTCTTCCGCGGCCTCAACGCATGACGTCACAGGTGAATGACTCGCTGACGTCATGCTAGTTCAATGGCAAATCGCGACCCAGATCTGTAGAGCCAACTTCACTATTCGTTAACATTGCAGGCAAATATAAATACACGCTGGAAGCTGCTGAATACTTTTGGCATTTATTCGTTCTTTAATTAGATACTCGTTTGTGTACCTGTGAGGTAGAATAAAAAAATTTTACGAATCGAATAATTTATAAATAACCGAGAATGTAACGCGTAGCCGCAAATGAACGTACACAGATGTCATGTAGCAAAAGTAAACAATTAAAACAATAATTGGCATCGCTAGCTATGTATATCTTGACATTCTAAAAAATATCGGATTTATAGGAATCCTTCCACATGCTATTTTCAAACTACTACAAACATCCATTTTTTAATCAGCGAATGTATTAAGAGATACTCTAAATGACATTTGTATTGAATCGTTTTTCATAAAAAGAAAGTAGTCATTTCTGTAAATTAAATCATGTTTTGTTTTAATCGACTGGTATGTGCAGTATGTATATGATTTCAGATTTGCCTTGCAGCTAAAAGTTTTTCAAAACTAATACTGGTGGTGGTCTTTTAATTTTAATTCTAAGATAACCTACACCTGGTAGGGTCAGTACATTTATATAGGATAATAAACTTTGTCTACAATTCTTGGCCTTGGAAATATCACATAAAATGATAGCACAATGTCAGAATACTTACAGAGGTACAAAGCTAGATTGGCGAATTGATGTTTCAAAACAAACTCTAGAAAAATAAAACAAAGGAAGTATTTACTTTGAAATGAGTAATAATCAGGAATCTTCAAGTTAGATAAACTTATAAGGAGCTAGCTATAATAATAGGTAACCTGTGAATTCTATAAATTCTATAAAAGTTTTTAATTTGTTCTAGTTGCTAGTTGCAGGGACTTCTTAAGCTGTATTACTTGCCCGACTACCGCTAAAACTCTTTGTACATAGTGTGCGTGTATAGAAATGTGTTCAATGACATTGTTACATCACCATATCGGCGTCTATAATATTTGGTAGTAGTTTGGTACGTCCAGACATCATCCAGGGAAATAATTCGGTGGACAGCGTTGTCCTAAAACAGAATTGCTTTTCTTTTTAGATAGTCTTCCTAGTTAGTCCGTTATGTCATCCATTAAATGATTAAGCAAAATTAACTCAGCGACCCTAATGAGACTAGATAGGAGACTAGTCAGTCTATTGTTCTATTGTTTTAAGAAAAAGACTGTCCTTAGTTTTCTTCACACGAACTAAGATGTGTTTCTGTACAGACAAAAACTGTCAAAACCAGAATAACGCATAATATATACATATATATATTAGGGCGAAGTATCGATACATCGTCCAGTATTCGATACGATTATTGGTATCGATTCGCCGATATCTTGGATAGTCGATAGATCGGATCTAACAATACCTTGGAATCGATATCTAGGAATTAATACCACTTTCCACATTCTGTATTGATACCAGTACAACGATACCTAGGCATCGATACCAACAAACTACGGTAACAACTATGGTATCGTAAAACATCATTTTTAGACAAACATATATCATATTCATATAGACTCAACTATTAATTAATGAGGGTAAGTGCAATTATTCGCGTACAATAACATTAATTGTTATAAAAAAAGCCAAAGCATCAATATTGTACAATTGATACCGTAGACATGTTATTGAATATCATCACCTGAACAATACTACAAATCAATCCTAGATATCGGTGCCAAAATATCGATTCAAGGAATCAATTTGAGGTATCGATTCAAGGTATCGGCTCCCAAGTATCGACATCTGCCGATACTTAACCGATTCCAGTGCTCGGAATCGATATCCTGGACGGAATCGATACTTCGGTAAGTATTGATACCTCGATTGGTATCGATATCCGATACCAAAAATGTCGGCATCGCCCAGCCCCCAGTATATATATTCAATGAATGTTTACATCTTAACCGTACATATATATTAAATTGAAGGGACATCTTGGTATTAGCGGCTATTATTGAAAATGATAGGTAAATAAAATTAATTAATAATTCACCACCATTCATCACCATGCAACGACGCGTTTCGATTTTATACTATAAATCTCATCAGGTTGCCTTTGTGAGAATGACAGTAATTTGTGAAAACCCACAATATGTATATGTACATACCTTACCTATATCTGACACCGTGTATTAAGTATATATGAGAGATTAATTTTACAAATATTGACTTATGTAGAAATTGACTATTGTCTATCCACTTTTATTTCTACAAAGTCTGTAATTGTTTATTACATTAACCTGTAGTTGTAGATTTAGCGACATCACATTAAGCATAAGCCAGAATTAATTGAAATATTTGAAAAGTTTCATGTATAATATATCCATCACTTTTCTATAGAATAATATGAGATATATCCATCTTTCAACCAGGATAATATATTCAATGAATGTTTACATTTTAGCCGTACTTATTTATTAAATTAAATATATACATACATATACCGGGTGTTAACGAGATCATGTATCAGCCCGCCATTTATTTATTAATTAAAATAAAACTTTGAAATTCGGACTGTATATATGAGTGAGATTGGTGGGCTTCTTCAGGTGCACTCAGTTTTTCTATAGCTATAAATGTTTTAAAAGTAGTCTAATTCCAAAGCAACAGAACAAATACATTTTAAATGAAAAAAACACAGATTCCTTCGCCAGTGCGTGTAAATGTGAAAAATACGTTTCTTAATTGTTTTCAAAGCTAACTTTGATGGTTGTTACATTTCGACAATTGTTGCGGAGCAGTTTCACTTTAAAGGATAAATTTAAGAGATACCTTTGACCAGATCTTTGATAGAAATGTCAAAAGTTGACCGGCAGTAGATGGCAAATTTTTAGAAGAAACAGAATATGAACAGAAATAATACATGTTGTATTTAAAAATTCAAAATTAACGTCACTTCCGGTTTGACCGGAAGTGCTATAGAAAAACTGAGTGCACTTGAAGAAGCCCACCAGTTATTCATATATACGGTCCGAATTTCAAAGTTTTATTTTAATAGTTTATGTAAAAGTTATGTACGTAACAGAAATATACAATCATAATATGGAACATACGTACATAAATAGCTCTATCTTTCAAAATGTTTTAGGTTTCAAATGTTTGCGCTAGTAACTCATGCTTTGTTTGCTTCCTTGGTTGTTAAATTTAGTAACCGGTTACTCTTTAGCACATTCATAGAAACAAACGGAATCTTTTAAGTCAATATTCAAGTAATCCAGTTGAATTCAGGTCACACAAACACACGTCGTGTAAATACAAGTATGCTTAACATATTTGTTAATTTTTAGGTACAGTGAACGGTTACATTTTACATTGTTTTGCAAATATTATACCCACAGAACGTAAATCGTGCGGTTAATTATAATAATATAATAAAATAATCAAAATTTTGTTATTTTTGTAAGCACATTAACAGTTTTTTATTTCATCTATAGAAATCAAATAATACGTTTCTACACTATCTGTCACCATTAATTAGGTTTGGTGTATAGGAATCGGGCTTATAATCTATTTGACAAATTAAATCTTATAGTTTGATATTTATATTGGTGACAGAGGATGTCATCTTAACTTCTCGAGGAGAAGAATATTAAGATGATATAGTAGAAAAATATGTAATATTGTAATTTAGAAGTTAGCAAACAGTAACATAAATCATATTGTCAGGTAAATCCAAACTTACCTGTGTATATGGCTCTCTGTTAGTATACGTACCATATACATACCAAATTGCTGCAGTGACGGATACGCTCAGCATAAATTGTGTTTAACAAAAAGATGCAAATATGTTCACTATTAATTTATTAATAGACCATTTGTGTGAATAAATTCGTATTCACATTAATTAATAATGTGAGACAATACTTGGCGTCTTATTCTATTTATATTCCATTGTCAAGGCTTGTCAGCAGTTATAGTGTAGTTTTCGGTAAAGTCTGTGTACTGCATACATGCGTTAAGAATTTGTTTATTGCCAACATTCGTATTCCAACAATGTTTCTAATATTGCGTAACGTAAAATGACTGTCTCAGTACTACAGGAAATATTTATGCATGTACTTCGTATTACTACTGTATTATATAATATAATATTTACAATTATAAGATTTCGTTCTGTTTTACATCTATTATATGTGTGCAAAAATACAACAAGCAATGCTAATACATATAATATATGTAACTATTTATTATGCAAATATAGTTTGCATTTCATTAAAATCGAGTGTCAAAAGGAAGTGTACGTACACTAATAATGTAAACTAAGTATATGTTTTTTATTATAAATAAAAACAAATAAAGAAACCTCAATATTTTGTATATATTAATGAGTAGGAGTGAGACTTTTAAGAATTATTGGGGATTTATAGAATCATTTAAATATTTTTTCTGCCTACAATAATTCTGGTTTTTTGTAGTACACGTGAAAAGTTTCTTATTTATGACTCACTATAAATGTATATATCTTGGGGATAGATTATATTTTATAACGTAACTTCTTTGGTGATTCTCGTTGATATTATTTTATGAATTAGTCCCAGTGATAGAAACGAAATATTTTCTATAACATACATTTTCTTCTAAAATTGTTCTAAATATTAATTATACTTGAACATGTAGTAGCTAGTCCATGAAAAGTCGGATTAGTGGTGGTATCATTTTGTAGGGGCGTGTCTGTGGAGATGTTATATGTTAGAGAAGACGAACAGAAAATAATATATCTTGAGAGAAAGTAGCCCATGGGCTTACATACACGTACCAATAATATCTAAAATAACGTGTTAATGTGTAGACCGTATTGCGTATTTTATTATCTATAGACTTTAGTTAGAACGCGGTAAGGGTGATGGATGGTGATTACAGTGGCATTACTTGGACTCACTTGAAATGTTGCCTTCCCATAACTACTTGACGGAACTTGAACACCGTGGAATACTAAGTTGAGACAGGTATGAACATGAAAGTTTCAAAGTAGGAAGAAGTGTACTGTCCACTCAAACACTGCACTTCTGCAACAGTTCTCATTAGTCAGGGTGCAGGGGAAACAGCAATCCTAAGCCTAATTACATTTTCAGTTTATATCTCTCTGCAATATGTAAAATTTTATGAAGTAGCATCTGTAATGCTAATGACATTTATCTTTACCACCTCCGTATATCTCTTGAAGCCTGCTCAATTTGGAAACTACAAGCACAAAACACACGAAACATAAAAAATACTTATAGATGTATCAATTACATGGAAGTGTCGGCACTTTATAACTGATGTCTTTGTATTGATACCTAATACTGGTTTTTTAATATCGAAAGCCAGGTGTCAGTATAGTAGAATCGATATCTGAGGCATTGCGTAATCGATTCTAGTCGTAGTACAGACTACTGGACGATGTGTCGATACCTCGTCCATTTCTAGTGTTAGCTGGTGTGTTCTAGTAGACAATACACTAGTTAAATGCTTCTGGAACTATTACTAAGAATGCAATTGTTGCAAATATTTTTTTGTGGATGATATTGGTGGTGATTAACAAATTATGGAGAATTGAATAATAGTACAAGTGTATCGTAGAACCACTAAACTTTACTACGATTTATTTAAAGATGCAAATCCCCATTTGCATCGTTAAAAAACCTCTGAAAAAGTTAAAACTAAAAGTAAAGTTAGTAAAAGGATAGACAGATATTTTTTCTGATTGCTTGTCCAATTTTTTACAATTACGAGAGTATACATTTTGAAATCTACAAGACAACAACAATCTAGGAAAACAACGACAAATATGTCGTTGTATTGCTAGACATACACATAAATATACATGAGGTGATCTTCATTTTCAAAATATTGTCAGATTTATGAAATATGTATGCTGATATTTTCAACATTTCGGTTTTAGTGGCCCGCCCTTGCTACCGGGAATTAATTGTACTGGATTAACCTATTTTACACTAATTTCCCAAACTTTATGTCATCGTCTGTAGCGTCTTCGTGTTAACTTATGTCAAAATAGTTTCATTTACGTCTACTTTTGTTGGTGTTTTAGTTAAAATACTTAATTGAACATACAAAGTCTCTCTTTATCTGTCACATGCTTATTCTTTTTAATTTGCACTTCAGTAATTATTTAGAGTGCATCACCCATGTCTCATTCTATTTTTTTTAGTTTTCTGCTAAGTTGCTTGGTGTATTTTTTATTCCGAAAACTCTCTCTTATTTTGTTCGGATAGCATTTATTACAATAGGTTTTTTTTTGTATATCGATAGGTATTTACATTTTCAACTTCTTTGAAATGACTGACCATCCGGACCCTTTTTTCCCACTCAGTATACTATTTTAGCTCCATTCAGTTATATTGCATATATTTTACAATTTTTTCTCTACTTGTTGCGACTCATTTTAATCTCGCTTCTACTTTTCTTTTAATTGTTGTTCTTTTGATGTGTTATTTACATTACTCACTAAGATCTTTTGTGTTTGTTTTACTTCAATAATCTCGCAATCGTATACACGTCAACGAAAACCGTAGAGCTTCCAAAATTGCTTACTTTCATGTGACATATTTTTGTCACAGTCATAAATGTACCTAAACTTTGCAGACCTAATCATCCTTCTAGACTCGTAGTATATTGTTCAAAATCATTTAGTTTTGTCAGGTTTGCTTTCGTAATGATTTTCTAATTATGACGTAATTGCTATGAGTAGCAACCACCACCAAAAAAACAAAAACTATTCACGTATCTCAACTTTATTCCCGCTGTTATTCTATGAGTGATATAACATATAACAAAATAATTGTCTAAAGCATTACATATTATCAGTAAATACCGATTTAATTTCTTGCAATGCGTTTATTTGCTTATTTCTACGAAATCAAACTAACCCATCAGATGCATCAATGCCTGTCTACCGTAATCATCGATGAAATCGAATCAAACAAAATGTTCAACTTTGGTGAACTTTGGTGAACGATTTGATCTCCACCGTGGTCGTAAATCAATCACATTAAAGTCCTGTGCATATATATCTTTCCTGTCAGATGGTCAGTTCTGTTGTAACCGTTGTCCCGATACATATGTATAGCAGGAAACTATTTATTTTTGTCTTTAGAAAAAACAAACTACATCTTATATCTATTACAGAACTTTTACTTTGAAGAATATCAACATATAACTCCGTTAGTTTTTAAAGAAATATCACATAATGTAGCTTTCAAATAACACCATCCCTTTCTCAAATACTATACAGCTACAATTGGTAAAGCAAGTAGAAAAACTGAAGCTAAACTATAAAAAGTGCTCCACATTCTTTGAGCATATGATAGGTATAACATTATAACAATATATATAATATATTATCATTCTGACGAAGATTTAAATATATTTTTATTTTTTCGGAGGCATACGAAATAGGTCAATTTAAGAGCAATCTAACATACAAACTACTTACCACACCAATATACAGGGTGTAAGTGGTTTGAGTGCCATAATTATAATGTAGTGTAGACTGAATGAAACTGCACAGAATAGCTTGATAAATTTTTAGCCTGTCACTTACGGTTTCCATGATAAGTAAGCCGCAATTATAATTAACAGCATATCGTGATATTACCGTGTAGTATAGCGCTCCATCGTGCTAACACCAACACTTTACACAGTACTAATCTTTCAAAGTATTTTGTCAAATAATTCACTAAAATATCGTTTGACGTAACCTAGAGCATTTGTATTCATTCATTCAGGAATCATACGACTTAATTGTACGAGGCAGTTTATTCTTTAAAAGTGCAACGTCTGTAATTTTCTTATCTACGCCGCACCCTTCAGCTGCTGTCAAACACATCCGTTTGTATAATGTTATGGTAGGTCATGTTTCAGCGTTGCCAAAGCTATATACATTTTACATGTAGGTACTTAGATTACTATTTTTTTTAACCTTAAATCGTAGAACAAACTTCTATAACAATTTTTTCTTTGTATTTCGGTGATGAGTTCATTTTAAAATTCTCACTTTAAAATACTTATAACTGCCTAAGATAGCGCGATTTAAAAGTTGGAACATTGCTTTTGTTTTTCTGGAAAACTATTTATTTTAATGCCTACTTCATAATAAACTTTTTTAATCCTATTTACTTGCTCTATCTGCTGGGAAAATTATGGCAGTCAAACACCTTACACCCTGTATAAATTCTTAGATATACATAATATTTGCAAGACTGCACACGAATTTAGATTTTAATATTAAAAAACCCTAGGAGTAATCAAAGGGAACTGTTTGTCCTGTACTTTGTGGATACATACTTCAATTTTCATAATAAACTTGACGATTCAATTGTATTATTTATCTTGAATGTACATATTTAGTGTAATTAAGATTTCAATGCAATCTATGTATCTCATTACTTGTACATTTTCAATAATTTCAACATCAATATTATATTATACCGTGCAATATGTCAAACATACACATTGTATAATAGATTAATACATTTTTTACTACCACCCATATTATAATTTACCAATGAAAAAAAATATTTGCACTTCTTTTAGCAAGTTCACGATTTATTTTCATCGTGGTATGCGTATTTAAGAACTCGAACTTGTTGTTTGTTGTGTTGTGGATGCTATTGTATGTTACCCAGTTAATATTCGATTCCTGACCGAAGCGCAAATATTTTTTCAATATTTGCAAATTATAATATTGGCGGTGGAAAATGTATTATATTGTCATACAGGATTGCGCTTAATGATTGAATGAACGCTTTATTATTGAAATGGCTAGAGCTATAAGTTTGCAAATTAGCAGATTTAAATTAGATTTTTTTTCTCATATTTTAGAATTAACAACAATTTTTTTGGGGTATAATCTTAATTAATATTAATTAATTATAAATTGACCACCATTTTGCTTTCTTGAAATAGTAACATGGGTCATGCGATACATCGTTTTAAAAGTAATTATTTTCTTTCCCAAGCTGCTTTTTACACGTATGGGGTTACGTAACAAAATAATGCATGAATATAAAACAAATATCGGCTAATGTAATATAGAATAAAAGTAAGTAACGTTTACATCGACAGAATGTCAAAACCTAGCAGCAAATAATTAATAACAGTTTATCAGCTCTTCATGTGTCTCGTTTCTGTCACAGTATCCAATCATCATCAAAACATTAATTTGTTACGTTTACAAAATTGAAAATAGAACGCGTGTTAACACTTGATAAACTGTTATTATTATTTGTTGTCAATTTTTGACGTTCTATTAATGCAAAGGTTACTTGCTTTTAGTCTGCATCACATTAACCGGTATCTTTCTTTAATATTTAGGTATTATTTTATTATATAATCAGATACATCTTTAATGCAGTCTGAAAGAAAAATAATTACCTTCAAATATTGCTATTAAAAAATACACAAAATGGCAGTGCTGGTTAAAATCTGTGCATCAAAAGACAATCTTTATGTAAAAAAATCTGATTTAAATCTGCTAATGCCCAAATCTATATCTCCAGCCATTTTGAAACATAAAGCGTTGATTCATCTTTAAGTGCAACCTTGAATATACTCTGCCAAGAAATACACAATCACTAAAATACATATTATAGTTTATTTAGTATATTTGAATGCAATTTTTACATGGTTTATTGTGATACTTATTGAGTCGTATCTATTTAATTTCCTTCATTAAGATTGCTTAATACATATGTATGTCGAAAAATGTAAAGGGTTTCTTAGATATACAAAAAAGAATATTTACTCTTATTCATTTATTGTATTAAGTAATATATTCGAAATTATGTTCATTAGTCTTAAAAATAGCGAAAGGAGCAAGTAATGGTGTAGCAAAGATTGCCAGTAGCAATATCATATAGGATTTCCAAGAGCTTAATATAATAAAACTAACAACATTAGGGTCAGATATAAAGCAAAATTGTATACTGTTATTGATTTTTAGATGGTGCTTGTGTAGTGAATATTAATTCGTAGGATAGTAGTGCATAAATCAAATGATAGATTGCGTTTTTTGTGAAATTCAATTCTACCTTACGCAGGGCTTTACATACTTGCTATCTATTATATGGAACGAATTTCAAATGCAGCTAGGAAATATTTTAATTACATTTTAACAAAACGTTTAACTCACTATGGTGATTATCTATTATTTATTACTATTATAAACCAATTTCGTATGCTCCTTGTTTTACGAAACAATCAAGTTGACAAATTGTACAAATTATACCAAACATTTTTACAACTTTTTTTATTTCTTTTAGAAGAAACCTTAAACCTTATCTTAAGCCAATATAAAACTTGTTGCAAATGCGTGTGTAACTTATATAGGTTTCCTCTCTTTTTCTCTATTTCAACTATAACTAACTAGCAATATTATAATCCAACCAATAATCCCGTAATTTTTTTGAACGAATGTAAATATTGTTTTCCAAGTGTGCGAATATAGTAGTTTTAGTTGCGTTAGAGAATAACAACCTATATGTTGTAATACAGCGCAAACAACAATCCAATAATTTTTTTCTTAAAAATGTCTTGCCATCTCCCCGAGGTTGGTTGATTTCTTTTAAACGCTAATCTTGGGTTAACACGTTTTTTTGTACTTGATATCCCATCTTCATTTTTATTATTCATGATAAGCTTTCTCAATTAGTAATATGTGTAATTTGATAATCCAAATCAACGAAAAGTCTACATAATAAGAGAAACTAGTAATTTAATACTAGTTTTGACAAAAAAATTACACTAAAGCAATTTTACTCTCAAAGACATGTTTAACACAAAAGTTGAACGTTTACAAAAACAGATGTGTTCTTCAAACATATCCTTCTATTAAAATGAACATTTTCTACATCTGCATACTAAGTAAAAATTTCAGCTAGTTACTCTGCTATATGCAGTAAAACTACTCTGTTAGTTAAAACGAAACGACTTTTAAATACGCAAGATTAAAAAGCAGTTTCGCTGACTCTTAAAGATATGAGGAAGTGGAGCTCGCCATGCCTCTACCCTTCATCCAAATTATCTGCCGGTCCTGACAGAACATTGCAATGTTGGCAATGTATCCCGTTTGCGGTAAAGGTTAGTAGCCTTGCGTATCGCTATTTTCGGTAGTGTCTGTTGCAGATGCTGTATATAGTGAATTTTGGTGAGTCGCTTCTCTCTCGGCGGATGAGTTGTAAATGAGTAAATGACCGGGAGGTCTTTGACCGCCGCAAGCCCTGACCCACTAACTTCGCGAGGTCAATGATCCGCCATTCTAGTTTCACAGCTCTTTCGGTTACCCCAGATGCCAGATGCATCGGTCTCTTGGTGGCTATCCTGGAGCAGCAGATTATTATACAAGGAAACTTTAGCGAGAATGATGTTTGGTAGTAACATGCACATACACACATGTACTTACATATAGTGCCTATTGGTTATAAACAGCGTGGGAACAGCAGTCACACCGGCCCAACATAGCCATCAGCGGATGGCACAGAGAATCGCTATTTGTCCATAATTAGCAATTATATATCGAAGAATACGCAGTCTTTTTTTCTTTCGCTAAAATCTCTCTCGATGTATCCAGGTGTTGGCAACTCTTTATGTTTACGGCGGCTGACTGGACACGAGCTCGGTATATGCGCTCCGCATAGGTATAACAAACGATTTTATAAAGATGTACGAAATTATTGTAAAGTCCGAACAGTCAATGGGGATTATGATGAATATGAAGTGACGACCTTGTGTTAATTGGGATGACATGGGGCAACGAAAGGTGTGTTCGGCAGTGTGCAATGAGATTTACTTTACGCCTGACCGCAAACTCTTTTTAAATTGAGATACTACGCATAATCCCGGTCAGGAGAATGAGAAATAGCCTTCTGGACACTGGACAGTTTAAAAAATATTTAAAGGTGAATTGAGCGTGAAAACAGAATTGTGTTCTGTTGAGAGAACGCTACTCGTAAACAAACACCAACACATTTCCGCATTTGTACACCGATGATTTATATTCATATTCAAGTTTTGTTGAATCTTGGTAGTAGCAGCAATGAATGAATTAGATTTGATAGTAGGTTGACAATGAAAATACTTCAATACGTTCCGATAGTTATACATTAAACAAACCAAGGCTACGTTTTGAATTAATTTCGAAAATGCATTAACTACAAATTGGACAGTGAATTATTAAAATTAAATAAACAACTGAATTAAACTAACACTTCAGAAAAATACTTTCGTTAACGTTCGCGAATATAATTTTGTTGAAATGGAGTATTTTATATACATTTCCACAAATTGTACATACATACTCAAATCATTCGTACATTGTACTAAGGAATGTAGTAGTGAGAGTTCAATAGTTTTTTTTGTCTCTCCCATATAAACTACCGCATACAGTATTTTGCTACGACGTTTTTCGTTATTGCAGAAACTATATATACTATATAGTAAAAATATGTTCAATTAACTCAAAGTTAGACTATAACATACAATATAAATACGTTTGAAAAAAGTGTATTCAATATTTCATATCATATATTTTGTATCTGAAAAATCTTACAGTAAAAGTCTTAACATTCTAAACATTGACTATTTCTAATCATTCCTGGTTTGGGTCATTTTGTTTGCAAAACCTAATGCTACATACGATACTTTTATTATATTTTCACTATAGAGGGCACTATACGTATTTCAGGTTTTTCCTAGTTAGTTCTTCTATAGTATCCACCTTCTGTGCCCTTTTCCTATAATCGTTCTTGTGTCATCTTTTCATTCTTTCCATAATCGTATTTTGCTGCTGGTCTCTACACCGCTTTGTGTAGGCGAAATTAAGCTTCTCGTCTATTATTATCCACATTTATTTGTCATATATCAACAAGACAACCAAACTCAGTCGTGAATATTACATATTTCCAGAAGTGTCATGAACCATTGACAAAATCCGGGTTCTCATCATTTTTCAGAGCAAGACATTTACTAGTAAAGCTGAAAAGGAAACGGCTGTACAGTTTTCGGTTATTTGAGTTTTCGCTCTCAGATTAGTGGATGTTCTTTGCAGTATAAGTAGGCATATTAAACTGTAATATATCTCGTAACAAATCAAAGATTTCTTGTTGTGAGTAGATCTACAATACGTATTGTTCCGATAACAAAAAATTTTTAGAGCAAAGACTTGGTAATCTTTGCTCTAATGCATACATAAAAATTGTGAAATTGTTGTGTACTGAAACCGTATCACAGTTTCACAGTTTTTTCCAAAAGTTTCCTGGAATCTTCCAAAACATACAAAAATGGGTCATACTGTACAAGTTTCTGCAATTGCAAATACTTATATTGCCCGCTTAATTTACTGAATTAGCAGCAGAGAAACCAGATAACCAAATAAATAATATAATAAAGGGTTGTTTGCATATTTCATATTTTTAATATCATACCTATATACACTTTTTAATTTACTTTAACACAGAATTACGTATACACTATCTTTGTCAAATAGAAGTCGATTGTTCTTTTCGGAATTTCATTTATGTAAAAGAGATTACTAATAATAATAACATACGTTTATTCCATAATAAATAATGCGTGAAACAAGTCAAATTACAACAATATAAAAGTGAATTAAGTAAAAAAGAAAAAGGTTATGACGTTATTATGAGGTTATTCGCTTTAAAGCAAAATCATTGGTTACTAAATGCACATTCCTCGCTGAAAAATTCGCATTTCATTTGAAGAAGATGGTACATTGGTACCTACACACGTTATACGTAGTAGCTTAAAGATATAATAACTGACACAGCTTTGCGCACATTGCTCGAAAAACCTGCCTTTAATGATAACTTACGTCCAATCTAACTTCAAGTGTAAAAGCCGTAGCATATTTAAACCAACTTAATGAGTTCTTTACTGAGAAAGTTAATTCCTTCAACAATAAAAGCCAGTGTAAGAAAAAGAAAACGAATTTTGGTAATTATATGGCTTAAGAACTGCTATACATTTCCATATCCGTTGACATTTTAGTTTTTTTCTGCGGTCATGCCACTTTTTATGGTATTTTAGCAAAATAATATTAGTAATTTTTATTATCCACCTAATGCTAGTGAGAATCTAAGAAGATTTGTAACGTAAATAGTAAAATTAGAATAATATTGAACAACACTTACATAGGTATCTGAAGACTTTCAAACAAACAAAAGATCCTCTCTCTTAATCTATATATAGGTACAGCAATATTTAGCCATTCATGTAGGGACAAAAACAGAATGAATAGAATTTGTCATTGACTAGATACAATTAATATATGTATTTTTTTACCTTTATGTACTTATCTTTTAATTCCTGATTTATTTCCACTTAGAGGTCAATAAAACAACAAATAATTAAATACCAATTTATTCAATTACATATAATAATATGTTTTCGTTAAATAACTTCTTCAGTGGAAGAAATTGAGATTTAATATGTGTCAAATTACTAATAATATAAATATAAATTGCCATGCCTATCAACAAAATTATCTAAAAAACAAAGAATTCATTGATATATAGAATTTTAATTATATTCACAAGTAATAATGAAGGAATAATGATTTAATACAACATTAGAAATTGAAATGATTTGAATTATTCGTATATCAATCTATTTTTTGTCAAGCTCTAACAAATCTGTTCAAGGACTAGGGAAAAATATGGCAAAAAAACCTAGTCAAGAGCTTAAAATTAATAAAATTCATGCGTGAATTAAATTATTATAAATAACGCTTAAATTATCAATATCCGTTCTAAAATTTACCGCGTTTTCATCTTTCTTAATGTGTATCATTTCGTAAATTAATCTTTTTTTATAATTATTTTCATTTTTTAAAATTTTAGTGTTTTGAAAATCAAAATTATGTCGTCTATCTTTAGAGTGCTTAGATAAAGCAGTATCAGCGGTGACGTTATGTGTAACAGTGTATTGATGGTTATAAATTCGTTTCTTTAAATATTGTTTGGTTTGTCCGATATAACATTTATTACAATCTTTGCAATCTAATTTATAAACGACATTACTTTGATTACCATGTTTAATGGGTGTTTTTAAATTTGTGAATAAATGTCTATTGTTGGTAGGTATGAAAGTTATGTGAATGTCTGATTTTTTTAATTCGTGTTTTATTGTGTCGCTTAAATTGTTTATATATGGTATAGTGTGGTATATGTTATTATTTGATTTTGTATCTGTGTTATATATTTTATTTATTCTTTTTGTGATTAATTTATTGTAAAACTCTTTAGGATAACTATTTTTTTCTAATATTCAGAATTCTATAAACTTTTTAAATGTAAAGATAATACATGATAACACACAAATAAAAACAAACTGGTACATTAAAGACACTAGTAGTAGTAGGCATTTAAACTATTTTTCAAACACTTCGGTAAATTTTAAAAAAAGCGTAATTAACAGTTTAGTAGATCAGGCTATTAAATTAGCTCACCCTGATTTTAGAAAATTTAAGCAAAGTAAAAACAATATTAGAAAAAAATAGTTATCCTAAAGAGTTTTACAATAAATTAATCACAAAAAGAATAAATAAAATATATAACACAGGTACAAAATCAAATAATAACATATACCACACTATACCATATATAAACAATTTAAGCGACACAATAAAACACGAATTAAAAAAATCAGACATTCACATAACTTTCATACCTACCAACAATAGACATTTATTCACAAATTTAAAAACACCAATTAAACATGGTAATCAAAGTAATGTCGTTTATAAATTAGATTGCAAAGATTGTAATAAATGTTATATCGGACAAACCAAAACATATTTAAAGAAACGAATTTATAACCATCAATACACTGTTACACATAACGTCACCGCTGATACTGCTTTATCTAAGCACTCTAAAGATAGACGACATAATTTTGATTTTCAAAACACTAAAATTTAAAAAAAAGGAAAATAATTATAAAAAAAGATTAATTTACGAAATGATACACATTAAGAAAGATGAAAACGCGGTAAATTTTAGAACGGATATTGATAATTTAAGCGTTATTTATAATAATTTAATTCACGCATGAATTTTATTAATTTTAAGCTCTTGACTAGGTTTTTTTGCCATGTTTTTCCCTAGTCCTTGAACAGATTTGTTAGAGCTTGACAAAAAATAGATTGATATACGAATAATTCAAATCATTTCAATTTCTAATGTTGTATTAAATCATTATTCCTTCATTATTACTTGTGAATATAATTAAAATTCGAGATATCAATGAATTCTTTGTTTTTTAGATAATTTTGTTGATAGGCATGGCAATTTATATTTATATTATTAGTAATTTGACACATATTAAATGTCAATTTCTTCCACTGAAGAAGTTATTTAACGAAAACATATTATTATATGTTATGGAATAAATTGGTATTTAATTATTTGTTGTTTTATTGACCTCTAAGTGGAAATAAATCAGGAATTAAAAGATTGACTAGATAATTACAAAAAAAATTACAACTTATAATTTCTACAAAATCATAACAGTACCTAATGCATATGCATCTGTAACTTTATGTATGTAATAAACAATTGCAAGACTTAACGAGAAGAAAAAATTACTTAAGCAATCTAAGAATTACAATTTGTTATTAAATTAGAAGTCATAGAAAAGAACATAAATATCAAGGCAATAGAAGATAATTAAGTAAAGCAAACGGAACAAAGAAGGTGTTACCGATTTAGCGAGCTCCCGTAGTTAAGTAAAGGGATATTAAACTGAACACATGAATTTAATAAACTTTCATTGTACAGTTTTGAGGGGATTGATATCTGTAAAATAGTATCCTGAAAAGTGAGCGGTTAAATGAAATACAAATCCAATAAAATCATTTTACACATGATACTAATTAGTAATGGAGGTTTGCATAAATGTTAAGATCATCAGTATAAAATCCAAATTTAGAATAATGGCAACATATGTTGATCTCATTTGTATAAATTATAAACAGCAAAAGCCCAAGATGAGAGGCTTGAGGCACACCGGAAGTCACAATAGTTAAACCTGATACAGACAGTTTATTTTAACTGTCTTGACGTCAATTTGATATATACTCGTATGAATCTCTATGCATAATATAAAGTCCACCTGCATTTTCTGGTCTATAACTTTGAAAGTAAAATTAGTGTGAGTTACTCGGTGAGCTTCAAAAAATATACTTGGACAGAAACCGATACCGAAAATTAAAATTTGCTGACTAGCACGCTCGTTTAAATATTGAAATACTGCAAGAGTTCTTGCATTTAGTTGGACATTTTTTGAGGGAAAATGATTTTAGTAAAAATGAATAATGATGAGGGGTGTGACAAATTGTTTAACACAGTTCCGCGGAAATAACGTAGGGAGTCAGTTCAAATTTTTCAGTACATGATTTGTGATAGATTTGAACTAAAGTATTCGCCAAACAAGTGGTAAATTATTATGTTACGTAGCTTAGAGTTCATGAAGAAAGTCCCTATACCCATCGGTACGTTTGAAGAAACTAACTTCCAATGGACATAATAAGTTTAAATGAAAAATAATTGAGTTACAGAAATTACTGAGGTGTACTACTGACGCACTGTAGACACAATCACTAAATAAATAGTCACAAAGGTAGCGACAGTACTGTTTCATCAAAAGCGGAAGTTTTAATTTGTTTTTTTTTAATTTTTCCAAGTATTTCACGTAATTGTCACCGATAAATAATGTGTGTTGAGATGTTCTCTAGCCAGACAAACTGAAAAATTGAGAAAAAGTTCCATTATTTTCGTAAATTTTAAGTTTGAGTTAGAGTAAGTAAAACGGATGCTTTTGGATAAGGCAAATTGGGGCATATCTATTGCAAATGATCTTTACTAACACGCTGTAAAGTATGACCGTTTCATTACCCAGTGACCCTGAATATTTGACGGAATTTGCTACAATTAAATGTCTTCAAAATTTAAAACCCTATGCATACATCTCAAAAACTATTTTAAATAGATAAAGGCGAAAAGTGAATAAGGCAACTTAAAAAGTGTAATGTATAATGGAGTAAGTATAATTTAATACTATGGAATCCTACGTAAGTTTTCAATATAGCTGGATATGTAATTAATGATTTCCTTGTAGGTTACATACAACCTGTTTTTGCAAGAAGTACATTCTTGTTAAACATTTCCATATCCTGCATGATGAAATGTGTAGACTGAAAAATGGCCAGTCGAAAGAAAATACTGCTCCAAAGTATTAAAAGATTCAGAGTGAAATTTGAAATTAGCTACCGACGATCCTAATTACTGCGATATTTTTGCCTTAAGTGTTGCATTAAATGACATACACGTTATTCAGAAACCATAAACTGACAACAACACTTAACAAACACTTTCTTAATTTCTCTATCTAAAATATCTGAAAATGTATTAATTAATGTTCTAGTTCGAAAAAGTATGTAAATAAATAAACCAAATAGATATATCTTACCAATTTACTCGTTAATTAATAATGTATTTGATACACATTAAGGACTTTTGCTGAATAATTTTATTCGACGAGTACATACATACATAACTCCCATTTCGGATTGCACCTATATGCAGGTAGAAATAGATACACATAATGCGACAAATAATCATTAGCGAATATGATTTTCACCTAGCCTTAAGCAACAAAAATTAAATAGGTAATGGAAAATAACCTGAATAAATAATATTTAATGTGCATAATACTTTGAGCATATTTTTGAATACTGTCAAGGTAAAAGTAATGCTTTGTTTACCGTAAATGCAGTTTATGTAGAATACTTATATACCTATTTTTCTTTGTTTTCAAATTTCTATTTTGTTGGTGCTTTCCGCGTTTACCAACGCAAACGAAAAACATTATCAAAATAAAAACACGTTATTAGCATTGCAATGTACAAATTAATTTATTGCTGTTAACGTAAGGTATATGAAATTTACTTACTTTAATACTTAATTACATAGTTTTTTTTTTTTTAATGTGTGGTGGGTGCTTAGTTGCAGTGACTCCGTAAGCTGTATTACTTGTCTGGCTATCACTGCAACTCTTGCGGTGTAGTTTAGTGTGTGTAAGTTGTGTTTAAATGGCTTTGTGACAGCATCATATCGCCTTTTATGATGCCGCGCTGTTAATCACTTTGTTCCCAACAGCGAATGGCAAGTCGATCCGGGATTAAACTCTCTGAAAAAATGTCACCGTCCCTCCAGAGAATTGAACCCCGGCACCTATCGTCCTCTCACAACAATAGTCAGCCGCCTAACCACTGCGGCCATCGACCCGTTTAATAGTAATAATAATAAATGCTAATAATAAGTAATAATAATAAATGCTGGTTAAATTTCTGGTAATAGTAAACTTCTTTATAAACAGACTATTATAATTTTGTTTAATTTAATATAAAAGTTAAATTTTGAATGTTAGAGTTTTTGAAGAAAAATTAACGCGTTGCTTTCACAATTAGGAACTCCAAATACACCATTATTTATACGCTTTATGTTTGTATGCAATGAAAGCAAATTAGAACTTTCATATATAACTTTGACACCTAAAGTAATAAAACAGAAAAAAACCTGTTCCAAGTATTCATATTTTATTAGAATACGTAGAACATAAAGTCAAATCGGTACAAATAGTTTTAGTTGTCGAGTATTTATTTATAGTGCAAGAAAATCACTACTTGGGCATGGTGTACTACGCTGAGCATGTAAATAAAAAGCAATATATGCTAATGAAGATACTGCCTGGCTGGTTGCCAATAAGAACAAGTTCACTTGTTATTCGGCCGCTAATAGAAATGGGACCCACTGCTATTACCGGAACGCGCAGTAGGAAAGCAGTATTCGATCTGACGGCTGATTGGTCATACAGTGCGTCGTTTTCGTACGAGAAAAAAGTTTTCTCAGCGAAATTTAACATGCAACACACAAAAATAGTGGGTTTGTTCATTGAGTACATTTTCTAGTCATACTACCTTAGGAGGCGAGCTACACAAGAGATCAGTCTTGGGAGTGGGTTCATTTCTATAAATTTATGCGACGAAGAGAAAAAAAAATATGCAAACTAGAGAACTGCTATTTATGAATAAAATTTCTATAATAGCTTCTTATTTATATTCTAGAAAATAGATAAAATTTACTTTAATATACTGCTTATAGGATTCTTGAAGCTCACAGGATGGCAATTTAACAAATTCGATGAATTTTGCTAGAATAATTTTCTATATAGTTTCTACTTATCTTCAGATATTAATTAACTACAATTTTATATATTTTGGAGTCACTACCCGAAATTTTGGAGATACAATAGTACGTTGTATGTTATTGTTGACAACACTGTCATTACAACCATATACACAAACGAGTGTGTAAGAGAAAAATAGTTAGAAATTAGAGTCTGCTAATTTACAACACTATAAATACAATTGTGGTATATTATTTCTATCTTCCTGAAAAAACGTCACCAACCGTCGTTGAAGTCTCTCAATACATAGTCCAACAGTAAAGCTGTATAAAATTGTTTAGGAACTACACTTTATACTTAATCTAGTTTATGTATCTAACGCTTGCATGTTACGTGCACAATTAATTTCAAATCTATGGGAACGAACAACGAGAAAATGCTTTATAAAACTTACTGTTCTAGTAACTATGTAGCTACCAATATTGCCAATTTTACTGACCATTTTTACAATATGTAAAGCTTAATACTGGAAACTATATTTCATACAGAGGTGTGAACGTCGCCCTTATGGTAAATGAAATAACATTACGGATTTGTTTGCTATTGTACCGACAGTTAAGTTTGTAAGTAAATAATTCTCACAAAGCTTAGATGAGCATACTTTAGATTCAGTTATAATTTAGGTTTTAGTTCTTGTTAAATTTGAATAGGTAACTAACACTCCTGAACCACATGAGGCATTATATTTATTCGTAATACCAAAATTGTTAACTTGACCATCTCTCCAATAATTCTGGCAGTGCACTACTGAGCTGATTCTAGCCCTGTCGTCTTTCTGAATTATTATATATATTATATATGCATAATAATAATTATTAGAATGTTGAGGATCCTAGACCAATCTTACTGTTTTCTCTAGCTAGCTCTTACAGTATTACGAGACATTAAAAAGTGAGTTGTGAATTAGTCTCGTAGGCTTTCAAAATATCGAGAACTAGTTTGTTGTGTGTCTGTTACTATGAAAATTCTTCAGCCACTATAAATTCTCCTCACTAGCAAATGTACCTTATGAGTTATAACTTGTCTTTGTGTTTGTAATACTTTGGTGTCCTGCCTCAGCCTGGAGGGTCGAGTATAATTCAAAGTCAGATTTCTTTGTAAATTTGTAAATTTAAAAATCGACACCACTGCTTCACTTCACTCTACTTGCAATAACTTTTTTTTTATAATGTGGTGGGTGCTTAGTTGCAGTGACTCCATAAACTGTATCGCTTGTCTGGCTATCACTGCAACTCTCGCGGTGTTGTTTTTGTTTGTGTATGTTGTGTTCAATTGGCTTTGTGACAGCATCATATCGCCTTTTTATGATGTCGCGCTGTTAATCACTTTGCTCCCAACAGCGAATGGCAAGTGGATCCTGGATTAAGCTCTCTGAAAAAATGTCACCGTTCCTCCAGAGAATTGAACCCCGACGCCTATCGTCCTCTCACAACAATAGTCAGCCGCCTAACCACTGCGGCCATCGACCCGTTAACAACTTCAATTTTAACTTAAACTTTCGTCACCATGCCAAGCATGGGATGGCATAAAGTAAGAATGGAGATGTACTTTTATGGGTTGATCCTAACTCTTGTTCTACCTTCAATCTGAGTCCTGCTTTAAGTACCCGTACATCTACTAAAAGATGTAGAAGGAGTATATCTTCCCGTTATACCCAAGAGGGTCTGTTTTTGCACCTTGCTGAGTAATTTTTGGTTACTTTGTAGTCGTATTAGGGATAACCATTACGTTAAATATCCAATGAATCATTCTCGGCGAGAGTACCCAATTTGACCCAAACCTTCTCCTACAAGCCTATACATCTCTAATGACTTCACCGACCATATTTACCAGAGGAGCACAGTATGTGAGCATTTTTAGACTTTTAGTTCACATTTGACGTCAGCGTTAGTTTTTCAAAAGTAGTTTTCGTAAACCAAACAGTGCGAGAGAGATTCTAGAAGGATTTATTCTCAACTTCTCGTTTCTGCACCACATCCCGTCAGACCTTAAGGTACCTTCCATACTTTCGCAGATGGCTTCCTTATATGTTTTGGTTGTTATAATTGTTATTCTTTCGACTATATCGTAACTGTTTATATAATCGAGTATCGTCTGGCGCATTTCAAGGATTCTTTCAAAGGCATAATCTTTACGAAGTTGAGAGTGCCCAGCCGCAGCTGTTACAATTTCACTTACAACAACTTGTGGCTATTAAAATAAAAATGCCAAGAATTTATAACAATAACAAAAGTATAAATCCGCCTACATTGCGTTAATATACATTTTGTTTAAGCAATCTAAGAAAAGCCAGTAATTAAGGAGGTTAGGTAAAATGGGAATTTACATAAGCCAAACTTGTACATCGATTGTTTGAGAATAGATGGCGCATTGAATGTTATCGTACTGTATCATATCATAACGCTCAATGCAAACACAATACTACCCCAAGAAGTTTCAACTCAGTAATAAACACCTCCAGTATAATGATCGACCTGTGACATTGTGTATTCACTAGTATAACCACATCACGTTACTGTAACCCACTTAATTCTATAGGAAAAGGGTATATAAAATGTATCTATGTGATACACATGCATACGGACTTGCAGATCTACAAATGTCGGCTGAGTACGTTACTTTAATGCAGAGACAATCTTTGAATGTGTAATGTGATATTACGTTTACTAGGTAACTCAACGAAGGTGAACATGAAGCATGCACCTTTATAAATGTCTAAATCGAAACAACTGAATAAAATGGAGTACCTACATTGTAAAAGTAGTAATATAATGGTGACGTTTATTACAAAACATTACATGTTTACAATATGATCCATAATTTTCTGATCAATTTTTGATAGAAAACAATTGAACATGTTTAAAACCGCATATTTTTTAAATTAACATAAACCAAATTGTATATTAATTAATTAATTAATTGTATATGTATACATCTATCAAAGAAACTGCCTATATGTACATAGCTGTAAGCATTACAAAATATTGGCGGACACATATAGGGACAAAATTCTTTATAACATCTATAGAGCTTTCTTTTTTTCTGGGATGACCACCATTGACGGAAATTGCTGCAATGTCCACAAAAAGTTTTGTTGGCATACTGCTTAGAGATAAAGCCGTAAGGAGCGTATTAATCAGCTTGAGGATAAATTTGTTTGTCGTGCATAAATTATTATTAGTTTTCTCGCGATACCAACTGCAAGAACTTTATAAAACCATAACAGAGTCAATGGAAGTTTATTTTCTTTCCAACGGTTATGACTTACTTTGTTGTACAAAGAGCGAAGAAAGGTAATTTGGATTCCAAAAGATTATTACAGCTATTTAGCACATACTAGGTTCTGGAATTAGTGCGCAGATGCTTCTACGAAATGGGTACTATTACTGAAAATAAACGTTGTTCAGTTACCAACTTCTTTTCGTATAAAGTCGAAACATTTATCAATAACAGGAAAATTTCTTGTGATAACTATATAATGGTAATCCCTCCTTCCGACAGCTTTTACTTCACTAAACCTCATATATTTAGCTCAGTATGTTCAATATGTACAATGACAGCAACTTAACTCCCACATAGCATGCTAATCATCTCATTCTGTCTATTTGTTTTTACATCTATTGATACGTGTGTTGAAAAGCCATTAATAGTATTTATTTTATTAAATTTCAGCATAAACTTGCAAATATCTTTGAATTGATGATAGACACATTTGCAGGGCTTTTGAGTAATTACATAAGAATATTGCGTTAAATTCAATTCAAACATAATTAAAGTCAACTAAAATCTCTCTTAATAGCGTTCTAATATAACATAGTGCTTGTGTTACAGATTAATTGAGATTGATGAAATGTTATGCTTTCCTGGACTCTCTATAAAGAAAAATGCATTTATTTAATTTTTAGCGATATCTTTTCTTATTATTATTAATAAGAAAATTTTGGTTTATTTTTTAGCGTGGGATGCATATTATTGACGAATAATACTTACTTGTAACACTTCCGGGAGAGTTAACAACCGAGAACACATAGAAATATATATTTCACTTGTTTCAGTAACAATTATGATATGATAGAATACCTCTATATGATATAGTAATAGAAGTATTAAAAATTAATAGCAGATGGCGAATTTGCGTGAGCTATTAGTTGCCCCACACCTCATATGGTGAAAAGATACAGGAATCGAAGAAATTGCGAAGAAGGAGAAGAAAGGACCCAGATAGATCATGTCAATGGCCTCGAATTCAGCTGATCACCAGGTTCGATGACACTACATAACACGTCACGACGTCAGGACGCCCTGTTTCCTGGTGGAGATGTGGGTCAGGTCGCGTATATGTCGCGGTTCCGCGTTGGTTAGTCGAGAGGGGTGAAGCGGGCGAAGAGGCTTGCCACGACCTAGAGTCGCGGTCAGTGTGCGAGTGGCCGATGGTTCACTGGGGTAAGGGTGACTAACCGAGGCCAACGACCTCGACGAGATCCAGAATACTATACCTTTGTATATAAGAATATACACTTACACACATATACCTTAACGACACCTCTTCTAAACAGACATCATTCGAGTTCTCTTTTTCTAATTTTATTTTTTCATTGTGATCATGCCTCCCACCTTCAACTGGCATTCTTCGGAACAGAGAAAGACGCTGGTGCCTGTTACTGGCCTCGAATTATTATACAAGAGGATTAAATTGAAATATCTTAGGTATATATACTAAACACTTGCATTCCTTTGACAAACCAACGTATACATAGCGTATGTGCACGTATGTTAGTATTTAGATGTGTAAATTCAACACAAAAACACCGAACGAGATAAGTGCCCACGATGTGATATCAGTATCTTCCGACAAACATATTAGGAAATTACGAATCAGGCGGAAAGATGTAGATGTGAAGCAAACGACTTGAGTGAGATTACTGTTCCCGGGTCATAATAAGTCGACACTGCAAATATTTATTTAATCATATAGGAGACTGTTTAAAAAGCTAACCTTAATTAAGTTAACAATTTCTTTATGTTACTTACAGGAAATGTTAGAATACTGTACTGCCTAGATTATTAAGGTTATTTGTGGAATATATTTAATCGTTATTTCATTATAATGATAATTATTACACAATTTTAAATCATTATGTCACACAAATCAACGCAAGAAAACTTCCTCAAAACAATGTCTTCTTTTCTGGAATATTAATGTACATATAAAAATGTAAGCACCAATTTTATCTAGACCACATCATATTACCAATGATTTTGCACTTATACTGTGATGTTCAGTTCTTCTAAAATTTCACTATACGGTCTCCTTTGAATCAATACGTGCAATCAAGGAATTATTTTCCTAAACAGCATTTATTCGAAATAAAGTACTATTTGAAACGATTAGAAATTTTTATTATTTTTTCTTGCATCACGAAACCACACCAGTGTCACAACTTCAGCCATTTAAACTTAAACCATAATTATTCATGATCAAGTCGCATGGGTAACTAACGTTTTCAAACCAAAGATCTTTAACTTGCAAAACCACTATGATGAACGAGAGCATTGTCATAATGACAGAGAATTGTTTTCTGGCTTAAACCAGGTCGTTGCTCTCGAATACAGATTGCCAGACGATAGGAGTTTGATATTAGTATGCTGCGGCGATGGTTTTCCCATTTGAAAGGAACTTTATAAATAATACTTCCAGGATGATACAACAACTTTAGTGTTCTTTGGGGCTGTGTCGAAAAAAGTTTACCACATTTTGATTGAATTTGTCTAAACTGGCTTGCGACATCTAGTATCGAGTTTGCTGGTTCGCTGTTAATCGCAACCGCAGCATCTAACGCACAAATAACTTATGCATATACAGTGCTCGTGTTATGATAAAATGCACACGTTCTTTCGAAACCTGCACTATCTCTGCTTCCATCACTTGTCATTTAACACAATATCGTGGATTTTATCAAAAATATCAGGCGTCGTGAGGGTTCGAGGCTTGCTATTGCGGGGTTTCTCTGCAACTCTTATCTTGCCTTTCTTGAACTCGTTGATCCACTGAAAAACGATCCTATATAAAAGACCATCATCTAACCTGTTATCATCCAACGTGGATGGTGGATCATAAATTTCCTTTGCTGATAAGTCTTTCTTTAGAAAATATTTAATCACAGCACAATATTCACTATTCTCAACTTTCTCAAAATACTATGACACATGACAGAATATAATTCCCGGGTGCAGTTGTATAATAGCGCCATATCTAGGCATCGATTTGTATCCCACCCTCGTAGTTAATCACAAAATGTGGTAGATTATTGCCAATGGCGGAATGGACATTTCTAATACAACATAGAGGGTTTAGATACCACCACATTCTGTACCTAACTACCCTTAATAATATGTATGCAATCTCAATATATTACCACAAACATCAATTGCAACTTATCCAAAGAACAAATAGGACTTACTGTCAAAGATCTTTATCTTAAAAGTTCTAAGAAATCTTTGACAGAGTGTTTAAGACTTCTCTTCTGTATCTGCGGTCGGCTGCCTGCAGAGAGGGAAATCCCTTAGAATTTTACTACAGCCATTATTATTATCTAAGTAAGTATTAACAGATAACATTGACACTTTCAGTTAAGCGAATCCGTTTATTTGTTAAATTCAGTTAAAACTTTGTTTTGATTTGTTACCGAGAAGGAAGGAAGTAAAATATATGTACCTATTACGGATACAAATAGTTTTGTATTGTGTACCAAAACTAATTATAATAAAATAGAAATAAATCAAATGTAAAGAGAATTAAAATCGGCAGCAAATCTTAACACTTTTTGAAATTCAGATGCTTATGAAATTGTAAAAATGTTAGCAGATAACACCTGTGAGATTTAAAATAGTAAGTCATTTTAACGAGCTTATTCTGTTCTTCTATCCAGGATAACTCAGAAAAAAACTTGCAAAAACAGAAGGCACAGCTTTTATTCTTGTGATTCAACTGGTCTTCTATTTCAAAATCTATATCCTCGCTCAGATCCAATTATGTTTCCATATCCATTCTATTTCCATGTAGCTATTAATACTGCTTTCTCTCGAGACCACAAAGGTTGGCATTCTACCCTTTGCATTATCTTTCACAATTTATATTTGTTTTATTCGTAATCAGTTAATATCAATTTGTCTCTAATTGCTTTGGTTGAAAAACTTTTTATAAAATTTACAACAATTTAGTTATTTTTCCATGTTTCCATTATTCTAATATAATCATCAGGTAAATAAAGTTTTCGCCGCTTCTTGAGGGCATCTCCGACGTTGCTATTATTTGAGAGAAGAGTGGTCAGGAATTCAAAAATTTAAACGAATTTCTTGTAAGCAGTTCCCCTCTTTTAATATGCATGTTAAAAGTAATACCATTAGGAAGGTACTCCTGATACACTTTCACCTGCTTGTCACTCCAATCTAATAGAGAAACACAATTTCTTTGTGTGTTTTCCAGTGTAAATTTTGCAATTGGTACAATCCACACTAGTTTTTACAATTACTAATGTTGTTAGAAATATGAGGAAGTGGAAACATCATTTACAAGTCGAATGTACTCTCGATTTTTAAAGAATCATCATATTTACTAGAGAAAAAAATGGTATAATGAGATATGTATTTATTCTGTAAGTGAAATTTGCAAATATAAGATCTTTTTAAGTTTGAATCAGAACTCGCCAATTCGTCTTGTCTACAGTTTGTTGAGAAATAAGACGCTACAACCACCAAATTTTCTAAGTTTATCATTTTATTTAATAACAACTATTTATACTTTGTTATTTTAACACAAGATAATAACAGATCGCATTAGAATAGAATTCTCATACTACTTTAAAGTTCTGCACTAGGTACAATACACTAACATACTCACGTATTGTAGTTGTAAACATGGCGAGTAACAGTTGTACTAATAAAAAGCTCGAAATATTCTTATTATGACACTTTGTCACTGTTCAACAAGCTTAACTTGTAATCTAGTATTACACGCCCCATATGGTAAATCATATAAACAAGAGAAATATTATAGAGGAAGCATAACAAAGATTTATTTAATGATACTAGAAGAACCACAACAATTTCTATGTTGCGTGTATACGTAAATGACTATGGGAATTTGCATGGTGAGTACACAAAAGAACATTATGTTCCGAATGCAATCCTAATAACAGAGGTCCAGTTATAGCGATTCTTTTTTACTTTCCCGGAAGTTTTGTATGCATTTGTGAAAGCGGGGAAACTGAGAGAAAGTATCGGTTTAATGTACAGTTTGTGAATCATAAGCGAATTTTGGAGTCATTCATCTTGCGATGTGATAAATATAAAGGTAGGTAAATAGGTATATGCATCAGCGTAAGATTTAATAGGACAGAATACAATATGAAGAAGAGAAGCGATTCAGCTGAAAATACGTGTACTAGCGAAATTGTGTGGAACATAAATCACTAATCGTAATTATTTGTATTTGAGTAAATATATCGTTGCTAATTTAAAAGAAACCCTCTATGAAACGGGAGCAAATAGTGACCAACGAGTACTTTACCTCTAACGTAAGCTTAATAGTGCTTCAACTTAATATACTGGACTTGATCAGATAGTTTTTTGATTTCCTTTTGCGAAATAGCTTGGTATTTTTGTCACACAAAAGTGTGTCTGAGGAATGGTTGATACACTTCTATGAAAAATTATAATCATGCATCTGATACTAGTCCAGCTTTGCAGTATGTGTATTAGAGTAAATACTTGTATGTTTGTTAGACAATTTAGAAAACCGCTCAGAAATTCTTATTCGCATTTTTTTGAACGGAATACTGTAACTGTAATACAAATTACTATATCATGTTTCTTGAACCCTACTGAAGCAATTAAATATAAATTAAAATTATTGATCATATTTAATATAGAGGTGACATGATGATACATGAATTAAAAAATTAGAATATGCATTTTAAATCGAACATAATTTTACTGACATAAAAATTGACAAGTAGACATACATATAATTTTAACAATTTTTTCTCCTTTATCCTAAAATACAAGTGACACAAAACTGCAAAATAGCAAAGGATAGTTTTCGAGCAAGTAATCTTAGTGTATGCTATTGTAGTAGTGCACGTTTTAGCTTTAACATTTTAGAATCTACTTTAATTAATAAATTAAATTTTAACGTTTTGGGTAGAACTTTAGTCAAGATGCTAAATTGTTGAAAAATGTTTTTGATTTTATTCCTGTATCTAACATTAGATTAACTTAGGTACATGCCTTATGAACACATTCTTTATTATGGATTTAAAGTAATATGGAAAAGACAAACGGTAAATATTATTTAGCTCATGACATTTAAAAAGTAAAATACTATATAAAGCAACTTATAAAATATTGAAGTAAATTTTTGTAAATAAGTATGTATAACTAAGTTGTTTATTGTCTGCTCTACCATTGATGTTGTTTTTACCTATTTGAATGTGAATTATTTCCTTGAATAATCTCTTGTGGTAATTACTTTTAATAGTTAGTAACTTTATACTTGTTTTCGAAACAATACGTTAATTATAAATATTTAAGTATCTACATTCGAAATGTAATTAAAAATGTAATGAAGCAAGGTATGTACAAACAGTACTTCTATTCTACAAACATACAAAGTGACAAAGTGACTAATGCAAAAATATGATGAACTCATTCTTTCCGATATGTTACCAGACCTGAAGTATGATCTATTAACATAAACTTTTGCAATGTGGCCAATGTCTTAGTGATTAATGAAATTTCTGTAATTGTTTATTTCTTGGCCTAGATATTGCGGATAGTGAATCAAATGTTAGGATTGCAGAGACTTGCTTAACCATAGAATTGATTCTAGGAATTACTGTCTCAAGGCAGCATGTGGCACAAAGAATCAATAGAAATTAACCAACAGGCACCTTATACGAAGATAATTGATAACTTGACCGTTTTATCCGGGTAGCTTAGAAGTTTAGTATGATCAAATACGATGTTCTGCATCGTATTTTCAATGAATGTTTGTACTGTGAATATTTCTAAAAATTCGTTTAATGAATTTTTAATAAATCTTAGATATATAACATAATACTTTTGAAGAAGCTAGTATTAGATTAAATATTCTTCTCTTATTAAATAGACAGTATTACTACGTACGTTACAGATGCAATACACAAGAATCAATATTTTCACTTGCTTAGTCCTTGCAATTTAATCAACATTATTAATACTTTCACCTACTCAACTTATTGTTAGTGAACTGTATAGACTGTCTCTCGAGTAAGTGCCTCGATCAGTAGATGCAATGGCTAAATCTACGCAATCAAAATATATACAAGTGTGCAATACTTTCAGTTATATTCTTTGTGAAATACCCTGTATACTTATATGTTATAGATATTTAATGTTCCTGAAGTAAGAGCTTGAAATTTTCTTCAGTCGGCACATTCAATGTGGTAGATAAAAACTATTATATTTTATACACAATATGAGAAAAAGTTAGTTCCCAAACATTTTAAATATGAAGCGATGTAAAGGTCTACAAAATCTAGTTAAAATTTATTATTGCACGTTTGATTACAGCAGTATGATTAACTTTTCCAATGATGTATAGGAGTAAGCTTTGCAAAGCATTTATTGGACTTGCATAAATTTCTTACAGCTGCCTAAATATAACTACCAAATCCAACTGTTGGCCACTTATTGATCCTAATATGTCTCTTGCAAAAAAGTACTTATCCATTATTAGGTGGCGAAGACCCATCATTTTCATAAAAAAAATTACGATAAATTTTGTAGCTAATTCTTATTATATCTCACTTTTGTGGTACCTCTGTGTAAGCTGTCTATTTATTAATTCGGCAGTGTAAGAAATTATTTTATAGTAGTAACTCCGTAAGCTGTATCGCTTGTGTGGCTATCACTGCAATTCTCGCAGTAGGGTATTTTTTTCATGGTTTTTGTTTTTGTGTCTCAGTCTAATTCCATAGCAATTGGTTTTGATTTTTCATTTTGTAAACTTATAAATTTGGGTTGTTTTGTAAAACTGTGTATGTTCAGTATTAGCATTTCATTGCCTTATTATCTAGAATTTCACAGTCTTCACATGTCACATGGCTTCCCCTCTGTACTCTATTGAAACCTCTTTCCATGCTTATAAAGCAATTTTCATTCTTGTTTTATCGATTTCTGTTTCTTTTCTCTACGACATTAATCAATTTGCACCTTAATATGATTGTGGCATGTATTTTTCTGGCAACAAGACCTATATAAAGGACGTATATTTTCACTTTTTGCATCAATTTCTGTTTTGCTTTTGTCAATACTCTTTCTACTTTTCTCTTTGTAAGACCATAGTTATTCTATCTTATATCATCTTCTAATAATTCCTTCCTCTGTCTTTCAAGAAAGTCTTCTTGGTTTATATGTATATTCACTTTTTCGATCATTTACATTCTTTAAGGCCATCTCATTGATTGAACCAGAATTGTTTCTGTCATTTGCTGTTTTCTCTATCGCTATTATCTATCACGACGTTATTGTTGTTTGAGTAATTACTTGTGCTTGTAACGCTATAACCTCTTTGCTGCATTTGTTGCATTTTGTTTGTAATCTTCGCATTACTTTCCCATATTTTGCTGTGTTAATGAATGATGTTTGTGAATATTTTTATTTTCCGTTTCAGAGTTTGCTCTTGATTTTGAGTTTTCTTTCATTTTTTTAGCTAAATGGTCACCACATTTTTCTGCAGTTCTCGTTCCTATACAGCTCAAGATGTTCTACGCTGTACTAAGTAAGTAGTAGTCTATAATTAAATGTCCGCTGCTGTACTTAAGTATATCCTTATGTCCTTATATATAATAATTTAAGTTTCGAACAATGTAGATTATTCCCCAATAACTTCAATTCTACATAATTCGACATAATTACCCACAAATCTTACAGGACCTATAAATTAGTACTTTTCTCTGTCTATTATTAGCTCATTCCCAAGTTGAAATCAGTTTATCTTTACTTAAGCTATTAATAGCTGTATTTGCGCGATACCACAGAAATGTCAACAACAAAACAAGTATTTTAATACCTAACGTTCGTTGGTCTCTATTATTCTACGTGGCAGTACTACTTCCAAACTTCGAACTATATTTTTCTAGATAGGAGCAATACTAATTGCGGGTAATTGATTTCATATTTATGCTGTTTTATTTGACACCCTACCGGTCGCAACCATAAAACGTAACACTATAGAATAATGGATTCACAATGCCAAATATGTTTACCCACTCTCTACAACTACTGCGGCTGAGAGGGTCAAATCTGTATTTATTTTCTTTATTATGTCTATTACATTGGGTTTACCGAATTTGCAAACCAAATTAACTGCAGGTAGAGAACGCGTTTAAATCGTTGACGTTAAACTATTGTTGCCTACAAGTTTATTTATTGGCACCTTATTTTACCGTATTTTTCAAAGACAATATACATATATATGTATATCTTATAGAATGAACATACATATAATAATGTGAAGAATTAATTATTAGGAGTATTGCTTATAAATAATTAATAATGAACAAATGAAATATTGTAACAGAGCTTTTCGATAAACTGTATTCAAGTTTGACTCGATTTGATCAACAAACATCAAACAATAAAAAGTACGAAGTTTGGTTTCGGGAAAAACTGAAAATTAATCAAGTTACTGCTAAGTTGAGTAGCCCATTTCATTGTGCAAAATTGATTGAGAACAGGAATCGAGGACAGGTTTATCATTTCCTTTGTAATATTGCCATATTTTTCGTTCATTGTAGATTGTGATCCGTTTACTCCACCATGCCCAACTGTGATGAGCAGCGTCAAATACCACATCAATAGATAGAAAATGACATAGATGGTTTAGAGTTGATCCTACAATTACTTCCAGTTCATAAATAGTAACAAATCGTACAATTCGACTATGTTGCGTTGCCTTTTCAATGGACTTAGCGTACTTTCGTACATAACCATATAAGACGCCTACTTTGAGCAACACAACCTGACTTATATAAAGGACAAGATCACTTTACATATACCTCGTCAAGGTAAAAGTCCTCTAATTATGCGTAAGCACAGTAGAATAGGTAGAAGACCAGGCGTCTCTTCTTTGCTTGTTTTTGTACGTGGTGAGTGCTAGTTATGGCAGATTCATAATTGTTTGTGTCTATTGGCTTTGTTGCAGAATTATTTTGCCGTTTATAATACTGGGCTGTTAATAACTTTGTTCACTACAGCGAATAATAGATCGATTGAGATACAATTGTTCGCGAAAAGGGTCATCGTCCGCTCAGGGGATTGAACAAAGAATTCTTTGATATATCGAATTTTAATTATATTCTGAAGTAATAATGACTAGGTTTTTTGCCATGTTTTTCCCTAGTCCTTGAACAGAATTAAATTGGTGGTTTATTCACCTACAAGTGGAAATATTTCAGGAATTGAAAGATAAGTACATAAAGGTCAGAAAATAGATATATTAGTTATTCTGTTCCAAAAATTCCAAAATACGACGTATGTACATATGTATGTATATACAACGATCTTAACTACCTTTGCTGGTTCAACACTGCTTGCTTAAGAGGTATTTTTTACCATATTGTAATCATACGCAAATATTTATTTGTGTGTATCTAGGTACTACTTTTTGTTTTGATTAAATATATATTTTTTTGTTTTTTATTATATAACGGGTCGATGGTCGCAGTGGTTAGGCGGCTGACTATTGTTGTGAGAGGACGATAGGTGCCGGGGTTCAATTCTCTGGAGGGATCATTTTTTCAGAGAGTTTAACGGATCGACTTGCCATTTGTTTTTGATTAAATATTTAAACACAATACTAAACTACACCGCAAGAGTTTTTAATACAGCTTACGGAGTTTTTATTAGCTTGCAATTTGACCATGTTCTGTGATCTATTAAAATTAATTTTTAGATTTCGAGATTCTGCATTATGTTGCAGCTATTCTATGGTGACGATGCTCACAGTATGCTTGGCATCGTCGTATTTCTGAAATCTAAAAATTGTTTATCTATCAATATTATCATATAGATATGATGATCGAGTCGATTTCAAGCAAGAACTAAATATTTTATTTATGGTGACTGTTCGATTGTTTCATACCTTAAATTGTCTGTTTCTTATAGTGGCAAGAATTTAAATACTTTCGTAGCTTCTCTCTACTTATACATCGATACAGACATTTGGCAATCAAAACGTAAAGTAATATTACGTTTCAGTAATAATCCTAATTAAAGTAACAATAAAATATGACATTAAATACCTTTATTGTTTCTATGTACCCATACTGGAATATTAGCTCACGCATTAAGGTTGCGTGCCTAATGGGGAGTGGCACGAAATTCTCTCTATACACGACAAGGGGTAAATTTTATTTAAAATTTCGATGCAAGATTTATTAAAAGTTACAAAAATTGTTGATAAAAGGAAACTATTGTAGGAACCATCATGATGTTGCCGAAGTAATGATCTATTTGAAATTTAAAATATGTAAGAAAAACTACTACAGAACAAATTTTAAATTAAGCTTGATGCAAATTTTAAGTTGGTTTATGTCTAATTTTTATAGTTTTTAAAAAAGCTTGCATCGAAATTTTAAAAACATTTACCGTATATTTTTCGCGCCACTCCCCACTGACCACGCAGGCTTAATACCAAATACATCAACTTCCATCTCTAAGCTGTTAGTAATTAATTACTAGTTCTAAATCTCTAATCGTACTCGACAAACGCTAATCTTCTTGAGTGTCTTGATTATATACGCCACTAAATATCCGGTTGCAAAATTTACAGATAGGTAGTGTTTTAATAATTCAGAGTTCAATTCACAAGTTGTTCGAGATCTCTTACAAGTTTGCCAGTGATGCGTATAATGACTTCCAGATTTCTTCAACTGATTCTATTTGATAAGATAAACGTGGTTTAATTTTTTCTGTACATGAAAAGCAAGAATCTACAGCATTCTACTACTAATAAAATGCTAACCTGTATATATTCCCAAGTTTTAAAACCAGGATTTTTTTCTAATTGCGTTCAAGAGGAAATACACTTACTTAGACAACTCACACCGACATTCAATTATTAGCGAAGCTAAAACGTAATGGACCTTCTTTCGTATCTACATTCTGTGTAGTACCTACTTAAGTCTTCCGCTGTTAAACATCTGTAACTTATGTGCTTATACACAAATTTTAATGACTGCATGTATGATGTGTTTTAACAGGTAGTCTATATTAATCTATGTATAGACTGTTCACACTCGCATCGTGTTATTTAGAATTTAAAACAAATCCATCCAAAATATTTGAACTAATGTAAAATTAACCAAAATGTCCTATCTAAGGACCATACGTTCTCTCAAAGTTATATTAATATGTGCTGCATGTGTATCAACATTGTTGTCCTATACGGCTTTTTGTTTAATTCAATTTCTTACTAATTTTAATTTATCTGTAACTGATTATTTCTTATATGAGTATGCATTACATGTCTTTCCCAACACAATAGTTGCTACCATAGTTCAGGTGTCACCGAAGTTAACTCTATTGCAAATACTTGTTTTTTCCTTTTTTTGATTTAGAAGCCATTATAGGTATCTTCTGAAAATAGATACAAATTCTTCAATTACAGTTTCCCAATACGTCATTATAAAATTCTAGGATGAATCACCTCGATATTTGTTAGTCAAATAAAGAACTACGTCAATAAAAATTAAACACGAAACTGTAAACGTCAAAACGATAAATAACTTATTCCTTCCAAACTTCCTACTGTCAATTTATACTTGTTTACTTATTTTTTCAACAATTATTATATTTATTCATTATGAAACTTGATTAAAAATGTAAAAATATACCTGAATGAAAAAAAATTAAGAACATAATGCATATGCTGTAATATAACATAACGCAGCAGTAGGAAAGAGCCATAAAGGTAAACAAACTGTTTAATTCAAGTATTTTTTTCTAATGATAATGAAATATTGTCTTATATAAACGTAATAAAGAGAACAGTAATAAATTTAATCGTAATCATGAGCCCAGATTACTGTTAAGCGACAAACTAGCGATGATGTATTTGAGAGCCAAGTTTGACTGAATATCAACTTTTAAACTCAAGATTATTAACGCAGTTAGTAAACCTCAGGGTCTTATTTGCAACGTTTAGTGTGTAAGACGAACTTAAAACTTAGCAGCGAACAGGGAGAAGCGGATTGACTTTGGGCTCGATCGATTAAATGATTGCAAAATAAGCAAATTAGCTCTAGAGTAAGTTGCAGACTTCTTCATCGGGATGCAATGAGAGACTTAAAATGACATGAAGGCACAATAGCCTTTTTTTGTCAAATTGTCGTTCGGAGTGAACGTACCTATGCTGAATCACGGCGTCATGTGTTGGCTTTTATCTAGCTGAATATTGCAAACAAGGGCTTTGCAAGCTCTTTTAAATACATGTTGCCCGTATATTAGCAACAAATTGAAGTAATTCTGATTAGTAAATCCTAAACTAGACATGATAGATACTTTTACATTGCGTAAAACTCAAAATAATTTGAAATTTTCTTTATTAACGTTTTAACTACTTTTTTGTTGGTTTGATAAAGCCAAAGCCAACTAATAATTTAAAATTCTTCAATAACCATGCAAGTTCAATTTTTTCTAAAATCTCTTAATTTTAACTGAAGGAATGTATTGAAGAATTCGCCGTACATTTCAGCATTTAAATTGCTTCGGAATAATTTTAGAGCTAACGATAGAAAACGCTGATAAACAAGTTTACGTTGCTGTGTTTTCTAGGATAGGACTAAACCAGAAACCTAGCAAATTGAACTGAAATGATAAGCACACTACTCGTCTGACTAGAAGCAGTCTATATCACCGTGGAAGAGGCTGTCAGTCACGAGATAATGTAATCGCTTTGTGACTACTGGTATCAGACAAGAAAGGTCTATTTTAGTAGTCCAGCAGTCTTCCGCGCAACCTAGCAGGAAGCTAAAAAATCTACGTCAAACAGGAATATTCTAAGGCGGATATTCGTGATAATAGTCGGATACATCACTATGTATCTTCGAGAATAAATAGAAAATGAATTCCTAACAACGCTCAGGTGTTTCACGATACTGCAAAGATCAGAATATTGTCTATAAATAAAATACTGCGATTTTTGTATTTGGCCGGATACCTTGGAAAATTAAGATATAAAGAGCATAACAAATCCACAGTCCACAATAGTGCGAGTCCAATCTGTGTGACCACTTCTTCAAATTTTAGTAATAACAATAACATAAACGCATTAAATTTCCCGGTAAAAATTCTTGCGTGGATCCTCTATTGTTTTTTTTATCTGTGGGGGATGGGATCCTCCTTTAGACAGATGAAAGAATAATCATAATAAACAAAACAATGTTCACATAATTTAACGTAATTCGAAACCTATGAAAGGTATAGAATGTGTAACTGAGCTACTCTTGAAATTGGAAATAGGTTCCAGCATTCTCGGTTAAAGCCTATTTTAGAAAGCACACAAAATTTAAAATGCAGTTATCATTTAAAATGTCAAAGCCGTTATCTTATAAACTTCTTATACATTACCCATTTGTGACAATCATAATAATATGAATAAGCAAATAGATTACAGTAGAACGTCTTACTGTCTACGTGTAATGAATAGTACTAGACGTGAAAAATCTACCAGTCTAGAAATATTATTTTGTCCGATATGAAATACTAAACGTAAACAATTAAAACTAATGGATTTTCCCGGAGTACAAAATATGCGGATACATCAATAATTAAAGTCTAATATTTTGTGTCACCAATTTCCTCACTATGCGGATATCCTAGATTCCTAGGAAATAAATGTGAGTCGTATATTACCAGTATTCAAGTAGTGTTTTCTGAAGAGTAATCTTGAGAGTTTAATTAAAAAATTTACTGAAATTTTTATAGTACTTTATTCATGAAATTTTCTGCTGAGTAATTTTAATAATAAATAGGCATATGACATCATAGAACTGTTGCCGTTGTTGACCTTATTATTTGTGATAATATCCGCCGTAGTTTTATTAACTATTAGAATGTCATTACTAAGTAAATTCTCATCTGTCATACTATAAACTAAAGTAACGCGGATATTCTCTGCACACATCCGCACACCCACGCTTGCTCACATACATAGTTATGCGTTTCGCACAATGTTTCAAAATTCCCAAGAGTGAATGATAAGAAGACTAATCGCGTTAAAGCTGTATTATTTTTAAATATAAAGTATGAAGATTTGCATATATTACATAATATACAATTTGAATTGTCAATAATACCTTGGAAATTTGCTGTATAACGATACCACGGTACCTAAGGTAAAGAAAAGTACGTGCGAACCATATTTACTTTAAAAAGTTAATCAAAAACCAGTTGCTTTGACACGGTTTTATGCTAGTATATGTAAATACTAATGACATATATACTGTCTTGCTCTTGTTGCTATATTTTACAAATTATTGCAATACACAATTGAAACTCTTTCGGAACGCAACCTACGATTTTGTATCACTTTAAATTTGTCAGGTTTACGTATTGCAGTGCCGTTTATGCAACTGTTCTTTTCATCTCGTGTTACTTAATTTTAGAGCTGGATTTTCCTATTTGGCAACTTCCGTATTTGGTAAAAGTCAATACAGAAACTAGTAAAATCTATATACATTGTTTTACAAATTTGAATCAAGATATGCAATACATATTATTGGAGGAGGGAGTATACTATTAAGGTAAATGGTATATATGTAAGTCCAGTTAAAAAAAAGGCCGGCGTACTCAGACTTTATTATTATCTCGTAATAGCGTTTTACTGTTATTTCTGCTTCAATTTAACGGGTCGATGGCCGCAGTGGTTAGGCGGCTGACTATTGTTGTGAGAGGACGATAGGCGCCGGGGTTCAATTCTCTGGAGGGATGGTGACATTTTCCCGGATCGACTTGCCGTTCGCTGTTGGGAGCAAAGTGATTAACAGCGCGGCATCATAAAAGGCGATATGATGCTGTCACAAAGCTAATTGAACACAACATACACACACAAAAACTACACCGCGAGAGTTGCCGTGATAGCCAGACAAGCGATACAGTTTACGGAGTCACTGCAACTAAGCACCGACCACAATAAAAAAAAGAACGATTGGTAGCTTAACCGTACTACCGACCTAGCAGGACATTGCCACAAGCGTCATCGACAAGATTCGAACTCCGGACCATAAGTACCGTCTTATCTATGGCTATCCGCTCTTACCTCTGCAACTATGGAGCTGGAGAACAGTAAATCAAGATATATGTTATTATTTGTCATCATTCTTTTCGGTTAGATTTCCTTTTCCTTAACATTTTATGCACTTTATGGCTTAATGTTAAATATAAAAATTGTATACGCAACAGCTGATGTCATTTTTTGGCAATCGTTAGAAATGTATACCTTCTCTACAGAAAATTGCCCAACGATAGTTCTTGGACAATAGTGTGTACAAGTATAGCATTTCCCAAGAGATGATGAAGGTATGCTACCTTTCATAGTGACGTAATAAAAGTGCTAGCTACTACGTTGGAAGGTTCTGCATCATTGCCATTTCGTTCGGAATGTAATAAAAGTAAGCATTACTGTTGAAAGACTTACGTGTGACAATTCGAAAGTGCGCTCACTGCGACAATGGCATTAACAGCGTTTATATTGACATGCTTCTGCTCTGACATTATTTACTATATTACGATTAGCATCAACTGTTATCAGCCTGTAACTCCTGCAGTAGAACTCTAATAGTTCTGCTAGAGTCAAATATTGACTAGCACCATCTTCATTCGGCTTGGAACCATTTTTACTTTAACTAATTTTCATATCTAATATAATATAAGTTTGAAGCCCAGTTTTGCTTTAGCATCTGCATGTAGTTTCTACCCAACCAAATGTTACGGTAGAAATTTGTTTTGCTTGATAGTTTTATATTTCTTTTTTTAAGCAACTGATAACTACTGTAGCTCTAGCAGCTCCCGAGGCTGTATTACTTAGCAAAATAGCCTACTGCAGCTCTTTCACTGCACAGTGTGTGTGTAAATGTGTTTCAATGGCTTTGTTACAACATTACACTGCGCTGTTACTTATGTCCCAAGAGGGAATGTTTGTTCAACTAGACAATCTAGCGAAACTTTGCCACAACCATCACAGACAAGTATTCAACATTGGACCATAGGTACCACCTTATCTATGGCCAGCAGCTCTTACTTTTTCGGCTACGTAGCCATTTAAATACTATAAATAACAATTCGGAGAACCATTTCGTTCATGGTTCATTTGCACGTCCTAGTTTTGCCACAAAAAATAATATTGAACAGCAGCTACAATTAAATTCCCCATTACCCTAAACTTTTTACGTAAAATTGATTGTAACAAACTATTAAAATTGAAGTATTTTATGTAAAGTTTCCCCGCAAATAAAAGATTTCATGCACTTGTCGCGCACATAATTTTGACGTTTTCAATTTGGTACCATTTCTGAATAAAAAGAAATTCAAATTCCGCGTTACGGCGCTAACACAGAACAATGCCTAAGGCTGTGCTATTTCTATACATTTCATTTGTATGTAAATTGAACCCTTCGTATTTTAAGAAATCTGAGCCATTTTTTGCCATGAAATATGGTTACAGACTTCAATGAAAGACTATTTATTGCAAGCAGCTTCTTAGAATCACTTCAAGTGGTTTTTGCCAAAATTCCATTTTCAGTTTGTATTACCATATAGGTATGTGTTCGATTTTTTGATGATTAATATGTAGTGTAACTCAATTTGGGATAAAAATTACACTACATTTGTGGAGAAACAACTACACATTGCTAAGTAAGGAAGCACGTGTGTACTCTAAAATTACAAACCAAACAAGTAGAGGATATGGGGGCTCCAGCGTTCCTCTTTAGTAGTACTAGAAAATCAACTTCTAAATGGAGCTAAAATAATAGAAACAGTGCATCATAGTTCACCAGCTGCGATGCAAATATTCCTTGAACAAATAATTATAATAGAGATAATTAAGTACATTAATCTTTGAGAATTATAGTAGCCAGTATGTCTAGTAAATTTTTAAAAACATCACTATCATTTTTCCTGTTATAGTAATAACAACAAATAGTACCTTTTATTATACCACCATTATTAGCGGTAATTTCCAAACTTAGAATTGCAATATTCCCAAATAAGCGTAATCTTTCTTTTTAATTTTCATGTAATAGCTAACAAAAAGTTTATTCAGATTAGAAATAAGCAATACCCATATATACGTACACGCGGAAATACTAATAATTAAGATGTGGTATTTCTCAGAAAATTTATCAATAATATTAACGTAGCTTAAGCATAAATGCTGCTGCATATACAAGATGACTAGTATGCCCAGAAATAATCGGAAATATTCTGGTATATCTATCTAATTATTTTCAAATATATCTATTAAAATAGAACTTCTATAGTCATAAAAGTGCATGAATCAGTCTCAAAATATTACGTATCCTTTTCTACTGTTTCTTGCAAAACCATCTTACTTTTCCATAGAACAAACACGAGTATTACAATCATCACACGAGATCATCATATAAATCACCCACGATAATTTATATTTAATTTGTTTTAATTCTTATTTAGCAGCATTTAGCGTAAGTATTTAAACTAATTCGATTGAAGCACTTTTATGTATATAAGATGCGCTACAAGAAAATCAATTCCATGTTTGTCTTGTTAAGTGTTTGTCAACTAAACAGACAATGTAATGATATCGTAATCTTCCAAATAAGAAATTACTTTATTATTGAATGAGTTAAGTTAATGACTGCCGTCCAAACTGTTTTATTAATCATAGGTAACCCGGAAATTAGATAACAACTGTACTGTACTACTGTATTACTTCATTACAGTCATCTGGTTGATTCATGCCAATTGGTATTGTCACAATGCTTACTGTATGGCAAAACGGCAACAAATAATAGGTAATTTCTTTGTCTATGTCAGGTAAGCATGATGTTGAAGAGAAATTACTAGCTTCACTGATTCCCAACCCAATTAAAACGAATAAGTGAACAGCTCATAGTTTCCAAAATGTCAGTAGTGATGTTGGCGTGCCAATAAAACTAAAATATTGCTTGCTGTCTCCGATCATTTCATAGTCTCCGATAAAATGGTCGGAGACAACAAGTAATCATTTAGTTTTATTGAGATATCCATAAAACGTGCTGCCGCCTGCCATTTTATGGCCTCCAGCCGCTTCGTCTCTGGCCACTAAGCAGTTCATTTTTCCAATCTTTTCAATTTATTTCTTGATCCATACTTGATCAAAAATAACATTTTGTCTATACCTACTAAGTATATGTTTTTTACTGCAGCAACGATTAGTAGTTAGTGACGAATTAAGAGGTCTGTATGCTATTCAGATTTGAAACTATCTCTCTAAATATGTTCAACACAACTACAGTGTAAATTTTACACCTCAAAGATTTTTAGGCCCAGAAAGTGAAAGTTCTTGAATATGTAACACCTCTGTTCTTTTCTCATTCTTTTCGCAAACATATATCCGATTTTTCATGTTTCTGAATTTATGCCAAGTGACCAGTTACGACTTCAAGAACATTTTTCTATATGTGTCCATGTTTCAGAAATCATATACATACATATTTCTTTCGGTTCCTTAAGGAGTAAGTGCTCAGACAAGAGCCTTTTGCAGCCATGTAGGATACGCCACTGTTAGTCAAACTGTAAACGCTTGTTCAGCTTCTGGAAGGACTCTAGACTGAACTTGTATATAAAGTTGTTGATTGTTTTTTATGATTTTAATTAGAAGCAACATTTTAAAAGATAAATTCGTGTTTTTTGTCACTATATGTATGTCCATATATTGTCATGAAAAAATCACTGGTGTGTCAAAAGCTATGTACACACAAAAAGTATGTATAAGTATATAGTAGACAACAGAAATTTTGTCATGCCAACTAATCTGCTTGCTTTGTATACCTACTACAACAAAAACTATCTTATGAAAAATATTCTGCATCCGGCTTAACTTAGATTTCAATTATTTCTACTTTCACAATACTCAACGTCACAATTAAGATGAATTCACATTAAATTTATGTGTTGTAACATAAATTATGTACTTACGTAATGATTTGAGAAAATATAGAACATGATCGAATACGTAAATATTGAAAAAAGTGAAACCCTACTTCAATCTTGTTAAAAATCACCGACGAAAACTATATTTTTCCAGTGAGATTCTAAAAAGGTTTCTGTGCGGATATATGATTCACACTCCAATTACTAGGTTACCAATATTGACAAAAACCCGATAATATTGAATATGTTATTGTTGTAGACAATATATCGGAAGTCGAAGCGGATGTGTTTTAGTTTCTTTTCTAAGAAAGACTTAACGAAACAGCCGAAAACCTATTTGTATTTAAATATGTAATTATGCGATATTAAACAGCCATTCTGCCTAGGTATAAATAAATTAGTTCAACCGGATCACGTTGAGCCGAAACTGCATTCCAAAGATAAGAGGCTGAAAAGTATTTCAGTACTTTCCACACATCATCACGCGTTTACAAACAAACTTGTACGAAAGTTTATTTGCGATTTCTAATTGCCCCGCAGCATTCGAGCGTACACGCGATGACAGAGACCTTACCGGCATTATTACGCTGCGTCAGGTGAAGAAGTGATTTTAAATATAATCAAAACGAAAATAAGGAAATACAGTTATAAATAAAGAAGATGACTGTACGTTCTTTTCTTGTAAATAAGTGTCGGATGCCGGGAACTTTGATTACCTACAATAGTTTTATTAAGATTTAGCAAAGGGTTATAGTGGCATCGTGACTGGGTCAGGGTTGGCGTCCGAACTCTATGCACTCCCACTCCTCATCGGATACATTTAAGCAAGACTCAGGCGGAGTTGGGATCATTCCAGCGCGAGTGTTTCTTGTGTTTGCGCTACTTGAAGATTTCCAACATATATATTACACACTCACTTATACACATACAGAAACACGTATACAATACATAAGCACACATCAGAGAGATATACACACAACACACCGTCTGTCTTTATCGCACTCCGGTCACAGCTGCGGAGCACACAGCTAAATCAAAACATTCGCGTTTTAACGCTAAAGAGAAGCGAATATTTCGGTAATTCTCGAGAATCGAGACCGCACACGAGGAGGTGAAAAACGCAAACGACCGCCATGGACGGAGGAAAGAAAATATTGGACCCAACTGGTCAATATTAGCGAAGTGTTAATCGTCTTCCGTGTTCGGGACGACTTACAACTGCCGCTCTCTACTCTCCTTTTCCGCTTCTTCTTCTGCTCAATTTCGAAATTCTTCTTCTTCCACCGGCCATCGCTAATTACAAGATACAACGACAATTCGATCCGCCAAACCAACATGAAATTGAACGGAGGTAAAACATTGGATCCAACCGGGCTTTACTAATGTGGCACCGCGACGGAGGCGACGGTGGTCGCAAGGAAACTTCCAGCTGCCGACGCAGGAGACTCCGGTAAGTACTTCCGCGTTTCCTTCGGTTGTTGACCTTCGTTTCGAGATCTACCTTACCTACACGTAACGCCCCCATTTGTATATATTATCTTGCACATTGCATCCCATTGTTATTATTATCTGTACTACTATTTAACTTACGTATGTGTATCTAATATTTAAATTGATTAATTTATTGTTGTATGTATCTAATACAATAGTTTGTATAAGGAAACGTAAGTTAAATAGCTGTAGTAAAATAATGAGCAACTTTCTTTTTGCTACTAAACGCATATTTATATTAAAATATTCATTTCACATACATGAAATAGCGATTTATTTTTAAACTAGCCGATTCGTAATGTACATGCTAAATGTGTAGGTGTGTAGAAATTGAAAATTTTAAGTAAAGAAATCACAAACACATAATCGACTAATGCACAATACCCTATCGTATAGCATGCATTCATTTGGCAGCAGTTCTCGTAAAAATTCAGTACACATACAGCTACCAAAATAATTCTTCAAGTTCGCCTTTATGGTGTGTGTTGTTGTATACGTATTATGTGTACAGCAGATCATTGACACCGAGGAGCACATCAAACAACTCGAGAAATTATTAGTAATATAACAACCGGGCGTCGTAATTTACAACAAAAGGTGTCTCATCGTTGTTGTTGTTGTTGTCGTAGACTACTACCATCTCTCCTCTATGCCGTGATGTGATAGGTTTGGTTTCTTATTCTATTAGTGTAATGCAAGTGAGTAGTGTTGGAATATGAGAGACGAATGACTAGATTGGTTTGATGGTGCGATGATGATTGTGGTACTGTTGCTGCTACTACTCTCCAGACGATGCTCAATAAAAGTTAGGTTAACCCAGATACATAGCATAGCCCTTCCTCATGGCACCTTTCTACTACACTAAACTAGATGAATGACACAGCTTAATCAATGGGTTGATGACCTGACATTTCGAGAGTGTTCGTAATAATAAGGCTCAGCGTTCATTACGTATATGTATTGCATTAAAAGTTGAAAATTAGACGGTTATCTTAATTTCAATGTTAATTTAATTCGAGAAACCGATTCTCTTAATAAAAGAATTGTAGTTGAACATTTAATTTAGAGGTAATAAAGACCGATTATTAAGATTAAATAATTACTGAAACCTAGTAAATAGTATTTTGCACGTAATAGTTATCTAATTCTGCGCCTAAATAAATTCTTAACGTTGATGAAATTCTAATATAATACGTACAGTTTTACAACTTTCTGTTTGAAATCTAAATGGCAATTTTGTCGCGCTAATAACACTATTTATTTGTTGTAGTTATTTCTATCAAAGTACAATTCTGTTTAGAACGTGTCACACAACAAACTATCTATATTTGTTTAATAATAATACCTAACATAGCGTATAGTATGGCTCAAACTAATCCATTGCTTTATCGATTTTTCATCTAAATTATTTTCTGCTGGCTTTTGGTTATCTGGGAAGTAGAACATATCATCAATAGTATTGCTAAGATATGTCTATCTATCTAAAGTAATGTCTACAAAGAAGTTCATCACCATTCATTACTTTAGCACTACACATTACACCCATATTATCTAATAACAATTTGCATCAAATCTAAGACTTTCGTTTTACTTTCAAGCGTACTGATTACAAGTTGACTGAACGAATTTATACTGAATGGAATATTGGACGAAGATGAAACATGCGAAGTACTTTCAAAATTTTATTCTAATTACATATTCTAAACTTTTTAGACGACTAAAAATTTGCTTCCTTATTATTAATTTTTGTTTTCATTTTATTACTTCTACTAATAATATAGTTACCAAATTGTATAAGATATAGCAGTAATTTTATAATTTGTATTAAAAAATGTTTTGCTAACGTAAAGAAATTTCTAGACGTTTTAATTAAACAAACTGTAGTAAATTAATTTTTAATATATAGTTGTATTCAGAACCAAAAATTAGTAAGAAATAAATATTGCAAATTAGTTCAGATTTATTTTAATTTTTGTAGCTGCTGCACATTTATATATTTATTGTATAATTTCTAATCTATGGGAGCTATTACAGCATATATTACATCATCGTCAAGGTCTTTATTTACATACACAAGAAATTGCTATTATACAGAAATGTGAGCATTAACACTATTAATCAATAACAAAAGTAACTTTAAAGATACGAATCATTGCTATCTCAAATGTTAGCTCACATAATTCTACTCTAGATTTATCTTTTGAAAGAATTAGACGACCACTGTATAATTTTATTCGAAATATTTGCGGTGTGACTACGACATGATCATTTTCTGCAGAGAAATGCAAATATAATGTCGACTAGTGACATTTACATTCATCAAAGGTCAAGTCTATATGACTGTTTAGATCAAACTTTTGACGAGCGAAAACTTCTTAGGGTTAGAAAAATGTACTTCTCAAAATTAACTAGACATCTATGTATATACCTAATAAGTATGTAGAAATGTAATAAGTGAAACCGAGACGGACATAAATCAAAATGAATAAACGATGTAAGACAAACATAAACGCAATCAAATGCTACGTACATTTCCGGATTGTGTGCAGCTTATGAAGGTCACCGTTCTAAAGCCTCCGGCATTCTAATGTAAAGAGACGCCCGGTTGTTGTATATAGAGCTTCTATACTGTGTCTGTTTAAAAAGTTATTATGTCACGCTAATTCCGGTGCATTAACGTACCACTTAATTAATAACCAGAAATTTTAATTTTAATGTTTTCAAAATACGTCCTTGCATACGCGGTTTCGATTTGTAAGGTTCGCCTTCGCTTTTTGTTAGAAGTGCATATTATTGGTGGTACCGTCCTTTTTCGTATATTTATTCAAGGTGAATATTTGAAATCATGGTCACATCTACAAAAGTTATTTTGGAAATAAGCCCATGTCGTACAGTATACATTAAATAACCTTGATGTATTGAAATATCGAAAAACAGTAGTGACTTTTTCGGAATGTGTTCTTATACTACGTTCAATAAAGGTCATTAGTTTTACTAAATAATCTACCTGATGTTATCGGCATTACCTTGATCCGCTAAATATCCACATACTACGTACTACGATAATGTTACCGAATTTGTTTTAATGATGATGTTCTTTCTTGTTGCAGATAACAAAATGGAATACTTTCAACACTGCCGCATTAAGTTACCATCCCCATTACATAGCGACGCGTCAAGACTGATGATTGTTGATTTTATTAATTATTAGAATTATTGTTATTATTAAATTATAATTAGGTTAAGTTCCTTTTAAGATTCATTCCACAAAAGATGTTTCTTAAAGAACCTGTATATAACTTACAGCCTTCCTTTTTTTTGTACATTTAGTCTTTCTCATGTATACATATATTCTGAAGATATGAATATATTTTTTATTTAATATTCCTGTGCTTTTGTTCATAATATCGTTAACTTATTTATTGGAACGAACAATGCGGAAGTCGTTTGCTCGCCAAGTATGAAATTTTCCAGATTACTCATTGAACTACAGGAAGTACTCGATATGTATGTAATATCTGCAAAAAGTACTTGTCGTGTATTAGAAAAGTATATCTCGATATAAGATTTTAAAATGTGACCCTGAAACGCTGCTTCAGTTTTTATTTGGAATTTGACGCGGATAACTAGTAGTTCTCTAATTGTATCCTGTCGTGAATCTCGTATATTGCGGACGTTAGTTTCCGTCGTAAGTAAAAATATATACTAAACTTAAAACAACTCGCAAATTAATATACAAGGGGTGTCACTACAATTGGTATTTTTATTAACGATGTAATAATTTAAATATATAACATTAAGTCGATACCGCGAGCATACTTCAATATATTCACGACTGAATGTCAGCTTACCACCTGTCACACAGGACCACAGTACCTTCACAAAATTAGGTCATAAACTCATGTATTATTTGTACATTAAACTTTTATATGGTTTCGTTATCTTAGCTTAGCTAGATTATGTTCCGGTTACTCTACCGTTAAGTACCGGGTTGTTGGAGTAGGAGGTACGACTGAGCCAAGTACCACAGTTTGTAGCTGGGATAAAAATAAAGTAAACATCAAAATTTATAAGCAATGTAGGTATCCTAAATATTATTTACTTGTATAGTACTTCTTACACAGAGTAAAAACTACTGTTACGTTTACTACAATCACTAAAAAACCATTCTTTCTTATTTAATTGTTTATCATACTACATATTGTTTTATTTTGATTAATTCCGCTGATTTTATTTTTGTTTAGAATAAATGTTTTTATTAATAAACAAGTCAAGATCAATGCTTATATCTCAAAATATTGCCAGATGTATTCATACCTCTTTTAACAATATATGATAGTGGTAACCATCTTACAAGAAAGAAAAGAAGAGAGTGTTGCAACAGTTCAATGAAAACCATACTTCATAGTATAGTATTTTTACAACGTTCTGACGATAGACTCTATCTTTTTAGTAAGATAGGTACAATTATTTCAGCAGACTGTTTGAGGGCTCAAAAAATTCATCATAAATTTCAGAACTCAGGATAAGCTTTATTTAACTAATCTTGATTTGCTCATTCACAAAAAAGCATTTCTCCCACCTTCAAAGGACGTACACTAGTAATAAAAGAAAAAGTAATCATGTAAAAAATTAAGGCATTATTCTTCGAAATATTATAATTAATTGCTACACAAGCGATACAGCTTACCGAGTCACTGCAACTAAGCACCCACCACGCATAAAAGGAAAATAATAAAATTAAATACGCAAAAAAAACAAGAAAAGCTATTATAGCCGGGAACCGCACAAAATAATCAATTGTTATACTGTTCGAGTTGGACTCTCTATCGTCTACCCCAGCTGATTGTGTCTGCTTGGTTATACTATTAAAACGATCGATAATACGCGCGATATATTTTGACACGTATTTTTCTGAAACCTTTAGCCACTATGATCGACAAATATGCATAAATTAACAAAAAAAAAAGGAAGAACTATCTTCGCGCCATAGAGTATATTAGTTATGTATCTACTGTAAACCTTTTCAGGGAACTGCAAATCGTATTACGAGTGAAACAAGTAGACAAGGTACCGATAATGCTAGAGGTAAACTTACAATATATTAGCGAATTCTCCAAATAACACAATCTATCAGTTAGTTGGTATTAGTATATAGTACTTTATATAAATTATAACACTAGATCTGACGTGTAAATACTATCTACATTATAAGTAGACTTGGCAAACAGAAGCAAGTTTCAGTGCAGTGCGGAGAACAACGTGGAGGGACCAAGCAGCCGTTTCAAAGCGATCGTTCAGTAACGTACTCTCATCATTTAATATCATGACTTTCATGAGTGAGCATAGGCGATATGAACGCCTGAATGTTTACATACAAAATAATGACAAAAAATATATTATATAACGTGCTGAAACACTTACTCTTTTTTAGAAGCTCCCATGAAGTCACAAACTGTGTGGTATCTATTCAAATATTTGAATCATTAAATATGTTTCCACATTTGTCTCAGTCAAATGAGTACAGCGTGCGGGATAAATATTTTTTAATGATGAAAATGACCGTTCAACATCAGGGTGATGTTATATTTGCAAATTTAAAGTAATCCTCGTGACAATTTAGTGAATCTTTCGACGCACTTCTCTGAATCCTTGTCAATAAGACTTTCAAATAACACATAACCGCAATCTTTTCCGACTGTAATTAAAATGGAAAGAGATATTTCCCGGTGAAACAGGTACCGAAGATTATGGTTAAATCAGCATTCGTAAGTTTCTTCTCTGTACACAATAAGTCAAATTGTAATAATACATATCCTTCAAATAAGGTTTTCAATCCTCAATTTTTACTGGTTTTAGTCATGTGTTTATTAAGATTAATACTGATTTTTTTTAGAAAACTTTACAAATTGCAGAGAGCAACGTGAAAAATACTTACTTGTCTAACTGTAGAAACATTATTTATCTTGGTCCCTTGTAGTTTAGTTTAGCATCTCAAAGTTTGCCGTTTATATAAACTATCTAGCTGTACTTACTCTACAGCGTCTGAAATATTAATTGCTAAATTCTAATAGAAATGTACTCTGTGCTACCACTAACGATCCATTAAACATTTCATTTAAGTATGACACTGCCACATGTAGTCTATGCCATCACATTACCATCCTATTGTGTGTAGAATTTTAACTGAAAGGCGAAGACCTGTTTTATTATTATTAAACATATTACCAACTATTGTATAAATAAAATATTGTTTAAATTGTATTTGTAGCACAATTTAAAAAAAACCGTGTTCTATCGCAAAAAATGTTTCGTAAATCAATCTTATCATAGTAGATCGCTATTTACCAATAATATAGACTTGCTTTTCAATTACCTGTGCATCGATTATAAAAATACTTTAACCGGAGATAAATTAAAACAAATAACTTTTAAAAAAGGCCAGACAAATGTATTCATAGATTTAGTTCACCAGTGATTGCCTGATATTTATTTATTTGTTGAGATTAACCTGTGTACATTGAATAATAATTTTCAGCAAGGTCAATGCAAAGTTTTATACTAACGATTTTTTACAATTAAGTTTTATATCTAACAAATTAGCTCAGAAAGGGCATCAAATAATGGTTTTGTATACGTACGTTTGTAAATCGTAACACTTTAGTACTTCTTTTGACAAATTTCGGTGAGTCCTGGAAGGACAAATACCAGTTTTGCATATCGTATAGGTGAATCCAAATATGAAAAAAGAATTTATTCAGAACAACGATTATTCTTGAGAAATGAACCGACCTATTTAAGTCAAACTAGTCAAAACACTATTAATAAATGTAGCAGACTGAATTTAATGTTAACTTTTAAACAGCAGTAATAACAACAAAATTCATAGTATTATAGACACCAGTAATTCTACACGTCATTCTTTATTGCGTCATATTGAAATAATTAATACCTAGTCGTAGGAGGATTTTAGAATTAGTTCCTTTATTTCTCCAAGCATATAAAAATATACAGCTTTTCCAAATGACTCTCGCTTTTTTAAGAAATAGAATTATTATTGATTAATCGACGTAAAGCCTAGACTATAGATCTTTTTATTTTAGGAAGCGTTGCATGTATGTATATGAACTTATTGCGGTTATGCTGTCATTTTAATCGTGCTAACAACCGGGTATTTGTAATTTCCTATTTACTTATAGTTCCTTCTCGGAATATATGCACAAATATCACTCCATTTATATCTGGTATACATAAAAGTTTCGTAAGTTAGGTAAAAGGTAGTATCTTCGCACGTAGTTCCCAATCAATGATAAATCAGAGTAATAATTATTGTTGTGCCGTTGTCATCTAATACAAACGACTACCTTACTAGGTAATCTAGAAACCTTAAAATATATTTGATGACATTGATAGAGAACATCAATACCATTCACTAAATTTTTTGCCTGTCCTTAAAGGTAATAATAAAGTTAATACAAAATAAATTATAATATGTATGTACCTATAGAAATAAAGGAAGAGTGATAGTTACATAAATGAAAATTATCTGAAAATATAAAATGTACTAAAGTGTGCAAAAGTCAAAAAAGCCAGAATATCGCCTGCTAGCAATTGGAGGTAATTAGCGTTATTCCCAAACTTCAAAACAAATTTGATTCTGACGACATTATTTTTTTTTATTTTTTATTCGGTTAGTAAGTCTGAAATAGTAGAAAAGCTCATAAGATTTGACTGGGTAAGTATTACATCTATTGCATCAATCGTTCTCCTGAGACCGATTACGGCTGCTTCAACAATATCTGAAATTTAATTAAAATTATCTTCAAATCAAGCTAATCACACAACCAAAGGGATTATCTCCGTAACGAGAAAAGTACTTAGTAACGCTAACTTCAGCCATAACAAGAGAGGCACGACTGCTGAAAACCTTTTTAAGTTAGATTGAGGCTTGTATTCAAATTTCAAATGCATTCCATGTATCTGATCTGGAACAACCACCACGACATATTACGCTCTTATTACAATACAGCTCCGATACTTATATTGTAATAGTTGCCGATTATCCAGATACTATATTATATTAATAGGTACGATAGTTTAAAATTAGACTGAAAATAATTGTATTTTACGGAATATTATATTTTAGTGGAACACACACCACTGGAATAAAAACAATGCCATTCAAAAAAGCATCGCTGCGGGTATTTCCTTAATCCGACCCAAGTATATTCGAAAACCATCCACTCGTAACTTAAAATCAGACCATTAAACTTAGCAAGAAGTAGATTTTCTCTCTTGCAACTCACCATGCTTAATGTCCACGACAAAAGACGAACACCACTAAATATAGAGAACACCAATAAACATAGAGAAAACATATCTATTTTTGTTGCAGTGGTTCATATTGCACACCCCATATGCTGCGGGGTATTCTCTATGGTTGTAATGATTTAGACCTCTACCACGCGAAGAATATATAAAACAGTATCTGGGGGTTACGATTGACAAAGGTTAGAACTTCGACCTAAGGGTTACACATCTTAGTACAGACCTTATCGACCTTACCGACTACTTTAAATGTAGTCGACGTAGTGGTATGGTTTATAGATAACTCTAAGATAATTTTAAGTAAATAGCATCGGCAAAATTGCGTAAGTGTTTTATCTGCAGTTCCTGTCGTATATACAACGCTTCAAAGCTGCAGCTTTTCCTGTATAACATAGGTTTATATTCGTATTGAAAGGTGATTATGTACATTATATTTTTATAAATAGAAATTTGTTTTCGTAAAAATATTTTAGTCTTCACAATCAAATGGATTCACTTAGCTACATAGTTGACAAGACATCCATTAAATTACACTTATTGATTTAAAAATAATTAAATATTATTTCATATAGTTAATGTTACTAATATCTAATATACTTGACCTTTTACAGAACTTCCTGGTTTGCAATGTGCTCATTTCTGTATGAAAAATTATTATATGTACACAATTTACTAATCTACCAACAAAAAAAAAAAAAAACATCCTAAATAATTAACAAATGATATCCATGAAAAATAACGTAATTCAAGAATGCGCAGTTAAAGCTGCAAGTCTATGCAAGGCGCTTTACGTTCTTTACGCTAAGGAAAAAAAAACTAATTACCTCGTATCACAGGAAGTACAAAAATTATCTTGCGGGTCTATATAGATACGTAAAAATACTATTGTTGTGAAATGTGCAAATTTCCCGCATTGTTAAGACCTTAAATTTGAAAAGATTCAAATTTCTGGTATATAATCCAGTTTGAAATGAACGGTAACCTTGTCTATGTAGCAGGAAAAAAAACAAAAACTTACAATAACAAATTATTTTTATCAGCAATTTTCAATCGTGGATATTTGGCTTAAAGTAACCTATCGAGTTAGTCAACGTAACATAGAAAGATAAGAATCTGTGTTTCTGATAATGAAAGGTTTGAAATTGCTCAAACACGTGTTTTTAGCTGATTATCTTACAATTAGTCGAACAAAGTGATTTGTACTGGATTGAGATCATAACTTCAGTCTGAACCGCCTTTAAAGTCTAGAACAAATTGATAATACATATCTAACGTATTTATTTAACGGGAAGTATTGATACTACCATACTATTATGTGCATACGTAAATATCTATATAATAATAAAACAGATCAGTTGAGTATTATGGCGTTTTTATAAGAAAACATTCCTAAATGTAAAAATATGTATTAAAGAAACATGTATTAAGACTTCCCGTATTACGCAATAGAATTTTAGAAAATATCAGTCTAATAGTCGCTACGACAAACTGAAAGCAATTTATCACTATTTATATTTTTTATCTATATGTAGTAGTTCTTCGCGTAACCGGTTTCACTGACCATATATCCATCCAAATGTGACAATTGAAGTTCATATAAAACATAAAAGCGACAGCATGCTCATACATGCATAGATTTACATCATGTACCTGATTAGTGTGTAATCTAGCATTTAAACACGATTTATGATTTTTTATGTATATTTTTAGTTGTTACGTACATTATATTGACCTTTAAGTGCTTATCTTTCAATCCGTAAATATCTTTCCATTTGCAAGTGAATGAAACTAGAATCAACTTAAATTCAATTTATTCCACAACATAATTATTATGTTTTCGTAAATTTACTTCATTACTTCAACATATCCCCCGTCTATCACAGAAAATGTCTAAAAACAAAGAAAGCATTCATACATACATATAATTATGTTAACAATCTCATAAAGAACTGTAAATTTGATACAATTATTTCAATAACTTAAATTATCCGTATTTGGATGTATTTGTTGTCAGGCTCAAACAATTTTGTTCAAGTCAAGAGCTTAATTTGATGTTTACGCCAAGAAATTTTTCGTTGTTAAAACAGTGTACGTATCATGAAAAATGAAAAATATCGTCTTTATAAAATTCAACTCTTGCAAAAACTTGACAAAAATAACATCAACTGGAGACAATAGTTTTGTCAAACAAATTTCTGCCAAACAAATCGACTTTGTTAGCGATTTTTTAGACAATTATGTTTTTATGAGGTGGATCGGCAGGCAAGGGCCATCAACATTCCCAGATCTTACATCTTGTGTTTAGCTAAATTGCAAACTCATATTAGAAATGCCTATGAAGAAATTCGCAAAATTAGTTCGGAAACGATTCAAAATATACAGGAAGAATTTATAAACAGGCTAGTGTATTGTTAATAAGTCGATAAATCACACTCCGTCCAATTAATTTGATAGTTTTATTTTCTTAACAACTCTTTCTCTTTCCATTTTTTCTTAATTTACGGTTTCTAACATTCATTTGCCATGTTCTCGAAAATTTTCTCCTATAAGATTGACTCCTCTCGCATCATAAATCCAACGATGTACTGCACATGTTTTTACACGAAACTGAAAAATCACATATCTCAACGGAATTTGTATTTGTAAGCAAAAACAAATGTATTTCATTTTTTATTCCACTATAGTCGTTCGTTGTACCACTCTGGTACAACGAGTATCGATGCCAAGGAATGAATGGCATTAACACATGAGGACAATGATAAAACAGTCCACGCTCGGGACACTACTAATGTCTTTTGGGATTCTTGTGAGAAGTGAAGCAGTCTTTTACAGCTAAAACCATAAGACGTGCCCTTATGCGGCAACCTCTTGAACCTAATGCTCTTTGTGGTTGGCCTTCTTGGAGCGATGCCCTGATAGTAAACTAACACAGTAGTCACACTCCTATTCGCCAAAGTCTGTTGTCGCTTGTAGAGCGTTAAACAGAAAAGCCAACATATCGATATGATTGACGAACTAATCGTTACCTGTCACCTCCTAAAGAAACATGTATCCAGAAAATTATTACAATATACTAATAAATACAGGGTCTTCTTATTTCGTTCCATTTATGTAACAGATTTTAGCCAATGAGTTCACAAAGTTTCGCGTAACTGGTGTTTAACTTTCAGTTGTTCGTGCTACGACAGCTTAGACCATGTCCAGAAGATTTGTGACTGAACTTCCTCGGAGCCAAGCTCGTCCTGTTAATAGCTCCCTTAAGAGATAAATAAATAATTATTAAAGATAATACTACAAATGTCCACATTATTATTATTATTGAAACACTTTCATTTAGAAAGAAAATAGAAAAAGAAGGTTGAAAGCATATTTAAAAAATATTTACCCAAACAAGCTTTATAACACCTAAGCGAGAAAAAAGATATCAATGCATAATACAGATATTACACCTGAGAGCAGGAGATAGAGAGCAGTGAAATTTCAAATCAGGTAGGTACATACCAATTATGTATAAAGACTTTAAGTACATAGATAAAATGAGAAAATAATTCTGATAGCTAACATATTATTAAAACAAAACATATTATTTAAAAAATGGGTAACGGGTGAGGTGACAGAATATCGGGAGAGTGTTAGAGCTAAGCAACTACAACCGCTACGATCTTAAGATGCTGATCGCTGTTGAATACAAGAAAATCTAATGCGTGAGCTACTATTTTCACAACAAAACAAAAATTAATGTGGACAGGTAAAGTATTGTCATCTATCTAAAGACTTTAACAAATAATTTGTCGATCAGTTTAAACTAGTTACATTAGCCAGCCATGAAAACCGTTCGACGTAAACATTCTAATGGGAGGCAACATAATTTTGAAGGAACGAAGAATTGTAGTGCAACAATTTCTGAAATAGGATGATTGAATTGTATAAACGTTATACCGCTGACACAAAAATCGAATACATCCATACTTAATTAAATTGTATTTTGGTAATAAAACAATAAATCAAACGCAAATTTTCCAGGGCGTCATAACTCACTAAGTCCTAGTAAAAACGTATGCTTACATAAATATGTATGTTACATATATCTAAATTTCTTTTTCAATTTAGAAACTACTTACAAATATACAGTAATATAACTTTTTTATACTAACCGATTTTCTTCGGAAAATAACCTTTAGTAGCTATATTGTTGTTCGTCAATAGTCGCGTATTTGATCGTACAATGTTTATTGTGGTTCGCGGTCAAAGTCGGTCGATGTCGCATGAGTATCTGTTAAATACGTCATCCAATCTTAAATGCAAACGATACACAAGACTAGTATTATAAGCACCTTCGTATCTTAGCTGATGTTTAAATTAAAATATAGTTTTTTGTACCTATTTAAGACCAGATAAAACGGACACAAATAGAAAAAATACAAAAACAACTGTAAATTTATATACAAAATTAGACTAGGGGGTTAGGTCGCAGCGCAATATCACCCTTATTTAAATCTAAATCTAATCTAAATCTAGGGGTACAAAATATGGATAAACAAAAAAGAAGTGATGAATAAGTAACTGATAGTTCTAGCAACAGTTTTGCTTAAATGGTAAACAGAACTAAACATATCACAACTTTGTGTAGACTAAGTATTTGGCGCATGCAATTTAGTGATCATAACTAGTCATTGCTTTGGATAATACTAAAAAGTATCAATATAGAATATTCAAACTTTGTACTATATCTGATCAAGCTGTACAACTCAAACAATTCCACTAAATAAATTTTTTGCTACTGCAGGATCAACTTTAAATTAATATGTCAAGATTTTATGTATGTTGTTTTATGTATTATGTAAAGCTAATAAAATTAGGCCAACTTCTATTTGTAGTATTACTATCTAGACAAATATAGTATCTATCAATAGGTAAAAAGAAGTGAAAATGAAGATACGATTTTAGTCAGGAAAGCAGAAAAATAAAAAGTGTATGTGTGTGAGGAAGCTCTCTCCAATTCTGAAAGATACCTTCTCCCATCCTATATTATGCATCATAATGAGCAACAATTGGGAAGCCTACAGTTTGATTACAGATTTCAAGGACATACTACGAACCAGAAGGTATGACTTAAATATGGGGAGTTTGGTAGCTTATCTAGTAGCACTAACACACATAAGGGAATCTAGTTAAGGAGTAAAATTGACAAATATGTTGAGAAAATGTTACTTAAGCAATAATTCTAAACAGATTGGACGTACTCTAAGAGTTATCCAAGAAAAATACTTTTAAACAAGTTTGGGCTTCTGTAAATTGAGAACAAATAAATATAGATGCTAACGGATTAATCACAAATACAGTAAACTTCTTTCATCAAGTTAACAGTATCATATTATTCCTGAATATTGTTAAAGAAATACTGGATTGTCAAGACTTTTCTGAGGAGATCGTTAAGCAGCAATGCTAGCAAGTTACTTACGTGAGAAAGAAGAGGTTTGAGACAGGAGGATTTAATTCAGGGTTATCTTGCAGAGCAGCCTATTGGTCTATTGTGCCCCCTTATATAAGCTGCAAGCTGCTGGAGTTTACCTGTTCGTAAAGCTTCTCATTCAGTCTAAGAACTTTAATAAATGACAATGACTGTGATGGTTTCAGAGAAAGTATTTCTTCTTCGTCAATGACGTCTTTACTGAGATGGATGACAGGGGTTTCCGTGATATCAGATATCCAGACTTTCATCTTCCGCTCCGCAAATCCTACAGTCGCTATTCTGTGACAGACCTATCTTTGCCATGGGTTCCCCTAACTGACAATATCCTGTGAGAATATGTAGTCTGTTTCTATTTAGTTCTAGCAGTCTTTGCTCTATGTTTGCTTAGTTTTCGGTTGCGAAACCATCTTTACTATTTATGTTTAGCTTTTGCAGTTTGCATTCCATCCTTTTATTCGTTTCTTGCGATATTCGAGAGCTACTCATATAGTCATAATGAAGTCGTTTTATTATTAGATATTTTATGTGATTCAAGCATATTTATTGTATGATTTAATTTATGTTTTACCACGAGATCAAGGTCTACAGTATTTCTCATACATATAGCAAATCATTATTATAGTTATAAAAACATTTTTTATGATATATTGTGTAATACTACGCACAACTGCATGTCGTAGTATTAATATTATGGATACTTCTATGCATACAAGCAATATCAGTAGGAATATTTTTCCCAACAGTTGATTAAAAAATATCGAGAAATAATTATAAACACATGAAACCGTTATGAACAATAATGTTCTTGAATAAATCTAATATATTAAGTAATATTAATATAATTAGAATATTAGATTTAATTTCGCCATAGAATAAAATGGTGGTAGTTTAGCTCATATGTTTGCATCTTAACGGATATTGGACTAGTATTATTTATTCATAATACTGTTGACAACAATGAACATATAAGAATACATATGCATACATCATGTTTACTTTATCTTCTGCAATAGCATTCAATTCTGCATCATTGAGTACAGTATCCACAATACAATATCGATAAGTACAGTATCCACAATAACAAACAAAAACGCACACAGGTACAATCATGTGATTACTGTGTTGGGGTCCAAGCGTGCGAGGCGCTCTACTAGGCTGTTGTGAAACCTCTATACACTTTAAGGGGTTTGTCGGCGAGAGTGGCCGCCTGCTGCAGTAGTATTGGAATACCCAGATCGTGGTGCATTTGGGTGTTCCTCACGTATCATGGAGCGGAGGTGATCTGACGAAAGACTCCATTTTGCAGTGCTTTGACGTTCTTCTGACGGATTTTAGCTGAACGAGATCGTACGGGGCAGCTGTAGATAAGTATAGATCCGAAGAATGTAATGTAGATCATAATCCTTAGTTTCGGACTAAGTCGGATCTAGTTGGAAATTAGCTGATAAACCATTGACCATGCTGCCCTGAATCGTTGTATGATCTCAGAGAAGTGTGCGGCTACCGTGAGCGTGGAGTCTAGTGTCACTCTAGGGTACTTTACCGAAGAGCTGTATGGTAGTGGAACGTCGTCGATGTAGATATGTGCTGAAGGTGCAGTTCTTTTCCTTAAAAACCTTACTGCTATACATTTGTCAATTATAATCAACATCATCACAATCATCAGCATGTGGGAACATTAACACCAAATCTAAAGAAAGGGGTCTACATTGTTTTCCTTACTATGTATGCATGCCTTGGGATGTCAGAAGGTCTTTCTGACACTTCCAACCCATCAGAAGGTTTTTGCCTCTAGCGCAGTTGACAAGTCGCGTTACCATGATTTTTTGATATCACACATCCACTTTTTACTGATGGAGAAGCCACTTACATTAGTACAAGTGACGACTATTTTATTAAATAGTATTCTTATAAATTCTTGCTTGCTCTGATTGTATATTTTGGAATAATTTCGTAAAAGGTTTTGTAAGCACCTATCATGTACTAAAATGTAAAACAACTCCGCATTTTTTTAATGAAACAGGGGCATACGATAATAAGAGGATACTCATATAACCAACAACAATATGTTTACAATAATATATGTTAAGATTCTTTTTAGTTGCATTAACTTTATGCGACTTCTTCAAGAAAGCTAACAAATATGTCGATGTAGATGCCACTAGTCGTTATGAAGGTTGTAAAAATATTTTTAGTAAACTAAGGCTCATAACACATATGATAATCGCAAATCTATTGAAAACATTATTTTTCATGTATGAATTAACAGTGCTGGTTGCTGCTTGCCGAAGGAAGAAAGCTGAACTGAGCAACTTCATCACTGTTGGTTTAACTATCAAGCTGTATGCTTATATGTAATAATATACATGCATGTTACATACGTATGTGTGTACGTACCTATTTAAAGGTTACTTTCGATTTTATTCTCGGTATGGTGAAAATAACCTTCAACTTGACCTTTTTGGGCGCCGAAACAACTACTATAAATTTTATTTTCAGCAGATATTTCAACATGTAACTATAAACGTATGTATGTGCAAGCGGTCAGTATTAACGCTGTACGGAAAAAATGCGTGTATACGGAATTTTCTGTAGATTATTTCTGTAGATACAATTTAGTAGAATAGCAACTATGTGACAAGACAGCGACCCTATTTATGATCATAGTATTCTGAGTATCAATACTACTATTGTACTACTATTGTAACAATGCTCTGAATTACCTCATATGCTGCTTTTTGAGTATAGATGACTAACTTAAGTCATATTAAAATATCAAAAACATTAATACATATGAATTTTATTTTATGCAAATGTAGCAAGAAGATGAATAAAGATTATAGAATGGTTGACATTGAATTCCTCCATTCATAAGTTGACCATGTATCATATTTATAGAAAATTGTGTTCCTGTAGTGCAATTATCACTGAAGAATAGTATTATATGCAGCAAAAGCTTACACCCTTACTTGTGGTACTATGTTACAACTATGTAGAACAGTGATTTGTCAAGTTCCTACACAAACTCGAAGCAATTATTAATTTGATTCAATTCATAAATAATATAAATAGAAATTAGTATTTCATCATTTCCTTGGCTCTTCTCAATTTGAACTGTGCGGATGCAGATCCACAAAAGGACTAAAGTTTGCCATAACTAAGTACTGCATCCAGCACGAACACATGCTAACATTGATAACTATAGCAATTTCGCTGAGTGTATTACAATCGACTGAAATAGTTTATCCACAAATGTAACCATTGTAGTTTGTTTCAGTTTCCAATTCAAAATCTCGGCATCTCTTGTATCAACAAGTTCCAATCAGCAAACAAACAGTTTAGAAATATCAATCAGGCAGTAATAGTAGATGCTTAAATGATCTTTCATTTATTAACCAAACTATAGGAAGTTCTACACATCTTGAATAAAAAATGCTTGTTTATAATCCCAAAAAGAAAAACGAAATTATATTTTTTTGATTTATACTCCTACTGAACAATATCTCGCATTTATTCGAATTTTAGTACCAATCGCTGTTGTAGTTAAAAAATCATTATGATTGCGACTGTTATCAAGAAATGGTACGTTCAGTTTTTACCAGAGACTTTAAGTGATGTTTGTCAATATTTCTATTAGAAATTAGCTTACTAGTGTGCACAGCTTTTTTAAGAACTACTATTACAATCGCCATGTTTCACTAACACGTCAAAAAATGGTAAGATGCCACCATCTCAATCTCCATTGTAAAAGTAATGGTAAAGTAAACGTTACAGATAGTCGTATAATATTTCCAGTCCACACAACAATATAATAGGTTTGACCAAATATCTGTGCCATCATTTTGGCTGTCCTTTGTTGAATTCATTGGCTTCTTGCTGGAAAGGTTTTATGACGATGACCGACGATAATGGTAATCCCATTTTGATACACTACTCCTTTATACACTAAAGTTTTGATTTCACATAAAGGAGGTTAAGGTCAAAGAAAATATTTCTAGTTCTAGCAGATCTGATTTTTTATTCGGTGCTAATTATTTTATGATCTCGAATGCTTAGTCTACTGTCAAGTTAATTAAGGGATATTCAACATTAAAACTGACGAAGATGTCCGTATCAAATACGACGCACTCTTAAAGTATGTTCACAAAGTGCTCGAAATACTTTACATAGCTTACCACCGTTTGTTCCGTACTGTGTACTGCTGTAGTTGTCTAGTGTTGTTTAGTGTAGTAACCGAAGACCAGGTAGGCACGTATTTTTTGGCTGTAGTCTTCCCTGTCTATTAGTAAACTTATATTTCGTTTATTACCTCGTACAATGACAGAGTTTGCGTTTTTCTGAATTTTTTATAAGGTTTTCAATTTAGTTTAACTTTTTGTTGTCTTCGGCCATAATTTCTTCTGCTAATAAATAACACAATTTGTTTATTCAGACTTCAAATTCATTCTATCAGCAGTCTCCAACACTGAGAACTTTCCGCATTAACCATAAAAAATGCTGAATAATCGCGTCTGGGTGACAGAATCGAACTACTACATAGATAGCGAGAGTCCCCTATACAATCGACAATCGATATCAGTGTATGCATTTGCCATAACCAGAATTTGAACCAGTTTTGCTGGATATTACAAGCTCTTTAAGAACATTAATCATTTAACTATCTGCCCTAATTATTTCGAATCTAGTGGAATGCTTAAATGCCTCAGTTATCTTCTCATAGGAATATCTTAAAAGAGGCAAAATACTTATCTAAGGCTAAGAAGGGCTAAAGTCATCTTCATACCCAAAATTGGGAAGGAAGATGGGACCAACCCCAAATCCTTCAGACCCATTAGTCTGACATCCTTTCTATTGAAAGCGATGGAAAAACTAGCAGATAACTATATTAGAATGGAAGTAATGGAGAAAGCTCCACTTCACGTGAGTCAGCATGCATACAGGGCGGGCAGATCGACAGAGACTGCTCTGCATGAGCTAGTAGGAATCATTCAGAAAACCCTGGATGATAAAGAAACAGCGATCTGCGCTTTCCTGGATATCTCGGGTGCGTTCGATAACACGTCACATGACGTGATTGAACGAGCACTTGAAGCAAGGGGTGTCAGTAAAACAGTAACACGATGGATATGTAAAGTGCTCTCCACGAGGACAGCTGAGATGACGGTAGGTGAACGGACTATCAAAATCAGAACCACTCGTGGAACACCTCAAGGTGGCGTCTGTTCGCCTCTAATGTGGAGCCTGGTGGCAGATGAACTGCTCAACAGGCTGACAGCCTTCGGCATACATTGTGTAGGATATGCCGATGACATTGTAATAATAGCAAAAGGCAAGTATGAGGGGATTCTTTGTGACCTGGTACAAACAAGCCTTAAAATCACCAAGGAATGGTGTCGATCAGTGGGGCTGAGCATCAACTCCGCAAAAACCACGATTGTACCTTTCACTAGGAAGAGAAACATTTCGAACATGAAAGACATCCACTTGGATGGAACAGTGATCGAACGCAAATCAGAAGTTAAATACTTAGGAATAACCCTAGATTCAAAACTTCTGTGGAACAGACACATAGAACTGACAATGAATAAGGCAACAAGAGCCTTAATGATATGCCGGAACCTGGGAGGTAAAACTTGGGGCTGCAACCCAAGTATTGGCTGTACGTCAGTATAGTAAGACCTATGGTAACGTACGGGGCAATAACCTGGTTCCAGAAGGTCACTAAAGTTACAATCAGGAATACCCTTGACAAGTTGCAACGGCTGGCATGTGTATGCATCACCGGAGCCATGAGAACATGCCCAACTGCGGCCCTAGAGGTAATTTTAGACCTCTCCCCCTTACACATAGTGGTGGAGGGAGCGGCCCTTGCGGCTATGCACAGACTGACCAGGGCGGGGACTGGAAGGGGCGAGACTCTGCACCAGAGAGCATGGACATCTCAAGCCGGGCTCTCCCCACTTCTAAGCCTACCAAATGATGAAATAGTCAAGGAACATAGCTTTGAAAGGAATTTCCTCACCAAGCTAAGTAATAAGAGAGAGTGGGTAGGAGAACACTCCACGTACTCCCTAAAGGAAAACACTATCAAGTGGTATGTGGACGCGTCTAAAACCGATAAAGGAACAGGTGCAGGCATATTTGCGCCAGGAACCAAATATTCCGAGCCAATGGAGACATACACCAGCGTCTTCCAAGCGGAGATCAATGCAATTGGAAGATGTGCTCAACATAACCTTGACAGGAACTATCGGAAGCAGAGCATTGCAATTTTCTCCAACTGTCAAGCAGCCCTAATGGCGCTGAGCTCTAACACGATCAGCTCGAAATTAGTCTGGGAATGTCTTGATAGATTAAACAACCCGGGCAAGAATAATAGAGTTGCACTGTACTGGGTACCAGGACACACTGGAATCAGAGGCAACGAAGAAGCTAATTCATTAGCAAGAAAGGCCGCTACAACCCCGTTTGTGGGACCTGAACCGTTCTGTGGTATAGGGACGAGCACCTACAAAAAAGAACTTAAAGATCGGGAAGAGAGCCTCAGAGCATCCCTCTGGGAGAATCTTCGTGGTCTGAGACACTCCAAGATCTTCCTTGGAAACTACAATAAGCATAGAGCAAAAACTTTGCTGGAACTTAGCAGGAATAGATTGCGCATCCTCACAGGGTTCCTTACAGGGCACTGTCACCTTGGTGAACACATGGCAAGGTTAGGTCTAAAACAGAATAGCGACTGCAGGTTCTGCGGGGCTGAGGATGAAAATCCGGAACACCTGACATCTTACTGCACCGCCATCTTAGAAACCCGAGCCAGCCATCTCGGTAAAGACGTTATAGACGAAGAAGACGTACCTTCTCTGAAACCATCACAGCTAATGCAGTTTATCAAAGCTCTTCGACTGGATGGGGAGCTGTAGGAGCGGGCATACCCCCAGCAGCTTACAGCTCACGCAAGGGGTCACAATAGATCAATAGGTCGCAGCGCAATATCACCCTCATTTCAAATCTACGAATCTATCTAAGGAATATAGATTTACACTTAAACTACATTATTTGTCACAGCAATTACGGTCTTATTTCCGCAATAAAAATTTGAGTGACATACAAGTATGTAATATTTATATAAATAATGAAATGATGTGATTAATCATTTCTGAATGACATTTTTAACTTAATGCTAATGCATCCTAAACTATCTGCCTATAAAATATATTATACCGTGAGTAAAAGGAGTTTGAACAAAATCTTAAGTATATAAAAATGTTCTGCATTCTGAGACAATATTGTTTTGTCAAGGTTTAACGAAAAAACTTATTTTATATGTTTTATAATCATTATTACAACATATTTACATGATTTCAAGGAAGCTAATAAAATAAGATATTAAGTATGCTGTAGAGAGATTATTGTAATCTGTTTCTGTTACTATGTATCTATAATTAGTGATATTTGTGGGGCTATATAAATAAATGACGTTAAAACTAACATTTAAGTGGCTTATTTAAGAATCTATCTATCCGGTTGGATTCCGATCTGTTGCAAGTTGCATATTTATCAATTTTTCAATCTATTATTTAAATTATAGATTATTAGAAAATGCTATAGTATAGGTAGAATAAATAAGAAACCGCTAAATGTGTTTGCAGGTTTATCTAACTACCCCGCTAAAAGAATAGAGAATTCTATACGTGAATCTGAGCAAGGAGTTAACCACTTCAAATTTTTGCCTTTGGGAAACAACTCAATCAAATTTTTGGCTTTGGGGCTTTTATTTCATTGATTCATTTATTAATCGTCGAATAAAACACCCGACCACCTTGTATATACGATGGAACAAGTAATGTGTATAGACATGTATGAAGTACCTACTGTTATTTTTATGTAAATGAGATAACATATACAGAAATGAAAAAACACTTCATTAGAAAAGAATTGCCTAAACGCGAATTATTCATTCCTAGATAGAAAACTAAATACATATTTGTGTCTATCGCTGTTACATATCAGACTAAGATTACTGATGAAGTTCTTCAAAACCATAACACATACTTCTGGTACCATATGTTTAAAGGTTCCCTAAAATTAGTGACGCAATAGGATCATTAATGCATAATAAAAAGTTTGGGAGACTATTCAATTCACTGGAGAAAGCAAGTTGGTAATAGTTCAAAAATTGTACTCAGAGCATTTTGAAAAATCCAAAGCCGCAAAATTACAGTAAAATTGTCAACGATCTTATAACACACTAAACACTTTAACCCACTGAACACCAAACAAGTTATAATATAATAATAAAACTGTTTTATTATCGCCTTGATAATGACAGCATTGCTGTTGAAACGCGTCGGTGTTTTAATTAAAACTTGTTTGGTGTTCAGTGGGTTAAAGTGTTTAGTGTTCTACTTCTGCACCAAGAGATCCAGTGAAGAACTTCGATCTTATAACATCTTATAGAAATTTGGGTTATAATATGCCCTTAAAGGCACACTTACTGCACTTGCATCTAGATTTCTTTTCGGAAAATCTTGAGGTAGTAAGCGATGAGCACATTTTCATCAGAGAATCAGCTAGGGGAACGATGTATAAAGACAAATGGAAACCTAATATTCTGAGTGATTGTTGAATCACTAAGAGGCAAAATATAGAAAATCGTCATTGCTTACTTATTAGATGAGTCAGAAAGTTCGAATATAGTTAAGAATGTGAAGTATTAATATCTTTGAAATTTTAAAAGCCTATCTATCGGAAACTCTGATGAGGAAAAATCCATCACCAACTGGATCAAGAATTTTCTTGCAAATCGTGTAGAACATGTTTACCCTAGTAGGCACAACATGTAATTGTAGTATTAAGACAATTTGGAATAATCTTCCAAATTTTCTTCTACATGTGTCATTATACGCTGACAATATCCACTTAATGCTCAAATTGGACTCTGTGAAGAATCTTTTTCAGATAGCTATGACCAATAGATTAGAGCTAAATGTTGAAAAAACTAATTTTGTACTATTACAAAATAGTGCTAAATATAACCAATCTGAAATTACATTAAAAACCAAGTTTGTGCGACTGATAAAATTGCCAAGCATCGAGCTTAACAATCATGCAATGAGAGTAAGCAAAATAGAGCATGAAAACAATAAATAAAAAATAAAGCCAAAAATGTTCGTAAATTATCAATTATTATAAGTAATATGTAGGTAGAGGTAATAGGTGTTCATATTTTGTTGGTTACTGTCACATTATTATATGTGTCACCAACATAGCTTTGGCCAATTAGTTTCCTGAAGGAAAGATAAAGAAATATTAATAGTTACACACACAAATCAGGAATTAAATAATCAACGACTAGGAGATGGAAACTTATCTATGAGATCTCAAAATAATCAATATGCTAAAGCTGGAAGCATCCGTTGGTCTTCTTCATTTGTAAGAAATCTTATAGTGAAGACATTGACGTAATATTTTCTGCTAATAATTCAGGTGGTTTCGATATTTTATAAGTAAAAGTAATTCACACAGTCGAAATGAAAAATGTAAAATATACCGTATATTTTTTAACGTGCGAATGTTTTTTTTCCCTTAGTGACTACTGATCGTAAATACATGTAAAGCTAAATTATAGGCTTAAAATGCCTCACATCATGTTTGTTGAATAAACATTTACATTAGTGAATATAACAAGAACCAAGGTTATTCCAGATTCAAAATTAGGATGCAAATGTATTTAGGAAATCATTTATAAGTCTTGAAGAAATAGTAAATATTATGAGTAACTAAGACAATTATCCATATTACAATTATATATTACATACATTAACACTTCTTCGCGCTAGTTGAAAGACATATTTTACTCTGTTTTATTTATATTTACATAATATGAATATCTGAGAGTAATTTATTACGAACATATGAACAACATCGCAGTATCATAAAACTTGAAACTACTTTGAATAATAGGGAAGATGCGATTAGTAGTTGCAATTAACTATAAAATGTGCGCTGAATGTTAACACAACATAAATGTCCTTACCCTTACTAATAAAGATATAAAAATGTCCTGTATGAAATATACAACACCGTTTATAAAAATTACGTATCATTGCTATAAATGGAATTAAGTTTCCATGAATAGCAAACGCCATCACAAAAAATGAAAAATAAATAAATGCGATTGTCGAAGAAGTAACGTCTGTGATGTAGGATAACGAATCCGAATCAAGTGTGCTTTGTTTGTTGAATATCAGCAGCGGCTTCGCGTTTCAATGTCTTAAAGGGGAATTCAACTTTATATATATGTATGTATGTATAGATTGATTGTTAATAAGGATGCGCATAATACTTATGAGTGCATATCGGACGTATATTATCAACGCTATGCAATATTGTTTGTATGGTAGTACAAATTACTAATCATATTTCATCATTTATTTACTAAAAGGAAGAAAACCCCAAGTGGTAACTCATAACTTATCTACCTATGCTAGACTATTTGCGCTAATCCGTTTACTGATAGTTATATGTTAAAGGATGTCTAAGAGATGAGTCCTGTACACTTGTTCTTCATATCTAATCCAGCTTGCAACATTTGATCAAAACGAGCGTCAGGCAAACGTACCAATTACAGTACGGTCGCAATATTCTCTGTTCAAAAAATTTTGATTTGTTAGTTTTTATTTCGAAACTTAGATTTATATGTCGAATCACTAAGCCTTTCAAGAATCATAAATTGCATAATTATTCTTTTCAGCCCGCTTGTAGTTAATAATATATATTATATATTATTTAATAATAATATTATAATACTATATAGCCGTATGCAAATGCTCCATTTAATAATCAGGCAACAACTGTATGCAATAAACACCGAAACGCCAAATATTCAGAACACTTAGATTTAAATTTATGATATCGGTGATGCTGCACGCTGATTGATTGATCTATTGTACCCCCTTGCATAAGCACTAAGCTTCTGGAGTTTTCCCGCTCTTTGAGCTCCCATCCAGTCTAACAGCTTTAATAAACTGCAATAACTGTGATGGTTTCAGAGAAGGTATTTTTCCTTCGTCTGTGACGTCTTTGCTGAGATAATTAGCTCCGGTTTCCGAAATAGTGGTGCAGTTAGATGTTCCGGATTTTTATCCCCCACCCCGTAAAACCTACAGGCGCTACTCTCTGGCAGGCTTACGAGGGGTGGTCCGATAAATACTTAGCCTACAAAAGAAAAACAAAACTTTTGGAAATGTGGCAATTTATTTCTCAACATAATCTCCTTTGAGTTCGATACACTTGACCCAGCGATGCTTCTTTAACCCGTCTGAAAAATACGCTTTCTGGAGGTCTGCAAAGTAGGCCTTAGTGGTGGCGATAACCTCCTCATTTGACTCAAATTTCTGCCCGGCGAGTGATTTTTTCAAATTTGGAAACAAACGGAAATCGCACGGATTGAAATCCGGAGAATACCGTGAATGGCGCAGGAGTTCGTACCCTAATTCTACTAATTTGGCCGTGGCGACGGCGGAGGTGTGAGCCCGTGCGTTGTCATGATAGAAGATCACTTTTTCTTTGCCAAATGGGACCGTTTTTCTGCAATTCGGCGTCGAATCGGCCCAATAATTCGGCATAGTAGAGCCCTGTGACCGTTTTGCCCTTTTCCAGGAAGTCGATGTAGATCACACCTTTCGAATCCCAGAAAACGGTAGCCATCACCTTTCCGGCCGATAGGACAGTTTTCGCCCTCTTTGGAGCACGTTCGCCGAGTAAAGTCCACTGTTTTGATTGCTCCTTGGCCTCTGGTATGTACCAGTGTATCCATGTTTCGTCGACAGTCACGAAACGACGCAGAAACTCCTACGAATTGCGCTTAAACATCGTCAAACACTGCTCTGAAGTGGTCTCACGGTTGCGCTTGTTGTCCGGAGTGAGCAAACGCGGCATCCATCGCGCCGACAGCTTCCTCATGCTCAATATTTCATACAGGATATCACCTACGTGGTCTGTTGAGATGTCTACTGTCTCAGCTATCTCACACACCTTCAGTCGGCGGTCTGCCGATAGGAGATCGTTGTTTTTTGTCACGTTATCCTCCGTGGTAGCCGTTTTCGGGGCACCTGGGCATGGCTCATCAAAAACTGACATGCGACTACGATGAAACTCGTTAAACCAATTTCTGACGATTTCCATCGAAGGAGAAGAGTCACCGTAACAGCATCCAAGCGCTCTTTAATTTCGCTGCGCGATTCCCCCTCCAAAAACAAGAATCGAATCACCGAACGATATTGCTTTTTTCACATTTTTCTTAAATCCGCGGACACGCTCGCTTCCACATGCGATAAAAACAAAACTACGTTTCCGATTCGGCAAAAATTTTGGCAGTAGCTGTCAACGAGAATGAACTATTTTCGATAAAAAAATGCTCTTACGATAGTCTCTGGAGTTCCATCGTCAAATATTTCGGCATAACGCTGGACTTACACTCAGACATCACTTTGCTGAGACAGCGGCCAAATTTTTAACTACGAGGTTAGCTGTGTCCCAGTTCCTATGTAGCAAAAGCCAGCTCAGCCTAAAAATTAAACTTTTAGATTACACGATTTTTTGAGGCCAATACTCATCTATGGATCCCCTGGTCTAGCGCTGCACTTTCTCATAGGAAAAGGTTTAACACCCTTCAAAATAGGACTCCGAGATACATAGTCAACGCGCCTTGGTACGTCCGCAATGTTCAGATCCATCAGAACTTGAATATTCCTACTCTTCTTCAGCACGCAGCAGCGTTGGCCGAAAAGACATTTGTTAGAGTATCTCGCTCAGACAATCCCCTGGCTCACCTCGACCCCGCCAGACCCCCTCCTCAAGTGAGGCTTGCTCGGATCTCAACTACCACCAAAATGACCTAAGCCAACACATTGGCCTGGTACTCCGCTTTAGACTGATTTATTCTAGTCCGCTCTCTGTTTGTCTGAAGTTCCATATACATTTTTATCTATATAATATTGAGCATGTTTTATCTATATTTTTTGTTTGTTTTAACCAGTTTTACCTTCCTACGTTTCCATTTTTTGTCCCAAATTTCTATTTTTTCTGTTGATAACATATGTATAATTACTAGTAACAATCAACGGGGGAGGTCTCATACTATTAGGATGACTGAAGGGCTTAAGAGCTAAAGTCCAACCCTAGAAAGGAGATGGAAGACCTTCGTCCTGTGAGGATGCGTAGTTTGTTTTTACTTAGTTCTAGCAAGATTTTTGTTCTATGGAGGTTGTAGTTTCCAGGCCTCCTTTTTCTATCTTTCAGTTCTTTTTTGTAGGTGGTCATCCCTATATCGCAAAACAGTTCCGGTCGCCAGCATAACGCAACTATGTTGTCTTTGCCTAGCTTGTTTAGTTTGCTAAGGCCTCCCAGACTAATTTCTAGCTGATGATGTTAGCACTAAGCGCCATTATGGGTGCTTGCGATAGTTGGTCTTTGTCAGTTTTAGAACCATCCACATACCATTTGATGATGTTTTCTTTTATAGCGTAGGTGAAGGATTCTCCCACTCATTCTCTCTTATTACTTAGCTTTATAAGGAAGCTCTTTTCGAAACAATATTTCCTAACCATTTCATAGTTCGGTAGACTTAGTAGGGAGTGTCTCGTTTGAGAAGTCCAAGTTCTCTGGTATAGAGTCTCGCCCCTTCCAATCCCCTCCCTCCTTCCGGTCAGTCTATGCAACGCTACTTCCTCCGCCATTATGTGTAAGGATGCGAGTTCTATAATTACCTCTAGAGCCGCGGTTGGGCATGTTCACATAGTTCCAGTGATATATACGCATGCTAGCCGTTACAGCGTCTCAAGGGCATTCCTGGTTGTGACATATGTGACCATCTGGAACCAGGTTATCGCCCCGTACGTCACCACAGGTCTTACTAAACTGATGCACAGCCATTGCAGTATGTTTGGGTTGCAACCCCGCGAAGAACGTGGAAATGTTGATCGATCTTGTATTGACCATAAGCAATCACAACATTGTGAATGATTTAATGAGTAGTACACTCAGATTTTTACATTTTATAATGTGTAGGTACTTAAAAAGAAATCGAATAGTAATTGCAAACTGGGGGCTAATAACAGTGCTAAACAGTTATTAAATAATTGATAATTGTTATTGTTCATATACTCCGTTCCACTTCAGTTCTGCATTATAGTCTTTACCTATTCAGTTTCTCCAGTCCTTAGCGCTAGAACTACAGTAACACTGTTTACAGCTATTTTTAGGTATCCTTTATCGGGCACTAACGGTAACTTTACTATGTCATAATTAAGGAGTGGAAAATAGGCAACAAAAAATTCTATAAGATGCAGATTTAAATGCATAAAAAGTTATGAAAAAGTATTTGGAAAAGAATGCAATAAATTTATATATAAAAATTTATTTTAAAGAATAAATAATAAATTTATTTATTTATGTTAATAATCCGTATTTAATTCTATACCAACACCAACGTATACTCCACTCTTTGTTCACACCTTTATTTTTGCCGTTTCTGCCAGGATTCTTTTGCAATACTGTCTTTATCAAAAATTTTAAAATACTTTCGTCGTTATCAAATCAGTTAGTTTGACTTTATGATATTTCTGCATATATTTGTACACGATTATTATCTTCTATAATATAGCCTCTATTTATTTGTGACACCTGCTTCTCTTGTAATAACTATACTCAAATAAATAATCGGTCTTACTTTTCACATTTATTTATACATATGTATATATATTTATTTTGTACCTTTCTCTTGAAGGCATTAGCTGCTCTTCAGAGAAATTTGATTTTCTCTTCACTTAATTTCTGCAGAGCCATATCCAATAACCACTCGTATATCTATATTGTTAAAGATATAAAATATATTTAATTGTAAATAATAATTTTCTTGTTGTATTCTTAATCTAAAATATTAAGATATTGGAGGATTTTGACTGGTTATAAAATAGTTTCACTTTATTGTAAGAAATATGGCTAATTGTCAACTTTCTATTTCTTTTATAAGTTATTGTTAAGATTTGCATAGGTCATTATGAACATGCTCGTAAGTTTGTTAGAACTGTTGTTGTACCTATTGTTACGAGAGTGTGTTTCTTACAAAACAAGCTTAAATCAATTGCCACTCTATCTAGATTTAACAAATGGGCCCGCTGTGTTGAAGATTATTCAAATTTATCCGTCTTGTTTCTTGTAACTTATTGCTTTACATTAATTCATAAAAGTTCCTGGTTTATATTAAGCACACGTCACCTTTATTATTACATTGTGACTTAATTTTATTACTGTAGCACCAATTAAACATTTTGAATCCAATGACATTGGCCTATAAGTGTGATCATTTGTCAGTATTAAAAACATTATTATGGTACGTTTATCAATCTCCGATAAAAGGAAATCATCGGTCTAACAAATGAATACCTCATGGAAGCATAAAAAGTTAAATTAGATTTAATAAGTTTGATTATATCATTTAATATACCTCGAGTATTTAAATTGATATTACTACTTAAATTGATTATCAGATGTGGTCATTTATAGGATACAGAATTCAATAAATTCAGTGAGTAAACGTCGCACATTCATTCATATTCATACGATACGAATTAAATGAGATCCTGAAAAACTTTACTATCAAAATTATAATTGCAAATTCGCATGTAACGTGACCCGGTGTATAAAATATATTAGCAGCAACATGACTCTGAAAACAATAAATTTGATGTCAATTTTTTAAACTAGAAGGTTAGTTAAATTTATTCGTAAAGATTTGACATTTAAAAAAATACAATATACCCATTGATACAAGTGGTTGACATTGAGGATTGCAGTATTATGCAACTCAGTAAGCACAGTTAAAATTAAAAATTTTAAAATTTAGTCTCCGATAATATTGCGTTCTGTTTTTTTTATATATTTTGGGTGTGTTCTATAATGGTTATTTTTTCGATTATGAAAAATTATATTAAATCCTTTAAGATTCATTTGATCACGTTGTTAGTGTTTTTTTTTTTTGTATATACATATATATCTACTTCTTCAAGGCTACGGATACATAAATCATTAAACATCCTCGAAAACAGTTTACGAGAATGATATATTTTTTTATAAAAAATAATTGAAATATCTTAATCAAATGCATATATTTGCAAATAAATGTACAACTCTACATACTATGTATAATCCAAGGTCATAAGAAATCAAATGACCAAATGACCTAATTCTGAAGTACGTTTAAATGTATATAATTAAATATTAGATATTCGAAAATATATCACAATAAAACAACACTAAACATAAATAGTCCTACTTTCTTAAACATGTAGTTTTACTTAAGATTTTACAATGTCTGATTTATGCTACAACTTGAAGTGAAACACTGGCTAAATATTTTTCTAAAGGATCTGCAGCATTAATCATTTGAACCTGCCTTGTGCGTTTCCCTGTTCAACATAACATCATCAACAGTGGATCAAAATCTAGGAATTCTACGAAATATCTTGAAAGAATACTATGAATTGGCTTTCAATCCTTGATATATTTCCACTTGTAAGTCAAATAGAATAGCAATTAATTATACATTAAATACTATAATATATAATATAGATATATTAATCGTTATTTGGTTAAGTTCTTCAAATTTTTTATTTTCCCAATTACGAAATAGTAAAAAAAGTATTATTCGAGCACTCGAGTTATATATAGTCACTGTAAGAAATGTGTTAACATTACAAAATTGCACCATTATGAATATTGTGTTGCCAGCTTCTAGCGATTATCTGTGAGTGGCGCTAATTAAAAGAAAGGGAAGACTACAATTGTCAGAAAACATCAACTATAAACTTTCTTTGTACTGTCATCGATGCTGATTATTGCAGAGTAATTTACGTTTCGTGAAAGTGAAAACAATCATGTTGTATAACATCCGGAATAGGAGGTACAATGTAAATTTCAAGTAGTATCAATTCTAAATAAACATCCTTTTACTGACAGTCAAATCAATTGTGCCTACTGATACAAATATAAAAAGTACCCTGAAAGCCGCCACTGATTGTGAGTTTATAGGGAAAAGACCGCTTCTTATTTAGTACCGCCACGGGATAACCCTTTTATTCGTCTCTTTTTAAGCCAAATCTGGTATGTGTATCAAATTTGGATCGAATCCAAATTAGTAAATGCAGTTTTCAGACGGCTATCAAATGTCAAATATGGTTCGGCATGCGATGGTTTCCACACACGTGCGCGTATGTGGTGGGGCGCAACCCTTGACCTTGAAACACAGGCAGTCTGCATTTCTTCTTGCGCGATTACTATTGCTTCTTCTTCTGCCGTTTGCACTGCGTGATATCGAAGCCGCTTATCATTCACAAAGTTTATATTAGGAAAGTGTTAGTATAATAAATTATTGTTAGTTCGTAATCTACATATAAGAGGAATTATTTCACAATTTTGTAGAATTAGTATACCTATTTTACATTCTTTTCACGCGAGATTGTAATGAGAAATCGTTTCAAATACATTCGCTGACGATAACAACAATAACTTATACCTACATTTGCTATATGTTACAGACAAATACAAATGTCCATAGTTTCACATAATCTATTCAACAAAGGTATTACACTGTTTAAACGGTGAAAGATGAAAATAAAAGAAGATTTAACAAATTTAGCTGACTTCTTACACAAAACATCTACGATATAAAACTATGCAATTTCAGTAGATTTATATCACAAGACAAATACATGAGAAATTTGCAATGCTATTATTGCATTTATATTGCGATTATATTATAAATATTTATAATTATTTATTTATAAGCATCTACCTAAGGTACCCGCAAATATCTACGCCTGCAAATATAGAGTAAAACGTTATAAAACTGAGCAATATGATGAGAAAATGAAGAGCACAATGAATTGCAACATTTTGGACATCTCTACCAAAAGTCAGTCTGATATAGAGATCTAGTGGAAATTTGTGATTCAAAATAGTGAACAAAAAAACATATGATGACAATCCTTTGTATTAAGCCAATCTAGGTCGCTAAGTTTAGGAAACACATTGAAATTTTCATAAAACCATTAATTAATTTGAGAAACGCATTTTGTATTTTTTGTATTTCTTGTGATTTTAAGCTATTGAGGCATGGACCATAGGCAACATCAGAAACGGAAAATTTTATTGGTATATATATAAGTGTTTTATATTACTGTGTCAGCTGTGTTGCGATACATGATCCTTAAACCCATGGTGAAGATCGAGATATCTAGCAATTTCTTCCTTCATTTGCATTAATACATATTAAGATAGTGTTGTTTAGCGAATCTAATTGGGCGTAATATTACCAAAGCCAAGAAGAGAGTGTTTTAGAGAATCCTGCACTTTTCATGTATACAAAGTGTCTAGAAGTGGATCAAATATAGATCACTGTGGAACATCATCTCCATTCATAGCTATACTTATGGTAAAGAGTAAATCACGCTGATAAGCTGGTAAAGCTTTAACCGAGTCAACGTAGCAACGTAATCTAACTTTCAATTATGTTTTTTTTAACTTTGGAGGCAATACAAAAATATTGACTGGTCATAAATCAGCGGAAGATTCTTTATACGAAATGGGACAATTCGTAACAAGAAAGAGGGATAATAACAGCAGCCAAGGAATGTGTTAAAAATGTGAGTAGAGAACGGTGATACATGAGTACAACGAAGTTTATGTCTTCAACGCCAATCCCATAACATCCATTTTGTTAATAACACCGGAGACATCATCATCAAATACCACGCGAAAAAAAACACTATGATTGTTATAAAAGTTTATTGAGTTCATAAGCGTTGGAAAGATAACCGAATAAGACACAGTTATTGATAGACTGGAGGTACGTAAATGTGGCCAGTACTATAGTATTCCGTTAAAATATGAGATTTTAGGAAGCATCTGTTCATTAAAATGTATTAGAACAATTTGCAGAATTTATACACAAGGATAGTCCTAAAAGTAGCCTGACGTTAAATGGCGGTTGTTATTTGAAAAGAATGACTATGGTGGAACGTACCATACTTATAAAGCTTAAGTTTTAAGTTTGACTTCTCAATGTTGTTCAGTATTTGTTTGACAGCCATCAATAGTGGACATTCTCAGTGAATTTGTAAAAATGGAAAAAATCATCATCGTTATGTGAGACAATACTTTCATTTGAAAGGCCGCAGCCCAACCGATATTAAAGCGGAGTTACATTATATTGGGTAACAGAGTTTAAACGAGGCCGTAAGAATTGCCAAAATGAATATCGCAGTGGTTGACCACATGAGGTGACCACGCCAGAAATGGTAACAAAAGTCCACAAAATGGTATTGGATAACCATCAAGTGAAAGTACGTGAGACAGCAGGTATCAATCGAGTATTTGGCAAAGTTTCATAGCAATAAAGTAGAGATTTTGCCTCGATTCATAACCATGGATGAAACCTGGGTGTACCACTTCACACCTGAGACCAAGGAACAGTCAAAACAATGGACAGAAAGGCGAGAATCGGGTCCAAAGAAGACGAAAACAGTTCTATCTGCCGACAAGGTCATGGCGTCAGTTTTCTGGGATGCGCATGGGATCCATGGCGAGTATTATGCGAACTTATTGCAGCATTTGAGTGATGAAATCAAGATAAAATGGTCGCACTTAGCAAAAAAGGACGTATTGTTTCATCAAGACAGTGCACCAGTTCACACATGTTATCGCGATGGCCAAAATGAATGAATTAAACTTCAAATGGCTTCCTCCCGTACCCTATTCGCCAGATTTAGCCTCCTCGGATTGCTTTCTGTTGCCAAACTTGCATAAATGGCTCGGTGGTAAAAGATTTGCCAACAATGAAGAGATGGAGTCTGCGGCTGACGGCTATTTCGAGGAGCTCACTATAAACAATGTGCCGCGCTGAGAGAAGACTAAGAGAGAAATAAAGATACTTTTCCTCAATATTTTTGTGTTCTCGTGTTAGGTCGGGTTCGCATCCAAAATCGAACTTGTTTTTCTATAATATAAAGCTATTCGCAAACAATTTATCGATATTTTGATATCCTATTGTGCCGCTAATGTCAGTGTTAGTTTATGTTGAACTTTTTCTCATTAAAAAATATTATTTTTGCGTAGTTGTGATCGTTCTTTTAGTTGCCGTTAAATGAAAATCATCTTTAGTTATATCATTTTGTCCAACGAACGTAAGCGTGGTAGTCAGACAGTAACGTTCCTTTAATCGTATTTATAAATGTTTATCGAAGTGGTATCTATGAGCGGCGTAGTACATTTTCTAGTGTTGTTAATTGTAAGAAAGGATTTGATATAACTCGCCCTCAATTAGAAGACCCTTGATGTACTATATAACTTGGTAATTTTTTGAACCGGTAGTAAAAAGAACTAATACAAATCAAGCACTTCTTCGAAATCATTTTACTTCTTCAAACCGTTGATAACAATTTATGCATTTGTACACTTCGTTCTTGTTTATGCATGTAATTGCGTAATATAAAAAGCATTTTTGACACCGAAGTGTATTTATTTTCTTGGCGTATGTAAGTACATATAATGCAATTGTTTCCCAAACGCTAATTAAATTAAACATATTTTTATTTAAAAAAATAAAAGTATATTCGTAAGTACTCAATATTAATTTTTAATGAATATTATTCTAGTTAATATCTTTGTAATATTAGAGGATATTATAAAGTTGTTATTTATGATTAAATACAGGTTTTGTATTTGAAACACAACAGTGCTCAGCAAATCAGTTAAGTAATGTGTCTCATTTGTGATCAGTATATGATACCATATTTATACTATGTTCAAAACAATAAATCAAATAGCTACTTCTAAGTGGCCTGACATATAATTTGGAGGGTATGATTCCCTAGTTTCAAGTAAATTATTTAATAAAAATTATGAACTTTTTTGCAACCATCAATATATATTTTATTGATAACAGAAATACAAAAGTTCTCTAAGAATTAGTTGTGGCCAAGCCAATAACTTTACAACTAGTAATATAAGTCATCAAAATTGAATTACTGTTATTGAGAATTATGCATTTTGTAAGTTCTGTACAACTATAAGCATATACTTTTCATATATCTACAAATAAATCCCCTTTATAACACCTTTCATATTTCACTACACATGCATGAACTGCGTTGTGCATAACCAGCTTCACGACACTTAATGATAATGTAGATACGCCATATAATACAGCCATTGTGTTACTTATTACTTCCTAGACGCAAGCTTTCAAGATTTTTTCGAATTAACAACAGGAAGTTTAAACTAGTTTCTTCTATTAATTAAATGCATACAGATGCTATTCTATTTTAATTTTCTCTTAGAACGATCTACGGTTATTACTTGGATAACATATCAGGAAGCTCAGCATTACGCATTCAAATAGACAGAAATGCTTCTAATTAATAAAATATGTAGTAATTTCTCTTACGTACGTGCCTTTTATCACAATGAGTAATGCTTCGTCTAATGTACTAGTATTTTAATTTTTAATTAAGGTTAAATAATTATACAAATATTATGAAAGCATTCTATTTAATATGCATCTCCCCACAAGTATCCCAAAATATAGCCATTAAAACAATTAGTAGTTTATTCGTCCAACAGTAATCTTTGGTATGGTGGTCATAAGAATATGATACGGATAAAATCAAAATGATAAGTATTTTATCCACTCCAACAATATAATGTGGTCTCACTGGAAGATAACACCAACCCATATTTGTTTAAGTGCACACACTTTGTAATGTATTGGATTCAGATTTTTGATAGATTAAATACATTGACAAACTCAATTGACTTAACCAGATCATAAAGAGTGGACAGAATCATACTGACAGAACGACTGCAACAGAAGTGAATAGATAATTGGTAGAAGAAGAATAGGTCGCTCTGGAGTACGATTTTCAGTGGCAAAAAGGGGTGCTAAAGGGAGCAATTAGGAACTAACTCGAAGGCAGTGCTCATCGATATTTTCGCTAGGCTCCTCTGGTAATATAACCGCTCAACAAATAAAATGTAATTTCAATTTACTAGTAACTAACAGACGTACACAACAAATTTTATCCAGCTAAAAGGTTTTTAGACCACCCTTAACACATAAACAGGCAAGACTGAAATTTGCGCAAAATCGTATGAGCTCATGAGTGAATCGAAGAACGTCATATTTTCTCACGAGAAGAAATGTAACTTGGACAAGCGGCGGTAGTATATTTAATGACTTGGGCACCTTTTTTTTTATTGCCGTCGCTAGACCTATCAGCATGACAATGCAGTTACCTATAATTCTCCAGAAACAAAGGAGTGGTTTCGTCAAAAAGATATAAACTTATTAGGCGTGCTCGCTCGCCCGATCTGAACACCATCAAAAATCTTTGGGAATTATTGGCACGAGGTGTAAGCCAGTAATAAACAACACGACAGCTTCAAAGAACTAAAATCTGCTATAACGAGGTTTTGAAATTGTGTTCCTATTTCAATATTGACCAAATTGATAGATAGTATGAAGACACGGACGAATTATAATTTGTTTATGTATTTATTTTGCTTATTCATTTTGTGTTGATGAACCTATAGAAATTTCGCTATTTTAAGTTACCATTATTTTATATGTATTGTATGTAAGTCGGAGAGGACACGCAAGTTGGTAGTGTTACACAACCAGAGGTGCTGCAGCAGTTTCCGACATAAGAAACAGAACGCATAATGATACTCCTCGTGTATCTAAAATTATTAGATACAACCTCAACTTGTGGTTAATACCTCATGAATTCAAGAGATAAACTGTCAACTTGATCAATGCTGTACGAAGATAATAAAATAAGAATGTGGACTATATTAAATACTTATAAAATAACTTACACGCATGTTACCGAATGATGCAAAAACAAAAATCAATACAAGTGTTATTTTTTAATTTTGTTAAAGTGGATGCAGTTAGTGCGAGATCAGAAAGTGTATTACCACAGGTAACTACAGATAGCTCATCTCATACAAATACGTAAAATCACTAAGGTTGTATGCATGGGTTAGCTACATATTCTATATGAGCCGGTTCCAAACGGGGATCCATTCAAGGTGAAATGCCGTGACGGATATCATATTTTCTCGAGCTATCTGTATACAGAGCGGCCGCGTTCGAGTGCACTATAGCGATATCTCTAGTGTAAGCAAAACACATAGAGGTGTCCGTGTATTAGAACGGTAAAGAAGACGATAGGTGTGGACAAATGCGAGCGCATCAGGGATATATGAACTAACCTCTGTTGTAATCTAGTAGAACATTGCGCCTACTTCTTTCTAATACACGGACACCTCTGTGTGTTTCGCTTACACTACAGATATCGCTATAGTGCGCTCGAACGCGGTCGCTCTGTATACTTATCTATATATGGTATTACTAAACGCAATCTCCATTCCAGAACTATTAGATAGTGATTATGTTCCAATATTTTTTTACGTACACTACCTCATCGTAGGTAGTTAAATAATTTATAAAAAGCAAAGTTTGACTTGGGAGTTGCAGCACTTATATGAAATATAATGCCCTTATCAACCGTTGAAAAGGTTATTATTCAGTTTTAAAGCGGTAACCTACTGTTTATCAAAACGTACAGCTTGTCTCTATCTAGTGTGTGCCTTTGTATTTTCATAATGCGAAGGTTTATTTCACAGTTTGTGCAGTGCAGCAGAAAGTCTAAAATATAATTGATCTCTGCTTATTCCCTTCAGTTCTGTCTACTTTCGAGTTTCTTCGAATGTACTTATTACACCTTAGTATTTTTGCCATTAAAAACCTATGTTATATCATTTACTGTACCGTGAAACAAACTATAAGAAGATGGTTATTCATATGTTTCCCGACAACTCCCTGCGATGCTACGATACGAAAATTTGTAACCTTGAGAAATGCCGTACGTTCGGAATTAGTTTCAACGTACCTACAGATTCATTATTGCGTAGAATATGTAGATTAATTAAGATGGATACTTGTTCAGTGTTGCCTAAAAAGTTGGCGTTGGTCATAATTTAATTTATGTGATACAGAGATCACGCCAAAACACATGCAGTAGCATTTAAAAATATCTTATACGGAAATAGCGATCGGAAGTATACATATATTAGTACATATGGTGTAATTAAATTAAATTAAGTCTGTATTTTATTCGATACTATTATCACAAAATTCTAATAATCGTCAAAATGTAGATAATTTTATTTGGTTTCAAGCCTAATTTCTATTCCTCATATTTGCATTACTGCTCATATCTAATTAGGCGTTTGAAGCGTACATCTAGAAGTTTCTTTACGTCTACAGTCTATACCTTCCCCAAAGTTCTTAATTACTTAATAATTGGTCATAAGATAGTTGTTATTATTCTTAGGCAGTCATTAGTAAAGACACTTTCATTTCTTGTATCATTCCTCGTGGGATTCCTGCAGTTTGAGAAATATCTCAATCAATATTCATTGTTTTATTTAGGAGATGTCTGAGATATTACTTTCTTCTTAAAGATATTCCAGTGTATATCACTTTTCTTTCTATTTGTAGGTTTTGCTACAGTCCATTGGGCTTCAACTATTTGTATTGTTTTTTTATATATGTATATGTGTTGCTTATCTCTAATTTTCTCATATTGTATTTATATTGTCGTATAATACTTGCGTTAACTTCTTCCTCGTTTTAGTTTTCTTTTTTATCTTTAAGGCCTTCCAAGATTATTTCACTTTCTGTACTGCTATGGTTGAATATTTTCTTCCTCTAATTTACTGTTTCCATCCAAGATGTGGTTTATGCCTTAGTTTTACGTCTCTGTTTTATTAGGCTATCACTGTTCGCTCCTTAGCTTCGCTCATATCAATGTACGATTGAAAGATATGTTTGCTCTCCTCGTTGCTTTCACATCTAACAGATATCTCTTCGGAATTCTTTGAATATTGTGATGTAATCACTCTGGTTGCATTTTTGCGTAAGTCGAACATATTTCATTAATCGTAACATTCTGAAAGATAATAATAATAATAAGTTGCCTGTATTAATATTGAAATACATAGTTAAAACCTGGCGAAGTTTAGCTTATGCTACCCTTGCTCAACTTGGTTCCACAAATAAACAAACGCGTCTATTTCTATTACATAAAACCAGAAAAGATCAAATAAAAACCAATTTTAGAATTGTAAATATAAAAAAGACAATTATTGACTACACGGTATCGCCTACTGCAGATATAGTAATCGAGAACTGAATGTTAGCCCCAAAGTCTCAAGGTAACCGAAACCCTTAACATTACTTGGTATCGAATTGCTCTCAAAGGCTAGTGATTTGATATTTGTAACGATTATTAAGCACAGCAGTTGAGCACTAGTCTAAATTTTGTTTAAAATATAATAAATCTCCTCAACAGTAACCAGTCTAAACTAAAAATCAACTAAATAGTCAAATCTTACAGTGCTACTAAAATCAGTAAGGTTATCACGTTTGTTATTCACCGATAGAATGAAGGCAGGAAAGTATTGATTTATATTGGAAGCATCACATAAATGTTGAGGCAAAGCATACTCAGAAAATATTTCCAGAGATTTAACAGGACTCTACAATCTTCCAGAATTATGAGAAACGATATAAGGTCTCGTTTTCAATCTAATCATTTTGACTGTAAGGTTTCTAAGACTTTTGTATCTAGTCTAAGTAAACGATAACTTAAAAACTTGTATCAATCAGAAAAGCATTCTAAACACAGAAGATTGTAAGCAATTTACAATTTTCATTCTTCATTTTACGGCTTTGCAGTCCATCACTATGTTCAATCCTATATTTTCGTTCCAGATCTTTGCATTTATACTTCCCTAGTATAAATATATAATAATAATATAATCTCTCTATCTCTAATCTGGTGTTTTTGACAATTCTTCATGTAATTCTTGCAAATCATAAGCAGTTCTTTGGGATGTATTAATTTGTAAATAAGTATTGATTATTATATCCCTCAATCATGCAGATACTAAATCTACAGATAATTCCATTTACATTAATGTACGTCTCTTACTCTGAGAAAACTTCCAGAACAAAAAAATTAATGTTTCATTCATATTTTGTTGCATCGTTTCTTTTCATTCCCATCTGATCTCAATCACACCCGTTGGCTCCAGATAATATCTATCTAATTTCGTTCGTATGTTCGAACGTCCGAAGTATGTCACTTGTTGCGTCTCCATTTCGTAAGTCTTAATCAGCTCGACATCCGGAAATTATTTTTTCACAATATTGCAAAAAGTAGTGTAATACTTACACCTAGCATAAACGGTGGTGCCAAAAGTGGTTTCTAGTTCTATTTACTGGAATTGCAATTATTTGTGATACTACAAATATATAACGTAATGATCGTAAAATATGTGACTCTGTTGTCGGCTAAAACTATCGAAACATAGATATATAAAAAATATAAACACGCCAAAGGTTTGATTAAGACATATTAATTGTTTCAAATCTGAACACCACTATTTGGAAAATAAACCGGTTGCCTATATTACACATAATATTCACATTTGTAATTAGCTAATATTTTGACTACATACATAATGTAGTTAGAGTCTGCATAATTATTAGCTCACAGCGTAGGCAAACAAGCACAATCAGTTACTTAAAATGATCCTTTATTTAACAAAATTAACTATTCAAATACCTGCGTTTCAGTATTCATCCTTTTCTCGAAAATTGCTGACATCCAGACATCTATAATTTATGGTTTAATTTTTTATATAGCAAATCATATAAAATTAAACTAAACCTTAAATAATGCAAAATTATTTATTCAAAATGTAATAGTATTACCAAGCCTTAGTAAATGCATAAATTAATAAAACTTCCATTAATTAAACAACACAGAAACAAGTAATAAATATATTAAACTAAAGAACATGTTAATAAAAATTTTCCGTGTTTATGTGCTTTACAATATATAGTTTCGATATTCTTTTATAAAAGGTTAAATGTATGTATATCTAAGTAACCACGAGTATATAAAAAGTGACTGATAATTAAAACAATGAATAAAAGTACCGACTGAATGGGCTTCGTAGCGTGTAGGAGTTCTTGATCTCTGTCCCAAACAATTTCCATTTTATTATTTGTTTTATGGGCAATGTAGACACATCAAAAACAAAAGTTGTTTTATATAGGGAGATACTACATTCTGCAGAGCTCTAGTGATGTACACACATCCACATCTCATGGTTTGGAGTAGGTAGATTATTTCAATTAATTCGCCTTATTTTGCTAAAGTTTATTTGCGTCATAAGATGATATTACAATTAATTAGAAATTAATAAACAATACAATTATAAAGTACAATTTACTTACAATCTAGGATTATTCGAAAGCTGATCCAGGTCGCAACATAATAGATAATATTCTCAAATTATATCATTGATGGTACAATTATGTTTTTACTAACTGAAACAATTATTAAAATATTTATACATATAATTGCCGAGATGGTGGGGGTAAATTACAAGGTAAGTAAGACAGGCTAACGAAAATTGGCTTAAATGGAGTGAAATATACAAACTAATCGATATACAGGGATGTTCAAACATTAGCACGGGTCAATACATATGTATATATTAGGATGTTAGTGTAAATGATATGAAATTGGTTAGTATCCGCTTTACAATTAACACTATTATTTCATTTATTATTTTGGTTTTTGAGCACCAGTACCGAAAACCTTCAGTTTTTATTACTATTCTTTATGCATGCTATTTTTATTCAATTACAATCGAAAATGGTGTTTTCTGTGTACCCCAAAACCACATAGATTTTCTGGTTGACCGAATTGACGAAGATGTAATTAATGTATTTATATTAATGTTGTTTGTGAATTTCATAATGATTCGATTTGAAAATAAAATGCACACAAGCTATGGGCAGTAATTGTTTATTTTGGAAAAGGGATTAAATACTCTTTATCTCCAATATCGTATACAAGACTCTAGATATTAGATATTCATGCCAGTTCCAATTAGGTTCTTTTCAAGTCTCCGTTTTAACTTATCAAATTTTGAGTTTTATTTCTAACAGTACGTGACTGTTGTCATGTTGGTTTTGTGCGGTATGTGGCACTAATATTAGTTCTTACGACAACTGATGTATTGAGAATGCCATAGTACATACTACATATTTGTTGAAAACGGAACCCTGCTCTGTGCATCCTAAGCAGGCGTTTATGCAGTATATAGAGGTTAATTAAGATTCAAATGGTCCCTGCTCAGAAAGGCAACCTGGCCTCTTCAGTCTTTCGTCGCTTTGGTAAATACCGAGAAGTGCAAAATACGCCTGTAAACTAAAACAGAAATATATCTACGGAGAAGAATCACTGTGGCATAAGAGCCTGTATATGACAAATAATGAGAGAAAGTAAACTGCCTTTCACTGTACTGAAGTCCTACGTCGTTATTTCAGGATAGACTCTAAAGTATTTCAGAGTATTGCATAGGTCAGAACTACTCCGAGGCAACATTGAAAGTTATGAAACTACAGAGCATCCAAGATAATATCCTATTTTTCAGACTCTTTAAGTTGGAAGAAGCTTCAAGGATATACAAGGATGTTTTCTAAATAAAAAATTGACCTCAGAAATTCTTTGCATGTTATTTTTTTAAGTCAAGGGTATAGTGACGGATCGACGCAGGACTAGTAGAAGTGATACATTTCAATATAATATATCCCTTACGTGTTACACATTTTTTTCCAACTGTATGAACCATTGTATAAGACTATATGCATTAAAATTTTGATTAACAGTGTTTAAAAGGTTATATTGCACACTATTTACAAATTTGCAAAAATGTACAAATGATTAGGGTACATCAACTTGCCAAGGATATTATTGCAGCTTGAGTTGTACTAACAAGATTAGCTGCTTTTATAATTATCATTGATAACAGTGTTTGTGTGACCAGTACAACGAATATTTCTTAATCCATATGTGTCTATTAATATATTTTAACTTAATTTAATATTTCAAGATCCTTGAATGTAACCCGAATACTTCAATAATATTATCTTAAAGACCCGCAGGAATTCTAAACCATTGCAACTTTTACGTCTGAGGTAATTTTCAATTTTAGTAGAGCATTAAATATTTACCTGGATACTAGTTTGCCTTTTATAACTTTATAGTTCTCAATATCTGTTTGTTATAGCCAGCTTATAAAAATTCTAAATTCTTAAGAACCTGTGTACAAAATTCCATCGTAATTCGATGTATTAAACTTTAAACTGTTGATATATAAACCGCAGCAATTCTATTGTAAAATCAATGAAAAACTAGAAATAAACGCATCTTATGTATTTACACTTTTCTAGACTAAAACCTTCATAGCAACTCTTAAGCACCAAAATAATTGCTGAAGTGTTAAAAGTGTTGTATATATTTACATAGTAAGTAGTTTATGTATTAATTAGTCGTATTTTGTTTCAGCGTTTGTGTGCTATGTGAACGTTTACGTTAAACTAAAAAAAGCGTAGTGTCAAAGGGAACTCAAACAAAAGCTGATATATGCATGTAGCGTGAGGGATACCAAAACGCATTCAGGTATACAAAACTAAATGTAAACTGTATGTATGTAACATTGTAATATGTGAACGCGGTTGGAAAATTTTATTAATTTTGTAAACGTTTAATGATAAAAGCAACAAACCTGTACCTCCACTTTTAACCTTGAACTTGAGAGCCAAATAAACATTGCTATAAACTCCGAAATAGAATTGATATTTATTATCGCCGCAGCATAGGCATTTGTTAGAAAAAATTGTTGGCAAAGAAGTGCGATGGAGATGCTCTGTGATAATGAATCCGTTGGCCGTTTAGAACTTGTCCATGTGGGCGGGACCACCAAAATATTTAATACCATGTTGACGCTCTTACAAGAGCTATACACAAATCTGCAATAAAGGGGAAACACAAAACATACTCACAAATAAGCTGAAATAAATAAAAATTTTATCAACGCTAAAAATAGGCATTTTTATTGTAAATTTCTCTTTTTGTTCGTATAAAATGTCAGCAATCTTAATTCGTATCTTATTCTTCTCCCATTATTTATTGTCTCTAAGTAGTCATTAAGACTGAATTATTAATGATAACAAGAATATAAATATGGAGATAATATAAATTCGAGTATGCATTTAAGTTTTTCCGAGGTAATTAATAATAACCATATACCTACAGTTTGCAAAAGGTAATCAATTTGGCGTTATTTAGTACAAAATTCGTCATCTTGCCCCAGAAATGATTTATTAAAAATATTGTTGCATAACAACTTACAAAAACTCAAAAAATTAAACATATTAGTATCAAAAATGATATGTAAAAACTGTTTGTAGACGGGTTTGTCGTCGACCAGATGCACCAAATCCAGTTCAAATAATAATTTAGAAATTTCAGGGAAATGGTGCCACCATGAACAGAACAGACATAGTGCGCGAAAACGTCAATTCCCTACACCCTTATAACATGCAACTTATATAAGAAGTCAAACCAGCAGATCATGGATACTATCGAGAATTTTCTAATTGGATGTTGGAGAACCAAACAGAATGGATGACAAGTTTTCTTTAGCTACGAAGGCATACTTCCAACTTAAGGGGTAGAATTGCGGTGGAAAATTGAGCTCAGAATTTATGGAAACGCATTGCGTGCAGATAGAGTTTGATACGGACGCTGGGATGACGGAATAATGCCGCACTTTTTTGAAAATGGTACAGAACAGGTGGTAAAAGTGAATAGGGTATGCTATCTGACATAGTTGAATGAATGTGATTTCGACAGAATACCGTAACTTGTCACACGGGGCGCGAAACAATGTATTCGCAAATTGACCGAGTGATACTTTTTCCTTGAAAGGTTCGTAAAATTTCTTAGCTGAAGGCGAAGGTTAGACGTTTAGACGAACATTTGTTCGATATTATATTCCACCTTTATGAACAGTCTGTCTACTTTACACTGAAATAAAAATGTTTACACTCTTTGAATACAGCGCGCTTTGTTACAAAAGTAAATCTTCCGCTTTTAACGGAACAGTTATTCATGCAACTTTCATTAAAACTTTTTGACATTCCTGAAAGTCAACAATTCTGAAAACTTGAAGTTGTTGATTCATCAATGATGATCAATCCATAAATCAACAAGAATCTAACGAAATATAGATACACAAAACACAGAAGACGAAAATGTAGAAGGTTTTGGAAAAAATCCAATTTGAACCATGAAACCATTTGAAGTTTACGGTGAAAGTTGCTAACAATAAAGCCGTACGATTGCAACTCGTTAGCGCAGAATGGGATTGAAAGGCTGGATATTTCAAATTGCGATATGTAAAATTTGATTTTGTTGTAAACACTCTGTATATTTGTGATAAATCAATAGGTAACTTTTTGCTTAATAATTAAAAAAAATCATTTTGCTATACCTGATATGCACCGTTTTTCAGTCAATTTAACTTTTGCTCAATATGGAAGTGTTGCTTACTTATTTTATCGATTATTCAACGATTTAAGGAAGTGACTACTGACTATTAAAACCAAAAATCTACATGTCATAAAATGTCATGTCAATGAAAATTGTTCAGCTGGAAATTAACGAATGCTTTAATTAATGGACGCACTGTATATGTACTACCTTTTTTAAATTCAAGGCAATTTTTTTAAAGGGAAATATGTGTTTGGTAAACAGTGACTGTAGTTTAACGCAAATCAAATTGCTCGGAAAAAGTACTCCCTTTTAAAGAAAACTCTTTTTAAACCAAAGCCTTTATTTCATAAATTATAAAATTTCATGCTAAGAAGTTCAGATATCATTTAGAATAGATGGTACATGGATAAAAACATAAATATGAACTTACCTGCCTTTCATGCACAACCATTGTATTACTTTCTCGAAAGATTTTTCGATTCCTAATATTAACTACAAGTCAACAAACCTGTCTTACTTTATTTGGCGCTAGGCCACCCCTAATTAATTCTACTAAGCTGGTTATTTTCAAAGACTTGATAATAAATCTAATAAAATGCTAAGGAACCTGAACTAACGACAAGAACTAGATAATAAATGATATGGAATAATACAAATAATGGTAAGTCAAATAATAACAACAAGCAACCAAAACCAGTCAGCCTTTTGTTATCGAGTTATTCGCGAAAACACAATTTTTTAAGTTATCGCTTTATGACGATTACGTCGATTCATGTTTATTTAGTTGTTGATTGTTGCACAATTTTTCTAGTTAAACCTCTGAAGTGGCTTATGAAAATTTTAAAAAGTTATGATATGTAATGATAAATATGTAAACTGCAAATAATTTGCTGCTCTTGATATCCGGTTATCATAGTTTTCCTAGTTTACCATGATTTTAATAAAAGAAAAATTGTCTTTATTTAATTGCATATACCATATGTACCAACAATCCAAAATTAGACGAGAAGTATATTTCGATCGTTACTCATTACAATCAAGAATCTATGTTTCGAGAATTAAAGAAAAGTCAAATTATTTTTGGGATATTTAAAACAATGCGAACAAAAAATTATAATATTCAAGATAAAGGAAATGATAAGAATATAAAACAATATATGATACATTTTGGCTCATCATTTGTAATACATAATTGGCATACTTACTTGCTGCACTGCATTATAGTAGTATACATACTAGATATAGTAGTGCACTGTATGGAATCGTATTTCATTTCGTCCATATCGTGTAGCACTATTTTTGAATAAATTGTCTACTAACTTCGTTAGCATCAAGCCATCCTCTCTGGACGCTAACCAGGTATTTCCAGAATTATTCTTTGACAATTCATATAATGATATAAACGGAAATACAGGGGAAATTCTACCATATCTATGGTATATAGATATCCAGATTTCTCATGCAGTAGTAGTGATCTTAATAGTTGAATATGCTTTATCCTGGGATGCTTATATTCAATACGTTAAACTAATTTTCATGTAAACAAGCAGGAAAAATTATGCCTTTGGAGCTAACAAACCGCTAATACCCAAGAAAACAGAAATTTCAGAGACTAAAACATCCCAAAACAAAATCGATATCAATAATTTATATTTACAATATAGACTACTAAATTATGTGTGTTCAATTTATTTGCATATTTAAACGAGGTAACATTATACTACTGCCGGTGCAATAATAACCATTCAATATTAATATTATTTTTCCATTACAAATTTATGTTGGCTTAATATTATTTTTATTCAATAATTTATTTAAAAATATAATTTTAAAACTAACATGCAACATTTGTTTGTTATACCCAATTACTTATATTATTATAGTGATCCTACTTTCAAGTTCGCACACACATAAGTCATCTGATATTTCTAAATGCTTATTATAAAATTTACATAACGTCTATATTATATTAACATATTCCTTTAAAATGAGATGACAGACTACTGAGACCTAAGCATGTTTGTATACAGCTTTGATTTATACGTACACCTAATTTACAACTATAATTAATAGATGCATATCCTCCAAGACAAAACGAGTTTGGTTAATATGAGGAGAGGTATTAAGCTTCACGTTATCTACGCCGACTTATCCGTTCAAATTTCATTTAGATTTTTTCAATTTCTGTTGTTTTATCAAAACGAGTGTACAAGAGATACACGGCGATGCATCAAACGCGTATAGAACTGTTTAACTAGACAACTAAAGTACCCCGCGTTCTGTGGGATAAGATAGAAAAAACGATGTAAAAAAACAGAGGCAGTGTCCGTGTTTTAAAAGGACGTTGACCTGGGCCAGGTTATTTTGTGTTGCCCTTACACACTTAAGAAGAATTTGTACAAAATTTAGGTAAGGCCAAAACACGTTTTACGCAAAGTAAAGCTTACCTATGAAATTAAAATATGCAACATGTTGACTTTATTTGCATACCTATGTAGTCGAATATTTAAATATCTACGATACAATAAACTTACTTACTAGTACAAAGAAGTCTCTAAAGATATATTGCATAAAGGAAAGGTACAAATAATTATTTAATCTTATAAGTTCTAAACATATTTATTAAGAATTAATATGTACACAATATTTTTTACTACCGTTAATATATGTTTGTGTTGCCTTGTATAGTATAATTTATATCAATGCACTTGTATATGAAAATTCCCACGTCACTTAATACTACTTATTTGGAATACAGTATGTTCTTTATACGCATACTTAAGGCTCACAAAATTAATGGGAAATAATAAAAAGTGCAGCAAAATACATATATTAAAGCATAAATATTGCTTAATATGCATATGAGACTTCGCAAACTTCACGCTTACTAGTTTTATTAGTTTAGTCTTTACAGTTCTTCAGACTTCGCAAACTTCACGCTTACTAGTTTTATTAGTTTAGTCTTTACAGTTGAATATTTGTGATGATTCGATTCATTCGTTTTCGAATGAAAAATGTCATATATAGTGCAACAGCATAATTTAAGTAATAAAGAACAGGCTTGTTGTGAAATGCGTCACAGAAGTTTAGTAAAGTTAGCTGTTTTCTTAATGTGTGGTGGGTGCTTCGTTGCAATGATTTCTTAATCTGTATTGCTTATTTGACCACCATGCAACTCTCGTGGTGGTTTTCGTGTGTGTGTAATTGTTTTCAAATGGCCTTGTGACAGCATTATACCGCCTTTTTCTAATGCCGCGTTGTTAATCGCTTTGCTCCCAACAGCGAGTGGTACACCGTTCTTCCGGTGAACTGAAATCCGGCTCCGCCTAACCACTGTGGTTATCGACCCGTAAATACGTTACCAAATGTTATAACAATAATTATTGCACCAGTAAACCTTCTTTGGTTGTACTTCAAGCTATGTATTATCTTCTATCTATTGCAGGAGACAGTATATGCTGAAGTGCATACATACATATTTACAAGAACAATCTGTATAAGAGAACCAACAGGTATAAGAAAAATATTACTGACTCCCTCATCATTTTCATATTTCGCCGTCTTACCTGCACTGGTTAGCTGCTGCTTCTTCTTATTGATATTTGCTGTATTTGTAGTGAGCAAGTTTCCATTATTTGTTTCAACGTGAAACACACACAACTCACGTTCAAAATATCGAAACTCCACGGTTCACTCTCTTTGTCCGTTGCATTCTATTGCAAGTGAATACGCAGCCTTAAGGGAGGACCGCATTTAACAGCGATTTATAACAAGCGATAAGCTACAATTTCTCAATAGTAGTCTCTCGGAATGTTCATAAGAGCTCTCATCAGAAATAGCAGATTTTAAATATTGTTGGGCTCCAACTACAAATCGCTCACAAGGCTGGCGTCAACATTAGAGTATTTCTATTCTGCCCACATATTCAGTACTGCATTCTAGGACACACGCTATATTCAGAGTTCTACTACTAACGGACCACCGACTGGCTGCGTAAAAGAGAGGTATTTGCTGTAGAACATTAAAGAGCAGTGGAATAGTATTCCATGTACCTAATAAAGCACTCCCGATACTTACAGCATCATTACATATGATACAGAGAGAAGAAGTGTCAGTTTTAGTGCTTCTGAATTACCGCCAGAATAGAACGGATCAGTGGACAGAGCAATTATACAAGTGAAGATTATGGCAAAGTACTGAAAAGGAAGAGAAAGGTTTCGTGATCAATACTTGCTTAGGTAATAAAAATGTACTCCATTGTTGCTTACTGTTTGGTATTGATCATCACGCACTTTCATACATTGATAAAAAGTAATTACGGCATACCTATACTGACTTAGACTCCTTTCCGAATCCTCTCAACAAAAGTGCTACTATTGGTCTAAAAACAAACTATTTCTAGTCAAACTATAATTAGTAATCAAGTTTATAATTAATTTATAAAGCCGGTAAACAAGAACGTTTCAGTTTTCATCTAGGGAATTTTCCAATAACACAGTTTATTGGCTATATTTTCATTTACTTTCATATCCCCACCCAGCAGTTGATCAGCTACAGTTTCAAATCGGAGTTATTCTACAGCCAGTGTGGACGTGATCCGTCCACAACCATTGAAAGTTGCCAATAACCTTGCATCTTTGTATAACATATATTTGTGCTTACCTATCTAACATTATTATATCTGAGTAAGATTTTTGTCGTACTATTATACCGCAGCTACTTCTCCGCTAATTACATACCTTACTTTACTCTAGTACAAAGCATGCAGTTCACGTTACAGTCATGCTATACCAGTTAGATAAACAAAGCTTAACATCAACTTTCTGTTATACATACATTGTATTTATATATTTACATATACAAATAAGGCTACTACTATAAATTAAAAATGCAATAACTAATGAAACAACCAGTTAGAGAGCTTATAAATAAACCGCAATTAATTTTACATATAGACGGTATTTAAAAGCTTATGTCAAGGCTACATCTCATGCACCTCACTGTTGTCCAAAGATACATCTCATCTCTCCTATATATCTTTTTTTCTTTACGGTATCAATATTGCTATTACGCAATTCTCCAGCGCAAAATTTTGACATGTTTTTTGTACTCGAATTCAATGAGTTTTTTCACCAAATAGCATTATAATTACAGCGATTATAGGCGCCATATTAATATCTATTTACATTCATTTACCACCTGTATTTGCGCTCACATTGACACGTTTCTATCGCACGGTAACGTAAGCACGTGCTTCAGATATTAAATAACAATTGCAGTAATACAGTTAAAACGTCTTATATTCTTTTCGCGGACAAGGTTTTGCGATTTCTTTATTCATTCCTGACATTATCTATAAGGTGAAATGTCGTTGATATACATATCATGTTTATAAAAAGAAAGAAGTGTGAAAGAAAACATTGCGTTTATTAGACATCGTAAACTATTGAGCAGAGACACTTAATGAAATGAAATTGATCTAAGTAATCGTTGCCTAGATCAATGGCATTTTGCAAACAAAATAATATTTTTTAAGCCATTAAAAAGTTAGTGGATATATTCTAGCCCAATAAATTAAAAAACTACGATGAGTGATTAAGGATAACATTCAATCGCCTGCTTAAGTAGCAGTTTTGTCTTCATAATACGAGAACTTTAATAATAAAAATACCATCGTCAGTAAAAGATATAGAGTGCATGGACGGAGATAAATATATGGCAGATCAGGATTATGACACTTTTTATAATTCGGTTAATATGGAGGCACCCACGGTTTTGTTTGGCAGGACTAAAATACCCAAAAATAAGCACAGTGTGCACGAAATTTCGAAATGGGGAGGTGGCAGAGTTGAGGATATGCCAGATCTGGATATTGAGATCGCTGTAACACAATCAATATGAAAGCACAAAATTCTGTTAAACAACTCGGTTAATATGGCAACACAGAATTTTCTTTATGCTGCACAAAACGTGTACAAGACCTTGAAATGATGAGGCTGGAATGTCCCTTTTAATGCTCCACTAAGAAGAAAGCTCTATAATTCTATTAATAGGAAAGCACAAAATTTTTGTTTTTCAGCACAAAACTGCACAAAATAAAGAAAAAGCGGTAGCGTATTCAACTAGCATTTTGTTTGCCAAATCGATTGAATTGTGAACTATACCTACATATATTTTTGACGGGAAACTTTAAAAGAAATATTTTCTGCATGATGGAGCTTAAGTTTGCTTTCCCATTCCTCAATGGACTATTTAAATAAAACAGGTGATGACTTCTTACGTGGCCACCAAGATATGCAGATCTAATTCTTCTGGATTTTTTTATTTGGGAATACTTGAAAAATCTTGTTTACGCCACTGAGGCACAAAAGTTGAGATTTGGCAGAAAATTCTAGTTATTTGCCAACAATAAAATATTCCAAATATTTAAATTATAATCTTTTTAACGATGGTTGCAACTTCATATACAACAATAACGGCAACAATACTAAAATCTTCTGCAAAAAAGGTAACTTTAGAGATTCTCTAGTTACATGCAAAGTTGTTTTATTAAATCACTGATCTAATTGCTTATGTATATATGCTTCATTAAATACTCTTACGGTCGCACCATAAATAAAAATCATTTCAACCCAGCCACTGTGTGTGTGACGTTGAGGAAATTGCGAAAAACTATATGCGAAATGAGAAGAAATCCTGAAAGTGTAATTTGTAGGTTAAAGTAAGTTAAATAAAGTTAAAACTAAAGTCGCCCAAAGTAATACAATCCATTTTTAAATTTGGCTGCGAAAGAATTATATATTAAAACTACAAATACAGCAAAGCGAACCACGATAGATGTAAAGACAAAAGATGAACGAGGATAAACCAATGAGAAAGACAGACGACGCAAAGGAATTTGGTAAGAAGAAAGAGGAAGATCGATTAAGTAGGAACTACGAAAAGCGCCGGTAAAAAAGGGTTACAATTAAACTAAAGCTAGAATGATGCAATGCAACCATTCCTTCAATTTAGCTTTTCAGTCTTTTACCGAAAGGTAGAAAGGTTCAACAATTAGTCTTATACGTTCGTATATAATATTATTGCTAATTTAAATTGTATTTTCAGCTCAATTTCACAACATTTAATATATGATTATTCGATCAACACACGGCAATACATGCAGCTTACATTATATACGACACTCTTTTACTGTACCTTATCCACGGCAACCTTCCGAATGCACATTCGTCGTGATGATCCGTTTCTACCTTACCTCAACTTCATGCGATCAACAACCTAACCCATTGAAACAGTGGAATGCGGAAGGCTTACACGATATCAGGGTGAGTTAACGGGACAGCCCTTTTTGGGGTAGGTTAGTCATACAACCCTTCCCTATTATGTTTTACCTCTTCCTTATTTCGCCACGACCAGCCGGTGCCCGGCGGCAATTTTTTGTTGAGTTTTTTATGTCGTTTTATTTTTTTTTTTCTTTTACTAGAACAACGTGGAGGGTGATAGAAGTTTGATTTTTTTTCTCGGTTGTTCTGTCTAACAACAATAATGCTTTTTTATATAGACCTGAAATGGAATTAAATTATGAGAGATTTTAGAATTACTTTGCCCATTTTGAAGAAATAAAACCTTGAGGCACAAATATTTTATAGTTATTCATTGATAAGTTTAATCAGAATCTGTGCCACTTGATTATTAAAAGAAATGAAACAAATAAGCAAATTGCGTTAGCGTTCTCGTTTCATTAGTAGATAGTTAAAATAACAGTAAAATCGAAGACTTTGTATATATAAGTGCTTGTAATAGTCGCTGTAGGTTAGTAGTGGTTATTAGTAGTTGAGATACAGTTAGAATTACATACATTCCTGCTATGTAATGCATAGATACAAAGTCATTAGATCTCAATATAAAAGTCAAATGTGTTCCGTTATTTGACATACGCAGAGTTTTGTTTAGACGCTTACACGTAATACGGCAAAGGTCGTAATACGTATATTATTTCTATGCATATATTACTTTATATTTATTAGTTAACAATAGAAGTAGTATCAAGGAAAAATTAAATTCCTTTAACAACATTTGTGTAATAAGCAATACATTTCTCATAAACAAATACAGAAAAGCACGTATACTCGCTGTCACTTTTTAAGTTACAGATCCGCCTATTTAGGACATTTTCTCTGACCACAATAAAATTTTCTGAATTCAGTAATGGAAGTAGCATGCATTAATTTCCTATATTTCGATTCTCCTACATTGTTTCTCCTTTACATCAAACCTAAAGCTGGTTGAAATGGGTTAAATAGAAAAATAAAGAGTCATGATAAATGTGACTCTCACCATCGTAATATTCATTTTCCTTTAATTTAATTTATCGATAGGACTCGGATTAAAAGAAACATACTTAAAACAGTTTTTTAACGGTTTAGCAAAGCGCAATACTAGTTTTCATAGTTGTTTCTATTTTGTTTTGCTAATGGTTCTTTTAGGTTTTATATCTTAGATTTTCTTCCTTCAACCAATATCGTTCCTATATAATGGAAGTATTTTATACCCGATGCATTCTAGTACGCTGAGCTTTTCTTTCTCTGAAGTTTTCCTGCGTAGACTACATATATTTTGGTCTTCTACAATTCTACTTAATTCTGACTCTGTAGTCTAATTTTATACTTCATGTGGAACTACACTCAGAGAAATATTATCTTGAGTTAAAACAGACTGTTTCAGTTCAAAACAATCCCGTATTTGTATATCCGCAAAACTATATTGTGTTATCACAAGAATATTATTTTCTAAGAAAATTGTTTTGACGCAAAACAACATTGTTTTAATGTAAGAATATAATGTATTTGTAAGACTTCCGTATGTCGACCACTGAATTGACCATTTATAGGCAATTTAACGGAAAGTACAGGTTTTACAGAGTCCAAAACGGCCCCCCTTTTCTTGCGGAGATTAGTCTAAGATACCTAAAAATCGTTATAAAAAGTGTTATTTCTAGGTTATGTTTCGCTAATGTGAAAATCCTCGCAGAAATGTCAAAACACTAGCGAAACATAACCTAGAAATAACACTTTTTATAACGATTTTTAGGTATCTTAGACTGATCTCCGCAAGAAACGGGGGTCTGTTTTGGACTCAGTAAAACCTGTACTTTCCGTTAAATTGCTTATAAATCAGTGGTCGACAATCGGAAGTTTAGCCAATGGATTTACTTCAAGTACAACGTTTGGGCGAAATTATTCCTCCAATTCCCATGAAGCTAAAATATACTTCACATAATGCATTATTAAATATTTCCTTTTTTACTGCAAATGTCCACGCCTTAACTTTAAAAAAGCTTATACGTATCTAATTCTTGCAAAATCGTGCACGCAGATAAAAATGCACGTATAAACGCTTCATATACACATATACCTAATCTCGAACGCAACTGCTCGAAATGTGCAATTCAGCTATTTCACAAATAGGGAAGTTATTCAGATCAAATACGTATTTTACAACAAATATAGTCTAGATTGTATTAAACGCATTTACTTATTCCAACAAAATGTGTTTGAATCAAAACAGAAATATTCTAGCATTAAAAATATTTGGGTAAAACAGTATATTTTCTTAATTCAAGAACATTTTTCTCTGTGTGTATATTGGATAGAACTATAGTATCAACTCTTCATAACTTAAGTATGTAAGATTTAATGAGAAGATAGTCCATAATAAGAAGAGGCTGTTTTGTGTAGCATATGCCAAATGTATTGGCATTATGCCAAATATATTGCCAGATTCACATCTAAAAGTCCATAATCTCTCTCTCGGTGCATGGGCTACATCATAGTTAATGCGGTGGATTTGTAGGATGATCGAATGATTCTCTCTAAATCAAACTGATAAACTAGTATTCACTTGAATGATTCAATTCGAATTAATGGCTACTCTATGCAGCAGATGTCTTTAAAAGAATTGGAATAGCGGAAAGAGATTAGTGGAGCGGTGTGAGGCTGTCAGGTCTTTCTCTGACGTATGTACGTGTTCTTTCAAGTACTATTTCAGTTTCGACCAACGTTACTGCCGCTTGATAATTATGAAGACATACGAAAGCAGTATTTTCCCTAAAATAATCACAATAATTCTAGTAAGTAACAAATTAATATTTATTATTGATTTTAAAGCATAAAAAGTTGTCAGGCTGCCCGAAGTTGTTAGGCCATTCGATGTTATCGCGCAGCTCGAAGTTGTCAGGTAGAATGTCCTCTATAAAAGGCTGTCTAGGCACTGCCCGATTCGAATCTAGTTTCCAATTTCTAATGTGTGGAGGTCAGTCTAGTGAATGTGGTGCTCGTTATAATAATTTTATTTGGAACGAAATTAGAAAGTGTCTTGTTACAATAACCTGATAGAACCACCAAAATTTCTGGTCGTCGTTGCTGGTAGTTTAAGCACAAATCTTATCAACTATCAATGATCAGCACAATTTCACGGTAAGCTCCTCTCGTCAGAAAATGCTATATATTCTTCTATTCAATTCCAATCTTCCTGTTTGTATTTAGAACATCTGCTACGCAATCGCGGATACAACTCTTCACGATTGCAACGAGTGCGTTTTTGATTGTAGGATATGTAAAAGTTTCTACTAGAATGTTTCTGTCATCTTTTCAAATAAATTTTATTGCTGGCATAATCATATCAGCTGCACTCATACGTATTGGTGTGAAAATTCTGAAACATACTCTTCTGTCTCTGCATCAAGATGTTTTCTCGCTGGTTCAAAATATCGATATGATCGATAGATACTTGTAAAGCTGCCGAATAAGAAGCTGGATGAGTGGCAGAAGAGAAGTTAGGTTAAGTAATTGTATCCTTATTTTTATGGGGCAGCACAAATAGCAAGCAGTCAAATTATCGTTTTCTCACGCAACTACTTTTACCATTTAACCAGCTTCTCAAAGTCGCAACACAACATGCACAGAAAGTATTAGGGGTTCAGATCTTTAACTCTTAATAGGGATTATACGCTTTTTCTTATTAAAGTAGTAATGTGTCGTTTATGATAAACGATGAACTATCCACATTTATAACAAAACTTGTACCCCAAATCTGCTCATTCCTTGCCTTAATTGATTAAAAAAAAAGAAGAAGTGAGTATTTCTGTTTTGTTCGGTGAGTGTAGCGGTAGCAATTTCGTAAGTTCTCAACCAGAGTACTGATCTAGCGAGACGTTACCACAAGTACTATCGACAAGATTCGAACCTTATAGACAATTAGTACAGTTCAATTTACGGCCAGTCGCTCTTATCTTTGCAACTACCTACAGAAGGACTATGACGCAGAAATCAAGGCCAAACATTTTAAAACCAACTCGTTAGCATGAAAACCTCTTGATATTTTTTACTGAAAAATGAAAATATTTTAAACATAGTAACATTTAGTGTATTAAAAAATAATTTTTGAAAATATGTCCAGAACTACAACCAAAATGTATGTACATAAAATATACGTATTGCAGTGTGAGAAAGGAGAACCACGTTGACCTATATTATTCTTCATAACACTATATTTGACACACTTGCTTGTTAAAGTGCTAAACCTAATAAGAGTAGTAATTTATTTAACATCGGGTATATTTTCCGTCCTAAAACTACCATAGATTATCACTATGGCTAATGTAGAGCAGTAAGAAACTCCTTAAATGTAAAAATAAATTCTGGTTTACTGTTTGGAAAGCTTGTCTCTGAGGAAGCAAATAAGTTTTGCGAAAGCTTAGACGTCATCAATCATTTTTTTATTCCCAACGTCACGCCCACTGCATTTTTCTTACCAGAAATTTACAGTAGCACGTTGCAATATAGAATGAAATTAACAATTATCGTCACACCAATTCCAATTGTTAAGTATACTAGTACTACTTCATTAACTAATTTTATTTCCACTTGAATAAAAAATATTTCAACGATTTATGAACTAGAAATCATATTTCATTGTGTATGCAAATATCCATTACTTATTTTTAATCACTTTCATTTAATGTCCCAATTTTATCTGCTTAACAAAAGCAGCCGGTATGCTCAAACAAGTATTACATCAGATTTACGTTCGTATTATAATACGAAAAAAAAATAGAATTATCGATCACTCCAAGCAATTCTGCTAATATAAACAACATGAACATAAAATGCAAAGTAAGTTGAACGGTGTTTATAAATTCTATAAATTAAATGAAACTGCATTTCATAAATAACTGTAAAATTGTAGAAATAATGTAATTACTATGGTACCAATAAATTATATGAATATATTATTTAACGGCATTCCACTCGATAAATAAAGTGCAGAAAAAATCAAAATCACGCGACCTTAGTGACAGCTTTTCTCACTGCCTGTTTATATTTGCAAATGTAATGGTTGTCCTTGTTTTGATAATTATTTTTTTGCTTTCATAGAGTAAAAAATAAACTATTTTGTGAATCAGCCACATCAGATGAATAGGTCAAGGTTTTTTAATAGCTTTATATTGTTATACGCTTGAATCAGGAAAATAACTGTAATGAATAAATTCAAGTTATCATATATTAAGCTAGCTATACTAATATTATATTCTAACTTACTTCTGTGTAAGCCAAATCTAGTAGTACCTCGATGAATGAAACTAGAAAGGTTGTGTCAAACAATAATCAATTGTTCTCCACTTATGGGTGATAGATACAGTATAGGCAAAGTTTTAACTTTAGTGCGCATTTATTTCATTCCAGAAACCGTTAATTTCCACTAATTACAAATATTAGCACAGAAAGTGAAATGCATAAGATTATTTGTCATTATCACAATATATATATTTACGTAGGTAAACAACGGATTTGTTTAGAAATAATTAAAACAGATTTACACATAAATAAGTAGTTCTACCTTTGTTGTATTACAATTTTATACACCCTATAAGCATTTAAAGGAGTAGGTTAAGAAAACCAACAAGTATGCCGCAATCTGTAGAAAAAGACGCAATTTATCGAATAGAGATTAGTATTAATTTGATAAATCTCTTATCGGTGATTAGTAATCTAATAAGTATTGTAAATAGAAACAAAAAAACGTACAACTCAATTTAATTAAAAAAAAAATGTAATAAAACTTTCAGTACACCTCTTTTTTATGAATTGGAAAATGCAAAAATTGATACCGGTAGGCTGAAAGTTGGCGGTGGAAAATTACATTATATCGAGGAATCGAGGGCATCATGCTAAAAGGGCGTATCAACAGATATCTCGATTTTGGTCTTTTGTGATATTTAGATTCTAGATAGGCCAAGAATTATTATGCTAAAAGGACGGATATCTCTGACAATTCTAAACGCCATAACATAAAAAATATAAAGACGTAAGACCAAAAAAAACGTTTTTTTTTGTTTCTTGAAAAGTGTGTGTTTGGTTCATACGCCCTTTTAAAATGATGCCCTTGATATACCTACATGTATACGCCAAGAAATACTTCGGTGTTAAATAAACTACTGCCTACAAGGCATAAACTTCCAATTACATCAAGAAACTTTGATCGAGCGGTGTAATTGGCAGCAGTTATATCAAATTTTTCAAATCTTGAAATCACCCGCGTAGATTAGATTGTTACTGTAAATTTCATTGAAAAGCCCAGTATCTAAATTTATTTACACTTTGAATTACTAAATATTTATTTTGTATGCACCCATTTTTTTATATCAAACACGAATGTACGACAAAAAGTAGCAGATTGTATAAAACTACATCGTTTATCTTATTCTGAGGTGCAGCAATGATTGATTTATAAGTGTTGAGATCTGTTGTAATGCAGTACTTACATGAACCCAATCTTAAGATGCATTTCTCGACCTTTAAGGTCCAAATTTTGACGTAATTAATTCAACATGTTTTTTGCAGCTCATATATTGCTTTATTACAATAGATATAAACAGACATAATTATTGCAGTAAAGTAAATCTTTTAATAACGGGAAACTCAAGACAGAGCTTCAAGCTAACGCTCAACGGTATCCGGTAGCGTAAAGGACACAATACAGGAAAATCTGAGCAACAGAAGAGAATCGCGAACAGAATACGCAGGTAAAAGAAAGGAAATAGAATGTGCATTCCAGTGTAAACATCTTTTACATTCATGTTGCAAAAAAGTTGTTACCGCTGAATCTTTTACACTGAACCTTACACGCTTCTTTACCAAAAATTGCGTTCCTGGACCAGTCTAAGTTTGCACAAACGCTTTTGGAATATTCTATGGAATAGCATACTTAATTAATCATACTAATTAAGAGAGTATTGTGTGTAGTGAATGCTGAAGTTGAATTTTACTGCAAAAATTTAATAATGAAACCTCGAGTGTTGTTTGGTGAGATGAATTAACGACAAAATATATAAATAAAGACAAAAAATAATTATCCTTATTTGAAAGAGGAAGTGCAGATATTAAATATAGAATTATTATAAATTGTTTGATTTGCTATACTAATTTTAATATTGAAGTTCCATTTTGATTTCCTTCTTCTATAAAATAGTAGATTTTACATTTTCTGGCTTATCCTCTTCTCTGAGCTAATTCATACGGGGCTATGTAAAATATTTTTTTTAATACATCCTTTATGTCGTCTATATTACACAATTTTACCAGTTTTATTATATCTTTGTGAGCTCTTCAAAAGTTACTATGGCAAGCAAAAATGAGAGGCAGCAAATTTCATGCTTTCTAAACCTAACTTTTTATGTAGAAATATCATTAATGTCAAACTTCTTGTAGTCTAGTGTTATGTCACAAATCAAATCAAGTAATAGAAATAATTTATATATTAAACACTTTACAATTCAATTTAATCCCACCCTGTCTTACCTTAATATGTGTGTGATATACATATATATTTTTTATAATAAATTATTCCAAAAACGCCTTCTTCCCGACTTCAGGTCATTTCCCTTTCTTTGCAACTTTATTTCTTTTCTTTCTCCTTGCTTGGAATCTTTTCTTTTTTTCCTCTTTTGTTTCTCCTTTTTCCTTCCTCACTTTTCAATCTTTTCAAATCTTTTCTATCCTCAAACGATTTTCCTTTACATATCTATGTAATTTTCGATCTTTCAAACTTGTCACTTTCTATCTTTTTGATGTTTTTCTTCTTTTCTAAAGAACTTATTTTTTATTCACCTGACTTTTTCTTCTTCCATCAACCTTTCAAAAAACCAAAAATGTCCTCCTCTCTTATTGTTTCTCGACCTCCTTATCTATTTTTTATTATTATTTTTCAAATCGCGGTAACATGTGTGTACGTTGTTGAGAATAAATTGATAACATCGGAACATTTTTCATTCGCGTGCCTTTCTTTATTCATAAAATCGTTAAATATTTACGCCTTATTTATAAAATGAATACAGAAGAACAAAACCAGTACACGGAGGAACAAGACGAGGGTCCAGTAGCATTGAGAAATAACTTGATCAACTTCGTCGTCGAATATCTCACGCACAAACCAGAGAACGCCATTCATTTTGCTGCTGATTATTTTGAACTCCTCAAAGATGTGAGGGATATGCAGAGGGAGAGGGCTAAACCTAACAAAGAACATAACGGTCCCGACGATAATATACTCATCTTAGACGGTACAGATTACAGCGTTGGTGGGTGACTTTCTAAATTATATAATATTAATTACACATATATGAAATGAAACATAAAATAAATAAATGTCATTCCTAAATTTACAGTGCTTAATATAATATTCTAACTAATTTTGATGAATACCGAAATAACATAACACTACTTACTGGAAATCAATTGTAAGACTACGAATTGCCGATTTTCATAGATTACAAAATATTTTCAGCTAACTTTACAACAGCTGTTACGCAAAATCATTTTGAGAAAGTTGATCTGTTTTGTCTTTTGTTTTTTTATTGTTCGTCTTTTTTATTGTTCATCTTCGCAGTTGAATTTCAAAATGTTTTAACTCTATATTCTTTGCAATTTCCTTTTTTGTTTCGTCATGTAAAACCAATCTTCTAATGTATTCACTATTTCTTAAGTTCCTAATTTCGGACTTGACAAGACTCATTAAATTGTCTACATATTGACCATTTTGTCTTTTTGTGGTTTACGAAATTGATTTCTTCATACTTTTTGTATGGTGGCCGTTCAACGGGTCATACGAACAATGGTTAACCCTGCAGTGGTCGCGGTGCGTTTTGTCACATTAATGATCGCATGGATGACAATTGTCATCCAATCTGTTTTCTTTTATTCCAAAAAGGGGGCTGATATTTTAAAAGCACTAGTTACAGAGTTGTATAATAGGTAATATACTTAGGTTGTGCATGTACAATATTTTTGTTAATTTTGGCAAAATACATCTTATATTATAGTATTTTGCGAATGTGTTGCACGCTTAGAGAAGAACTAGTAGGAAAATTTTATTTTGGCAAAATTTTTAATTTTATTGAAAATAAACTAGCAGAGTAACATCATATGCTACATAAACATCTTAATCACAAAATATAAAAACAATTTACTTCATTCATTTGAAGAATTATGAGGTACACAACACAAATAAGTAGTCGCGCGGATGACAATTGTCGTCCAGTTACTTAGATCCGTAATAATTCACACAACTTACACTTTTTTGACAAGCTCGTGAGCATATAAGTGAGGTTAAACTATTCTAGAAAGGTACTGCAGCGGTGGAATGACAATCGTCATCCGCGCGACGACTCAAGGGAATAGTTATTATAACTGACATCTGCCGATATAGATAAAAGAAAACGTTGGAATTAGATATAATCTAGTTTTGCAGAACGGTTTTTATTGGTGATCCAGCTAATTTATGTAGCATTTTATCACTGTCAAAGTAACAAAAAAGTAACAATTTTTTGTAAAAATTAACCTAGATTCACAGATATTGAAGAAGACGTAAGTAATAGGTGATATGTTAAATTTACTGCTGTGGAAGTACAAACAGCCATATGAAATAATTAATCGATTTGTTGAATTGTGCAAAGTTAGGATAGTACTATTTGTATTCTTGTTTTCCTCTTAACACTGTGTTCTGAAAGCAATTTTTATCACACGGTACAAAGTAATATAGTACTTTTAATTAAACATAGCGATGTCGAAATAGAGTTATACATACAGCTTGTAGAATAAAAGTATTTTGCTTCTTACCCTTCAAAGTTTGTTTTACAAACATTGTCGCAGAGAAAATTAATAGAAAGAAAGAATGCATTGTTATGTGATCATGTATAGTGTATTTACTTTGATAATAAAAAAAAAGCCACAAGCAGATATTTGCTTATTTTGCGTAAATAATCTCCTAAAACACTTTAGCTAGAATAGGTCATTATCGGCGTTAGTTCAGTGGTCAGTACTTACTGTGAAAGTATTTTCCAAAAAAAACCTGTCCAGTTAAAAAAATTGTACAAAAAGTAGGTATGCGAGTTGAATATATCTTCCATGCGAGCGAGTGTACATAGCAATGTACATATATGTTTTTGTTTCCAACGTCTTCAATGCAGAATCTACATATATAGAACATGGAATAAAATGTCTTTGACTAAAAACGTTTGATTTGTAAAACTTTCCTATGGTTTAAATTTATAACTTGTGCCCACACATAAGCTTTCAATGATATGTGGTCTTACTAAGAGCAATAAAAAGCTAGTTCTTTGTTAAAATAAACAAAGTATGTTTTGTATCTATCATTTTTGCCATTCATACATTACAGTATCGGCTCCACCTTAAATCTTCGGTACATATTCTTTCAGAAACACGGTACCTTGTTACCACATAGCTTTAAAATTTCTTAAAAGAATCGACCCCCATCAGTTTTTAAAGCGTACAAAACATTCGTGATCCCATCTCACACCGGCTTAAAAGGTTACAAAGCTCATAAAGTGTATGGTACCATTCAAAAAGTTAGCCACATATACTAACATTTTAGTTCTAACATTTTCGTCTGCAATAGCTGTATTTTGCCTACCGTCTTTATACTCACTGATCACTTTTGCATAGTCAATGATAGGACAGAATCTTTGTAAATAGCTAGTAATTCTTCGTAAATGATGTGTGTGTGTGACTTTTCGTTGCATAATACTGAATTACACCACAGCGCAAACTTCGATCTTTTTGTCAAATTAGTCGAGTCATTCCATTATCTTTAATCCGAACTAATAATGTTAATTACATTACCTTTGACTGCACTTATAATTATTAAATCACCCTGATATTGAGAATATATTGAACGTTTCTCGTGTTCCTAATATATAGTAAATTGTGGCTCTATCTTTTCCAGTCATTTTCACACTAAAGTTGTATGAAATAAAAATATAAATTACTATTATTTTGCGAATACTTATTATTTTTAAATTGACTTCAACCACATACGCTTTGAATCAGAATAGAATTAAAGCAATAGGTTTTAGACCACTGCACCTACGTTAACCAACTGGAGCTTTTATATATCTACAATAATGATAACTAACCTTTAAAAAACATACTACCATAAGTTTCCAAACCCCTATTCAATTCACTACAATAATACAATTGTTGAGTAGATCGAAAACTATACCGTTTCAATGAAGGCGTTTTAAGGATTTATTTATATATCAAACTAGAGTTGCCCCTGTGACTGTGCGTATGACAAGGAAGAATATAAAATCGAATTTCATGCTACCGCCGGTATCTTAAAAAATCGCATTGAAACACCTGACACCGTTCCGATATAAACCTAACATTAATCAAAAAAGGGACCCTCTGTCCCTTCGATATGATCGCTGGAAGAGAAGGCGAGCGTATTTCTATCACAATGAAACAGAAAGTGAAGACGAATCTCAGATGAGACCGATAACGCGTCAAGGATGTGCTTATACAAAGATCAGCTAAATATAAATTAAGTTAGTTTTATTCCCACAGATTCTCTTCCGCCTCCTAAATCTCGCTTTCGGCCTGCTGGCGTTTCGATTTTACCGTAGTGAGAAGAACTTCTATGCTTACTGAAATTTAAGAATTCACTTTTGTCTAGATACCGTTCGTTTCTCATAGAAATGTACGCTCAACCGAGGAAAGGAAAAAACGCAATGAATTCCAGTCGCAATTAACGTCTACAATATTGACGTAAAATTCATTTTTTTTTAGAGAAATACTATAAAATATTATTCGCAACGCCAGTGGCGTACAGGTTTCAATTGCATACAGAAAAAGATTATGTAAAGAGCTTTCAATACAATTCTTGTAAAGTATGTATGTTAAATTACACGTAAATCTTGTGTTGAAATTGTATCTGAAATACTGGTTTAGAGAAGATTGACGAAAAATATGCGTTTTCAAACTAACGAACAAAAATGTTAAAGCCATTAGCCAATATACTATCCGATACAAAAACATTACCATTTAAGCACTACAGCTAGAAAAGTTAACCAAAACATTTATATAAGCAACATCATTCCTTATCGTGCAAATAACTCTCCACTGCCACTATATTTGTGTAATGCAGATTCAGTTAACACTTTCTTTGCCAATATTTGTCCTGTTATGTTAGATCCTGATCCAGAAATAGTGGATCCTTCTTATCGTCGTCAAGGAGAAGGAGAGTCTTGTTCGCGCTTTGCATGGCTAAACTTCATACTTGTTTAAAGCGTTGTAACTATCGTCTGTATGCAAATGATACACAGATATATTATTCCTTTGATAGAGTTGATTTGCTAGCTGCTGCGGAGTTTATTAATTCTGACCTTGATCGCATTGTCAAATTTTCTAAGCAACATCATTTATCTATTAATGCTAATAACACATCTGCTATACTTTCTGGGAAAAAGGCTGACATAGAGTGTGCATCTAACAATATGGTCTTTAAATGGCTTGACTCGAGAGTGACCTTTACCACTTCTCTTAAAAATCTTGAATTGGTTATTGACCCGGATCTTAGATTTAGGACATTTGTGTTGACAAAGCTTATTTCAATTTTTTATCCGTATCGATACTATTTATGTGTGTCTTCAAACAAATGTTTATGAAATACTCTTGTATTATCACATTTTAGCTACTGTGATGTAGTTCATAGATTTTGTCTAGATGTTACTGCTAGAAATACGGATTCAGAAGCAAAAATACGTGTATTCGCTTTATTTTTGGTTAAAGAAAGCACGAGCGTCTCGCATAAACTACCTTCGATGGTTGAATATGCTTAATCGGCGCCGGGCATCTATATTGTTTTTACAATAAAATTCTCACGTTTAAGACTCCGCCTTACATTTATATAAAACTTCGAATTAGCAGCAGTTTGCAATATACATATACACAGTCATGCTTCTAATTGTTATGTTTCTCTCTTTTTTTTAGAAAATTCTTATGTCGGCTGAATTGAAAAACTGACTGCATTATTGTACAGGGTCTATATTCAGCCCTTTATGACTAAATATGTAAGCTATGTAAGAGTGTAAGCCTTACACTCATACAGGAATTGTATTATTCGTAAACTTGATTATATGGATTATGGAAAAAATCTCATCTAAGTATGAGTATTTTCCAATTGCACGACAAATATAACGTCTAACGCTGTAATGAAGCGCGGTAACTTAAAAGATAAGTGATCGGGTCACTTGTCTTTCGCTGTCGTTGTTATAACGTGATCTCGAATCCAATTAATCCCAGCGCAGGATACTAGCTACCTTCTAAATTTTTTCACGGGTAAGACCTCAAAAATTAATGAAAGGGTCTACATTTACGTTAACAAAAAATGAGTGTAAAAATTCTAGTTTAGTAAGATTATACAAAAAGGTGCCTACCTTCAAACGTTATTCTACCAATGTATCATCATGTGACATTACATTTTAAATCTATTAACTGCTGCAATTGTAAAAGAACTAGGAATTTTTCAAAATAATCAACCTTGCTTTCACACGTAGGTATTTGTGAAACGTTTGCAATTTTGAACGGTATGGAATGGGTAATATTGTGTACTAATAAAAGTACGCCAAATTAAATTTCTCTTTTAACATTTACATTCAATATTACTATGCAGACTGCTGAGGATTTGACCTTACTTGTTCTTTCGGTATTACATCAATGATGAAACGTGTACAATTTAAAATAATATTAATCTGTGAAGGTAGTAAATATATGTATACTTCAGTAGCAATACTAACAGTAAACTTGATTAAATACTATATTTTGTGTTCAAACTTCTATACATGTTTGTTCAAATAGGAATAAGTTTTAAACTCAAGCAGTATTAGGTACGAGGACGATTGTATGGTAACTAGTAGTAAACGAAGAGTAAAACTTAAACGATGCAATAAAATTATACTTTATGTCATCTTAATAAAATTTTAATACTGCGTAACTAATATAATTCTCATATGCTTAATCTCTACATGACGTTTAGAAGTAATCAAAAGGCCATCACATTATAAACATCTCTAATATATTGCACTTATCTGTTGTTTGCAAATACATGGATGCTCTTCTGTAAATGTATTTACCTAGGAAGGAAAATCAATTACATATATTCATCCAAAGTGTATATAAATAATTGAAATCCGTTTTAATTCCAGTGACAAGTTAGTGCCAAGTACTACTCAAACGTGTCTGAGATTGAAAATATTGTACATCACAGATGTGACATAAAAAATGTGGAAACAATTTCAGTGATATATACTAATTTATTAAAAGGTAATTTCAATAAAATTTATTGTTGATATTTTAAATTCTAATCTGTTTTAATTCATTAGACTGAATTAGAGTAGCCCATGAATTGGTACACAACTATAATGTTTCCAATATTCATTCCAACTGCCGCTCATGTAAATTTAAGCACAAATTCACTCTTTCTTTCATACTATCGAATAGGTTGTCTAATATTTGTGACCTAATGTAAATTACAGCTTTCAGAATTGCATGTTGTTAGTCCTCTAATGTATGGTTACGGTTAGAATAAAAACTACTCTTTAAACAACCAAACATAATGTAATCATAAGACGTCAAATCTGGTGAACGAAATGTCAAGCCGTCTCTACGTATCTGTACTGTGTAGTATTGGCTGTAGTACGATTCTATTGGAAATAACCAAGTTGCAACTTGTCAATAATCGAGAAGTTGTTCAATGGAAGGAATACCTATGAGCGAAATACTCAACATTAGATTTTGATAGATATTTCCATCAATATTTTAATAATCAAAAATAGGATCTATAATTCTTCTTCTTAACATCAGTAACCACACACCGATCTTCTGAAGTATTCACAGTACTGGGTACGATAAGGGACATCTGGAGGTAACAATTCAGAAGTCACAGTTACTTTGTATGAATCTAAGCGGAGAATTATCTTACAAGCCTCGCGAGAGGTACCATGGTAATAAATTTGTGCGGGCTGATAAATAGGTATTGCGAAGATTTTTTTGGTCTCACATCCATTCTTTGATTAATATGTGCAACGCCTTCTGCAGTGAGAATAGTAGGACCTGTTAATTCTCCCTAAATAACGCTTAGTGTTCTGCGAAATCTCTCTATTACATCACGAACATACTGTACAAAATAATCATTCTACGTTAAGAAATTCTTCTTGAAGTTACAGGCAACAAAAATACACCTCAAAAATAAATTTGTAATGCAGATCCGCGAAAACGATCCTTAACCCAAAAATGATTGTTGATGGTATTTGTACAGATCTGTTCTAACTCTACCCTTGTACAAAAAGTACTTATTAAGAAACAAGTTTCTCAAAACAAAATGAAGATGCAGTTGCAGGCGTTCTGCATTGTGGATTGTTGTAGATAAAACAAGCTGTTGTATTGTATGTAGTTGTCGCAAAAGTACTTACGATCTAGATACATAACGCAGTTATTATATGCATCAAAGTGTTCCGCGCGATATTATTTAATCATGCTGTGAGTTTCTTCAAAAGGTCTTTAAAAACCGATATTGTTGTCTTCTACTTATCGTTAGACATACATCTTATTTCTTTTTCGCTTCGCTGATCCATCTCCGTTCTAGCTTATTACTATTTCGCTGACGGTCCCGTAATTTTATTCACTTCGTGTTGCTGGATCTATATCCGTTTTCTCGATTGAAATTCGTCAGATTCTTCATTATTGCTAATAATTATTGTATTATGGTATGATGGTAGTTCGTAATTGTGGCCAGTTAGATCTTAGAAGCCATGCCACCGACAACAAACATTACAAAAGGCGAAGAAAAAGCCCCACATCATGAGCATTTATGACCACCGCCTTAAGAAATGGCACATGTTTCTAGATAACTATATTAGATTACCAGACAAATTTTTAGCCATGTAAAGAATTCTGAGCACGTTGTGGAGATACTGCGACATCACAACGTATTACATCAGCAAAATTTACGTCAATTTCGATGTAGAGTCGCTCTTCGTCAACCACCAATTAATTAACCATATTATATTTGGCGGTTGGAGAAATGCATTATATACATGTACTTACGCCAAGAAATAAATACTTCGGTGTTAAAATTGTTGCCTATCCAGGCCTTACATCTTGTTCGCATATATTTGTGAAAAATTAATAGTGGAGTAGAGTCGCCCGGTAGCGCAACGGTGTTGCGAGTGGGCCGCGAAAGCCATGCTCGGTGGTTCGGCTCCACCTCCGGTCGACATATTAAAAAAAAAAAATATGGTTAATTAATTGGCGGTTGGAGAAATGCATTATATACAATGGTATCTTTATTATCACCGTTAAACGCAAACATCTTCGCGGAAGCTTTCAAGCAAAAGGCCGTCGAATCCAACAATCGAAAAGTAAAAAGTTGGTAAAAATATATGGACGATGGCTTCAGTAATGACCATACTGAACACATACTGACAAACATTAGATGGCTCTCTGAGACATCTGAAAGGACATCACGTCACGACATATTACTAAAACATCAATATAAGCTACATACATACTGCATCTTGTCATCACCCGTATCAAAAGAGATCTCATATAACCACACTACTAACAAGAAAATACATGAGTGGTGGAGAACAGATCATCATATATCCATGTCTACCTTACATCGTTCGAGTAACTGACAGATTATGGAAAACCTTAGTGAAGAAGAATATTATCACACAGTTCACCATAGTCAAGTATATAAAGCAATTACTCCCAAAGTTATATCGGACAGATAGGCAAGACATCCAGTGCAATCGTGAGGAACATAGACGACGTATCCAGCGCGGATATACCAAAAGATCTTTAGTAACTGAACACATAATTCAAGACGAGAATTATCACATGAATTACGACAGTGTCCTACCATTAAGGACATACTACCATCAGAGATTAATACAAGAATCATTGAAGAGAATGAAGAACTCAAGTAATATGAATCTTAAGGACGAACATAGCCAACGCAACACCTGGTCAGTAACATTATAGGATCATCAGCGAAATAAAAATTCTGATACAGACTATCGAACTGGATCAATATGTTAAATAAAGTATTCGTACTCGTATCAGAAATTTGTCTTTAATAAATAATCATAATTGAGAGTTTTAAATAATATTCAAATCCACAAGTCTCTAACTCCTAAATTAATTATTGTATATGAATGACAAAACAACAGTCAGAATTTACATTGAGCTTAAGTATCACTGCACCACCAGCGTCTTCTTCACGTTTATATATATGTATATTTCGGCAATTAAAAAGCCACACTCGTAAACTTTTTCGCTACCATCATAAAAGAGATTATTTTAAAATCAGTTCTCACTGTAATAGCCACTTAATGACTTCGACTCGCAATCGCATTCCGGGTGTTACATACAACCACATCTCCGTGATGTCCCCTTAAAATTGTTCGCCAAACTATTTTCGTTATCATTTTATTGTATATATAATTGTATGTCTAATTTATTTATGTTAGTTAAGCTATGTGCAATTGGCAAGTATTATGTCGCACACAAAAAGAAACTTTGCAACATTAAGAGTTCGGACATGTAAAGCGCATTCTTGTTTCAGTAGACAATGATTGGCATTTGAATTTAGCGAATATAGTAATGATCACCATTTATAGGTTTTAGTTTCGTAATAGGCAATGCAAGAAAAACCGAAACGTATATTTTTGCGAATTTCATTTGAGATTCAGTCGCCAAAGAGAAGCACGTGGTCCAGCAAAACAAAAGCAAGTTTGCTTTTCATTTTAGAACATGTATTATTCATCCTGTCGGCGAATCTTTTGGTACTCCTCAACCGCCACGTGCTGTACATGTTTTTTTCGTCTACGTCAGTCCCTAGCTAGTAATACCAAAAAGGATTTCATTTTCAATTATCTTGTGTCATGAATATTGCGCCAATATTATTCAAATTTCATATAAATATTCTTGGGTTACGTATTGGATTAAAGATTAACATTTTCATTTCTTCTGTTATGCAAAGTTTCAATTACAAATTTTAATGGTGTTTAAATAAGCAAAGCTTTATTAATTTAGTTGTAAATATTGAAACACAATGTTAATAGGTCAATATTTCTCGTTTTTATTTGTGAGGTCATTAGGAAAAAACTGTTCAGTAGTACATTACTGCAATAGAGTTGTAAAAGTTTGTGATGATGTATCTGATTATCTATCTTTTGAGAAAAAGAGCTTAACCCAGATGCAGTACAAGAGGAACAGACCATTATTAACTCTAGTGTATAATATTGTATGGCATTATTTATAAAGGAATAGAAACCGCATAGGTACCAATTTCTTTCTAATTTTTATTAAAGCATTTGACGCAAGCTTTATACTTATGTATGTATGGAAAGTATAGTTCTTCGATAAAAAATCGTAGAAAGTGTTCAACGTATTAGAAACCGTTAACAGTCTGAAACATCAAATACTATTGTAATAACAAATTCACAGCATAACACATAGAATCAATTAACAAAATTGTTGGGTATCTACTTACAAAGTCTTGCTAATTTTGGTGTAATGTTCTTTTGACGATAACCATTACCACAACTTGCTTAATTTTTTCTTTTTTATTAAATTTCTTCTTTTTATTAGGATAATATTCCCTCAGTTTTTTACAATGTATGTGAGTAGTGTAATCAAGAAATATTCAGCTATATGATCTGCCAGCAAAATAGTATTAAATGTTGTCATCCACAATCATAGAGAACGTGGAACACTCCAATCAGGATAGTATAAATACGTAACGTCTTTGGATGGCTACTAATTGAAGTATATTCGGTAATATACTGGAAGAAACAATATAGTTTACTAGTAACTAAGAACTGTATGCATTATGTAAAAATTGATCAAATTTGTTTAACAATGTTAGATTACATATCATAATTTTGATTTTAACTAGTTGCTTATGTGAAAAATAGTTTCTTCAATTTAAGTAATTGTTGTTATAATTAGCTAACTTCTTTTTTACATACGTAGCCCACAACTACTTCAACCTACTGAGCTACTGAGACAATAGTCTGCATTGCATATATTTGCTAGTAACTAATAATGCACCATTATATTTTCTAAGTGGCATGTTGTATAAAATTTATATACACATCTTCTCAAAATCAATTGTATGACATTTTACTTAACATTTTTGATAGCATAGAAACAAACTCTGACATTTAAATACCAGTTGCATATACAATTTGCAAGATTTTAGATTATATGTTACGATAATTAGTGAATTTGAAACCATATAGTCATAAACTATTTCGATAATCATAGTTGTTATAACTACTTTAATAAAACAGATATTATTTTACGATGTAATAAGTACGGGATCAATAAATTGACGCTCTGTAATAGATCGTATACCTACCTTATATTGTTTCTTACATATTTGTAATTATGATTTATATACGATACGATATAAATTGTAATTTAAGCAGAACATAAACAGGTTTCGACCTTTACACATGACATAAGTACGAAACGTCCATCTGGAGAAAGAGGAGAGACTAATAAAAACAGTTTATTACTATTTTAGTAATATGTCCCATATAAAGCACAATACTGATATTTTCATTTTAATTGTATGTTCTAAGAAAGAAAACAATGCTTAGATATGCCTGTGCTTCGTTTTCGTGCTCCGATTTACAATTCGGTCTACGACTTCTTAAGCCAAATCTGGATAAGTAAAATGTTAGTCTGAAACTAGAGTAAAAAACATCAACAGCACAGATGTACGTTTAATGCCGATTGTATTCTGAGCAATCCTTATAAAATAATAATTTGTATAAGAGGTATATTATATATCAGTGTAAAAAATATAAAATAAGCTGAAAGTATTTTCATTTATATATGTATTTCAATTTTGAACTCCTAAAAGTTAAGTTAATTGCAAAATATATTTTTATAGATAACTATTAATTTTGTAATAATGAATGTGCCAAATCAATTAATTTCGTTTCAGTTTTTCAAAAAAAAACGTTAAGCATTGCTTACATAATATATACTAAGCAATATATTTTAATTGAAAGGGATGAAGCAAATTTCAACTCAAAAAACTTGTATGTTACTTGCATAAACATACTACATCAACATTTTTACAGCATTGCATAACGTTTAGATAAGGGCCATATTCTATCGTGTCCAATATGATCTATCTCATATGATCTATCTCATATAATAAAGTTTAAAAGCCTCGATTAGTCCTTAGTCCACTAACTAGAGTAAAGAAATCATGTTAAAAAGCAAATATATCACCTATAATATATGAAACTAGAACAGCCTTGAAGTCTACATTATTTAAATAACACTTGTCACTGATCCCTTCTTCAATGAAAGTTAAAACACTTGCGTGGATTTAACGGTTTCTAGAGCATTAGAGGCTTAATTAAGCAATCTCCTGATGAATGATGAAGTACAAATAACAATTGTAACTCCAATTTCATCTTTTTCTGCATTAAAAGTAGAAACTGACACTTATCTTTTTTGGATGTGCAGCTGTTTTGCCTTTTTTTTTTAGAACAAGGCAATTTTGTCTGGATTACACATTTGCTCAACTTTCTATCCACCATCAGTAATTAATTTTAAAAATTGTACTAGATACTGTTGCTGCTGCTACAGCGCCGGCCTATTGAGCTGTTCCAACAATTTCGATGTTATATAATGATTGTCGTACCTTGAGATCAATTTTCTGATGCTTGAAATCTTGCCTGCGGGCATTCATCACCAGGTTCTTTCGTAAAGACGTTTTGCCTTCTTACAAATTAAAGCATGGTTTGCGAATTAATGAAATGATTTTATTCATTCATTAGTTTTGCATTCGTGAATAAAGAATATTTTAGACGCAACTACAAGAATTTTTTTATCCGCCAGTAACGAAACCGTGAATAAGGCGCTTTTACTGTATAAACAGAAAGTGGAACTTCAAATATGCATAACCATGTCAAATCGTTTTCTGAAGTCGCATATCCTGTGAAATGAAACCAACCTTTGAAAAAGTTAAATTGACATCTTTGTGAAATTTCACTAACACGAAAATGTTGCATAACGAAAACCTTATAAAGATGTACTAATTAAACATATATACGTCACTATAATAACTTAGTAATACAAAATACGGAAGGTATATTCTTCGCTTTAGTTTTGCTTGATCATAGCCTATATTTTTAGTCTTGAAATGCGGTTGTCTCTTAATAGAAAAGCACTATCAAGTCTAATTCGGTTTTACTTATATTACCCACTAGCTCCACGATCATCTTAATTACGTTTAGTTTACTTATGTACTTATTTTTTATCAGAAACTTACTGGTCTCAAACTTAAAACTGTTAATTTAAGTTAAAACATACCTACATTAATTCTCTCGATAAATTATCTAATGGCCAAAAGAGAATATTTGGTGTGTCTTTTTAATTTAATTGGTTTTTACTTTTTTTGCTTAAGGTGATGACGGTATAAATAACATAAAATAATATAATTTTGAAGGAAAGTCGTGCAATAAACAAGTTTAAAACTGAATTTTAAATTTATATAGTCTTATCTACACATACATATAATCAACTCGCGTTTAGTGGCTAACTCTCTTCGGTGTAGGTACATTGCTCATATATAGATTTATTTTCATTTGCTATTTATTTAACCTTTAATTTGGTGCTACTATTTATAAAATATCATATAGATATTAGCTGTAGCAGGGAAGGTCTCATCATCTGCAGATATCTATGCTATACCGTTTTGATGCCTTTTTTAATTCTATTCTTGTAGTGGTGCAGTGTAACTCGGTGCAACTCTCGCTTTGTAATTTAAGTATGTGTAAAATTTTTTATGGTCTTGCTACAACCTCGCCGTAGGTTACCTAGCGTTTTTAATTGAATCGCAACAGCAAATGCTACTATAGAGGATGAATGCTACATTTCGTTTCCAACCACATTCCAACATTCACCTGATGGACTTAAGTAAAATTGTTAATATTTTTATTGCTTGGAAATCTGTAGGCATGATAGAATTTTAAATAACAATTACCAACCAATAATTCAGATCGTCTATATGGGGATTATAGAATATACGAATGTAAGTACCCATATAGTCAAGTGCTTTTTTTATGTGTGGTGGGTGCTTAGTTACAGCACAGAATAAACAGAAAGGACAAAAGCCGTAAAATTGATGTCATGGTTTCTGTGCGCATTACCGGCAGACACCATTTCTAAAATATGTCCAAATATTCTTGGAATGTTGTTTACATGTTTACTGTTTGTTTGAAGGTGTTTGGAGGTTAGTTTTGAGTTGTAAGTTTAGTGATTTTGTGATGTGTACGTTTTACCTACTTGGTTTATGTATATTGCCAACTATTCTAATTATAGTAAGGCATAATTAAATATTCTCTAAAATTTGTTGTTCGATTCGTGTTTAAAACCTATCTTTATATATAATTATCCTATACTTGATGTACATTTCGAACATATCTAACCTAGATGCTTGAAATCAAATTCAAACTTTTCCGCCAACATTCTTGGACATATTTTCAAAATAGCATCAATAGCCTCAAGGTCACTCAGAATCGTCATTAAAACATCAAAGGTTCCGACAAACTTGTCCTTTCTGTTTATTCTGTGGTTACAGTGATTCCGTATCCGTGCATTACTTGTCTGGCTATCACACAACTCTCGCGGTGTAGTTTTATGTGTATAAACTGTGTTCAAATTCCTTTGTGACAGCATTATATCGTCTTTTATTATAATGCCGCGCTGTTAATCACTTTGCCTTCAACAGCGAATGGTAAGTCGATCTTGATTCCAACCCATTAAAATAATGTCACCGTAAATAGGATAAACAACGCCGGGAAGGAATAAGGGGTACGAAAATTCGCGTATGAGTCTATCACAGTCTAGTCTATAGCGCTGTGATATACTCATACGCGACCCCACTACTTAGCGAATTTTCGTACACCTTACATACTCCCGGTGTTATTTATCCTATTTCTCAAAACGACCGGTATATGTATATAAACACAACTGAGGTATTGAGGATGCGGATATCCATGCATTATGAAGAAATCGAGAGAAAAGGTGCTTATTCAAAATAAAATATCAGAAATTTTGCAGCACTAAAATTAAAAGGGTAAGAAGCGGTAGCTTTAGGACAATTTACAAATTGTTGTTAGAGTTAAAGTGCAAACTATTTAATGAGCAACAAATAAGTGAATTTCAATTGAAGTTATAGATATAAGCTGCTCTGCAATGAGTATTAGTGATCATATGTATGTGACGTACAACGTACATAATATGTATATTTTATGATAAATAAGATGTACCTATATCTTTACTTTATTACTCTCCACGGTGCGAGTTGTCTTCTAATGGTTTCTCCTCGAACTATAGTGCTCATAAACTTTTATGCCTTTTCAAAGGTCCTAGTTTACTAAAACAACATAGACACCTATTTGAAATGAGTTTCTTCAGTATTATCGTCTGCCTGTTACCACTATTAGGCTTCTTTTGTGACACTACTGAATCCTTTTATGTGTATTGTCTACACGTGAAATCTGACACTTTTACATAATGCACTCTCGCAATTGTACCTATAAATTATATTAACTATTCGTCTAACTAGTTACGTCATTCTTAAACGTATACATAGCTTTCATGCCTAACAGTTTTGGTCTTCCTGCAATTTTATGTGTCTCCTGTCTTTATCTTGTGTCTAACTATTTCAGACCCTCAACAGCTATACCATAATTCAATTTTACTTAAAAAGGATCTTAATTCCTATCAAACTGCTGACTTCTTTTTCTCGATTGTGAAAAGTTTAAATTCTGAGACACAACAGAGATGAGTATTGGCGCTCAGTAAGTGATTCAGTACTCCAATCTAATTCACCAACTACATAAAAGGACAACCAATAACTAAAATTATCACTTTACAATTCTGGCGCTTGTTGGATAGATGCAGTCGGGTACATTAAGACCTTGAATAATATTGAAGTTCAATTTGAACATTAAATAGGTATTGTGACAATATATGGTATATTATCATTAATTCAAAGAAAACACTGTCGCCAACCTCTAACTTTAAACAGTATTATAGAAATTTGTAGATTTCTAACTGTGTTAATATACGACGCTACGCACGACTCGCTAGATTCAATTTAAGTCTGTTTGTGATAGCTGAATGTGTCTTATTATTTCATAATGTCTTGTGCCTGTACAAATAATCCCAATAGCTTCTGTTATGTATGTGAAATATTTCGCTTTTAATAGACAATTTATATTTTCACTATTTCGGTCTAAAAATTAAATATCAGGAAAAGGAATGGGCTACTCACATACGCTGCGCACGGTGTGTTGTTACTCTCATAGGCTGATCAAACGGTAAGAACAGCGCTATGCTATTCGCAAGATCTATGACTTGGCATGAACAAACGTACCATTTGTCTGATTGCTGCTTATGCTGCACGAAAACTTTCGAGTTCTCCAACAAAAATAAGAACAAGTCTTGCCAGTACCAAGGTGTTTCGAGTAAAGAATATGCCATTACTGATGCAGAGGAAGAAATTTCCAAGGTATTATCGTCCATCGATGATGAATGCTTACCATCTCTAGAGGACGCATCTCACTCACAAATCAGTCAGAATTAAATGACCTTATTATAGATCTGAACAGACAAAAACTCAAGGAGGAATACTAGGATCTAGACTTCAAGGATGGAAGTTGTTAGCTCCAGGCACACATATTTCTGTGTATCGTAATCGCCAGTATTTTTCAACCGAAGAAGGTCTTTCATACTTTCTTTGATGATTTAATGCTAACATTAAGTCATCAACACAATTCAGAAGAATAGCGTCTTTTTATCTATGCTTCGAAATTGAGTTTGAAAGCTGTACTTCTTCACATAGGAAATGTTTATTCATCTATTCTGGTTGGGTACGCAGTCCATATGAAGAAAACTTGTGGAAATATGACTCGTCTTCTCGACAAAATTAATTGCAAAGTGTACAAATGCCATCAGCGTTGGTCTCAAAAATGTAGCCATTCTACTCGGTTTAAACTGGGTTACACTGTTACACAAAGCACTGCTGTTTGCTTTGTGAATGGAACAGCCGATCGAGAAATTAGTACTACATTGATAAAGATTGGCCAGTCAGGGCTTAGTATATTCCTGAACAAAAGAATATAGGTACTTCCTAAGACTCTAGTGGAACCTGATAAAATATTTCTACCGCCACAGCATATCAAATTAGATTTGATGAAGAATTTCGTCGAAGCAATGGATAAGAATGGTCGCGAATTCCTTCAACAAAAATTTCCCAATATGTCAAATGCAAAACTTAAAGAAGGAATTTTTGTAGGACCTAAAATTAAACGTCTACAACAAGATGCACAATTTGAGAATGATTTGGAACGTGGTGCTTCGAACGCTTTTAAGAGGGTGATACAAAATTTTCTAGGAAACACAAAATCTGACAATTACATAGCAATTTTGATATCCAGAAAGCACCTTAGAACAGTACAATAGAAAAGTAAAGAAAAAAACATTTTACGATAGAACCAAAGCCTGACGTGCCAGAATAAATTTGCTTTTATTGTTATTATTACTACTGTAAGGGAAACTAAAACTATACCTAGTTACTAAAGTAAAAAAAAATGTTGCCTAGCGTTGTTTCTTCGTGTACAAATAGTTTTAGTTTTACATGTGAAAAAAGTACCTCTACTAATAGCTACTACATTCTCTTTCAGAACAACTTTGGATATGGAAGTCTGTCTAAGAAATCATAAATATTTGAACTGCTTGACAGGCACTTATCTTTTTAATTTTGTCGTTCGTTATTTGGAGTGGCTTCATAAGCTATATTTATTCGTGTAATTAAGTATATGGGAAATGATTACACGACATTGTTACTGCATCAATTCATCGTAAACAATGTAATGATTTCGATAATCCAGGAGATTTTCACTAGGATAGGTTTCCAGTATATGCAGCAGAAGAAATATTGTTTTAGTGGTCGGAAGTGATCACTTTAAACATGTACTGTGAAGCTTTACCTTAAAATAAGTTGTACTGCCTTGTATTACACTTTTTATTATAACTTATGACAGTTATGAATTTTGGTAGATATATTAATTATGTGATTTGTTATTGATATGTTTTACTAAATAAAATACATTTAAACCAAGAGTAATCTATTATGCAGCAGTTGAAACCAATCCAACTTTTGGTGCGAACATTACCTAATTATGAACTTAGCTAACAAACTAAATTGTAGCCTTGAGGACAAGAACAATCCACATGAGCATTACAACTTTTCTGTACCCAGAATAACACATGAATCATATACCTTCTGAAACGAGGGTGTCCAGTTCGTGAATGACAACTGTAAACCGTATGGGTATGGGTAATAACTGCTTAAATGATATCGAAGGCTTCCACGGTCTGTGTCTTTGTTATGAGGGCTTGCGGGTTTTGACCGCGTCATAGTAAAGTACATATATACAATACAAAATAAAATAAAACAAAAATGAAAAAGAAAAAAAAAGCCTTCATAGCATAATAACTGCTTTTTTGGCATTAATTTTATGGAGACCCGGAAAGCATGTGATTTCATGGACGTATGCTACATAGATACGTGATGATACAGAGTTATTCAAAGAAAAGCTCTCAGAGCATATAATGTTAGAGGAAGAGGTAATTTGAATTGCAGACCAAAAGTGTGTAATTTAACACCATTAGACTTCTTATCTGGGACTACGTTAAGTCGCAGCAAAAATTTACCAATTGGACATCATTAGTGAATTCATCAATGAGGTTCGTCACGACTTGTAAGGCAGTTGCATAAAATTGGACCTCCCAGATCGCTGACATTTGAACAATATTAGTATTACAACATGATGGTATAAGTGGTTTTCTAGTACCCATATGACTTTCCAATGGCGTTACAGTGGGCTTAGATCAATGAAGCTAAATAAATTGAATTATATTTACATAGTTGTATAAAAGAGTTCTAAAAAGTAAAGTAAATAAATTATTCTTTCAGTTTAAAGTTACACGCCTTGTTTGTTGTTCAGCTCAGTACCAATCTACATGTATAACACCATATATGCATAGATATGTTTTTTGTACGTACGATACAGTGAGAGATGGGATGGCATTTCCTCACTTTCTTTACGTTGGATCGCTGAAGTAACAACTTTCCCACTACTAGGAAAATAAAAATCAATACCGTACAATAACGGCAGTTTATATTTTTCTTCTGGAAAAACTGATAATGGGAAGATATAAAACTTCCAAACGAATCGTATCCTAAATATGCTCTATTTAATATCTAGTTATACATAAACTTATAAATTCTAAATAGTATATTCCTGATAAAACGTTTACTATATTCTCACTAATATTTACACCGTCGTAAGAATGTGCTTAGTTGGTATGACCTAATTAGTATTTTCTAATTCTCTATTATCGCGTTTGTTAGTAGTAGATTTCAGTGATACCATACTATTATTACTACGTACTTTACGTGCGTATCATTAGCCCGTATATAATGGATGTCGAACAGTAAAAAATTCTTTACATTTGATAATGGCACTGTTTTAAAACGGTTTCTGTTGTGTGATAATGTTCCGGTTTGAAGTAACTGTTACTTTGGATAACGTAAGTATACAATCAGGTTTTTAACCCAGGAACCAACAAACGAATTTCTTCGATAACGTATTTGGTTCATTAACTTGGACAAGCTTTAGTGCTACTGTTACTACTTACTACATAAATACTGTTTAGTTATATACGTATATAAGTCAATTACAATTACATTTTGTGTATTATAAATTTCTTGTAAATTATATACTACTGTAAAGTTTAAGTGTAGAGATGAGTCGAATAATATTAGCTGGCACGATCTTTATAACTGACTAAAATCTAAAATTTTATTATTTTGCATCGCTTTAAACATAAAAACTATATTCTAACACAGAGTATCACGTCATATTTTCAAAATACTACTCCGTGCAGAGCGTCGGCAACTACAAAGGATACGACGTCATGCATTCCGGAGAGAAGTAGAGAATTGTAATAAATTAATCATTGAGGATTATACTAACATGAAAATTGTGGAATCCAAACCTGCAGATAGAAACTTTGCAGCCGGCGCCGGCGGAGTGTTTTGTTTATTGTTTAAATATTGACGCCGTCTGGCAAGAGACAAATGAAATGTCAGGTAATTGTCACTTAGTTAAGAATGTTTGAAGAAGTGTTGTGATTTTTACGAATGGAAATGGAATGTGGATTATATGTTACAAAATCACAAAAGAACCCTTTAAGGGTCATATTTATAGTCCATGCTTGAGGTTGTGTCGGTGCTTGAGCATGCGATTTTGACAGATTTGTAATGACATTTATGTCAAAATCGCGTGCTCAAGCATCGACACAACCTCAAGCACGGACTATAAATATGACCCTAATGAATTAACTCAAAGATGTTATGAACAATATTTTGACTTTAAAATTAATAATCAAAACAAAGCGTGGGTAGGTACTACAGATATGCTGTATTTCGTGTTATGTCAAATTAACTCAATGGAATAGAAACAAGAATTCTTCTGAAGTTCTGTCACAAAAGCCAACGATCTAGCGCGAAACAACAAATCGCGCTACGGACAGTTACTTCTGTCTTGTAAAAATTGTAAGATTTCCTATAAGAAATAAGCACAAAGTAATTTATCTAAACATCCTATGTGTAAGCAAACCGTTGAAAAGAACTGATTGTGAGCCTCCCACGCCAATGTATTCAATTTTTTCAAAATTTTATGGACGGGGAAGATGTAAACGATGTTTTGAATGTGTCATTTTCAAGCGATCTCAAACGATTCCTTTTAACAAACTACATCTGATTACACAATCAAAATAAAAAGAAATAACTCTTTATACAATTTTCCTTTCTAAGAAATAATAATTCATAATACTTTGCTATTATGAAGTGATGTCTAAAGCGTGTGTAAACGCCGGAATTGCTGTGATTGGTTTCACGCTATTGTATGCTGTGTGATCTGATTACAGACGTACAAGTTTTAGTTAAGTTCTGAACTTTCACTGTTGCTTCGTTGTTGCTGTATAAACGTCGTTTAAAAAAGAATTTCTCTCCAACCTTTAGTTTTCGATTTATTGGGGATTCTGTGTATTCTGTCGTTGTTTCCTCGCTATTTTCGGAAATAGCATACAATTGCTAATCTGCATCTGACGATGGTTTAGCAAGCTAAACAATAGATTCAGGAGAGCATCAGCACGAAAACAATCATAATTACATATACAGGACAGCGGACTTTTCCTGTTTTTAATAATTTCTTCAAGCAGCTAATGAAATGAATCATAGAAGTACAATTTATAGTATGTTGCTAGACATTTGTCAAAAAATGTATAATTGGTTTTATTATACGTTTGATAAGAGCAATATGAATATGTAGAAAATAAAACGAGGTGGTCTTAATGATAGACCGGCCAAGGACGGACAAACTGTCCTGCCGGCAGGCCCTAAAATAAAATGTGTGTTTTGAGATATGAAGTGATCCTTGCAGCAGGACCAAATTATAACCATTTAAAAGAGCACAAAAAAATTGCCTATTTAAAGTGCAAGTTTCAACTTGATGACTTCAGTAGTGTTCGAGTTATTTATACATCTATATTCTTTATCCCTATACAGTCACACACACATCCACGCCTATGGTTAATGCATGTGTACTACCGGAAGAAAACAAGTCCTGCTGGAAGGACAAAATAAATTTCAATTGATGTCCTTCCAGCAGGCCCAGCCGCTGTGTACAGCTGTCCTTCAGGAAGCTCCTTTTTACAGGACAGATGCTTGGACGTTCTATATCATTGGTTCCAGTGTTAACCATACTGGTATGAATTTTGGAAGCATGAACTTATTTTGACTGCTGTTTTAAGAAATAAAGATATGGCGATGAGCTTTAAAAGCTGTTTGGGGAGACTTTGATCCACCAGACATTTTAAGGTGTTAACGAATGAAATTTGAATTACTGCATATGAAAGAACAAAATAACTGTGCCAGAGCGGATATATAAGTATATTTTCTTCTGCAAATCAACGAAACAGCCTTTTTGCGTAAAATTGAAATAGTAATAATATCTTAGTGAACGTATAAAGAGTTTATTCAATGAAATAGTTAGTTTTTTACTGGAATTCCTCAGTACATCATTTGTACTTACAATCCCAAGTAAAACATATAACAGGTTTGTTGGTTTGTACACAATCGTATTTCAGTTTGGTAACTAATCGCACTCGATTTGATCGACAAAGTAATCTGTAGAGAAACAGATAAAAATCTCAAACTTAGAACAAGGTAAAATATTGCTCCAGTAAATATGATCCAGAGAGGTCAGGATGTAAGTTAAATTATTGAACACCATGCATGAAAGATTGCATGAAGAAAATATATGATCGTAAACGATAGAAATGCCATCACAAAACGGTTATTCGTCATTTCTTAGCGATCCTCGTTAGCTATTTATGTACCTAATTGGTTCATAATTTCGAAACCAAGTTTATGCGTTGAGTCAGCGTTTGCGAGAAAGGTTTATAAAAAGCTGCAAAATATCTTATGTTATATAAAACGGAATACCTACTCGACCCTATTCACTTTTTCAAACTGCCAGGGTTACAGACATAAATATGTTTTCTATTGGGTTATTTAGCAGTTGTGGATTGAAATGACGAATAGCAACTACAAATAGCAAACAAGATGACATTATCTTAACGCCATTTATTTTGGACTCAAATGAGGTGATACTGACGGAAAAATAACGACATTTTCACAGCCCCGCAACGTCATTTTAAGGGATATCATTGACGTCGTAATCTGACCAATAATAATAACTAATAATAATAATAATAGATAATAATGACTACGAATATTTAATAAGCGTTGAGAGGACCGACGTCGTGTTTGTAATTATATCTGGTTTTATTGAGAGGACTCTTCTATTTACACAAAAATACTTTAAAAACATTGTCGAGATAATACACGGTTGCTCCACCTGCAGTTAGTTTACAGCCAGTTAAGTATAAATTTCTGTTGCACCATGAATTTAAACAGAGTTTACAAACGTAAGGATACAGAAAATATTAAACGGAGGTTCAACTACGGATTCACATGTACAAGTAGTGATACAACTTAAAATTACTGGTTGAAAATAATGAATTACTATATTCATAATTCATCCCATGTGATCACACAGCACAAAGTATATAATAATTCAAAATAATATATGTATGTACAACACTGGCTTGCAATAAAATCTCGTACACCTTAACGTCAAGCAAGCTAATTTTTTAAGATTATTTTTCAATGTAAGCTGACTTTAATTTGAGAGATGTGACACACGCATAGAGGTTATGGTGACTTATAAAAATAGTGTACTTTTGAAAATGAAATGTCAAATTAGAAATGTCACAAAAAGGTGAAATCAATATAGGTAAAACTAGGTGTATGAGATTTTATTGCAAGCCAGTGTACATAAAAAGAAACCTCTTTTAAGTTTAAACCTGTCACTCCCTCTCAAAATATAATACTGTGTGTAGTGAATATTTACAAAAAAGAAATTGAAAATTTCTAAAAACATTCTATTGCCAACCTATCAGTCATTTGCTTATGTGGGGATTAACTAATCGTGACTATCTCTTTTTTTGGTGCACAGATATTTAAGCCAGTTTTTAATCCTCGGATTACTATCTCTAAATTGAACTATAGACTAGAGGTGGGATAAATTGACATTATTCTGCAAATGCATCCAATATTTGTTAAATATTTGAAACATACAACGAATTTCGGTTGGTGACCCTGTATTTCATAGTTAGCGCCAAGCCCAAAAAGATGGTAGTTTTTAGTTAGGTTATGTATTGTATCGTTATTTAATTTAAGAATGGATAACAGTTTAAACCGATCATTACGTTTGTTAGAAGAATCTGTATATTCACCAGGAAGTAGATTATTCAAAAAAGGTTTATTTAAAGCTCAGAAAACAAGAAGCCCTTATAAGGACAATATATCTATTACATTAACGCCGGAGGAATTAGAACTTTTAAATGAAAGTCGTACTTCATATAATAACGTATCCACTGTAATAAATACTACATTAGGAAGACTTAATAATGTTAATATAACTTCAACTGGTTCAGTGATAGAAGCAAATCAACCCTGGGGAAATGCTGTCGATAGTTTATACGTAGAGTTTCTAGAAGTTATGCAAACACATGCGAATAGCCAAGCAGCTCTAGATATAGTGCGGGATTTAGCACGTTGTTGTACAGATACGTTAAGTGTTATAAATACTTTGAAATCAAAAGTTACATTGTCGCAAAATGATGATGAAAGTTGGCTGGAAGATGAGCAAAATACTTGGAGGCTTATTTTTGTGCTGTATCAAGATCGATTAAGTGTTCAATCACAGCAGAGTGAAGACGAACAATACAATCAGTATTATGGACTAAGCGAAAAGTTGTGTACTGTAAGCCTTTTCAAACGGGATAGTCTGGTTAGGGAAACACAGTTAGTTATCGATTGGTTAGAATGCAATGCAGCTGAGAAGTTTGAAGATAATTTGCATTTTTCTGATAGTACAGTAGGATGGGAAAATACACTACATCAATTGTCGTCTAAAGAAACAATTGTATTTGGCAGTTCTAGAGAAATTGTAACTGATCTACATCCTGATGCTCCAGTTCGACAAGGAAAACCACTTCATGATTTAGATATAGAAGACGATAAGCGTTTGTGCCATCGTGTATTCATTGGAATCCGCTGTGGGAAGTTAAGCGATGCTCAGAAGGTAATTACTTTTATAATAATGATTTGTTAGTCTTGCTGAATATAATTCCTTAAAGATATGTTGACATCTAATCTATGTAACATTCAACACTTATTTATCTAAAATACGATGACAATATTAAATATGGCATTTTAACACTATTTTTTTGTAGCTTTGTGTTCAGTGTGGACATGGGTGGAGGGCTGCAATGCTCGATGGATGGAAGCTACACCATGATTCTAGTAAAATACCTCCGACTGAAAATGTAGATAGCACAGCTGATGAAATGAATGTGGAAAACACAAATTCTCAAAAAATTGAAGGTAATGAAAACAGAGATCTTTGGAAGAGAATGGCATTTAAATATTGTGAACAGGTAATATGACACATAATTAATTGGATATGAATGTAAAATATGTCCCTCATTTTATAACTCTAATTAATAATAATAATAATAGCATTTATTGTCGGGAATTGTATAAGAAATACAAACTTAATTGGGTAACCCATAACAAATATCGTATACGCCAAACAGACCAAATCGCCTAGTCCACACCTAAAATGTGTAGGTTCAGCGTTCTACCTTTGGCCTGGTAAAGTAATAAACTTAGGAAAAAAAAATCAGAATAGAAAATTCGAAATAGCAAAAAATAATAAATAATAATAAAAACAAACAAACACATGCAATTAACATGCCTTTTTGTTGGTATGTTTTAAAAGATATACATAATTGTACAAAATAAAATAGAACATTTAGACACAATTTATTTAAAAGCTTTTCAATAGAATCATTATTTAGATAAAGATATTTATATGTTTTTATTACTAGGAAACCATGTAATACTATAACAGCCATCTGCTCAGTAAGTTGGTTGAATACATGGCTTCAGTTCTTGATGATATTCTCATAATTTATAGCCTTTATAAAGTCGGACAGAACTTTCCAATAAGATCAATAATATTTATTATATTGGTTATGGCTTTGCTTGATTCAATGTCTAATGAATCTATTTTGCTTACAACAACGCAGATTATTCCAGAATTCAGGGTTGTTATATAGGAGGTACCTTCAATCCTATCGTCAATGAATTATTAAATTACATTTTAATTTTTAACTACTTTTATTTTTCAATATCTGAATATATTTTTTCATTTCATTTCATTTTTAATAATGAACTTATCATTTACATACATGTATCTTTACTGAATAAAATTGTTTTTAAATTAAGAAATTGTTTAGATAACTGAAATATAAAATAACACAACAAGAATTTAGAACGAATGCTGATTGAATTATTTTAATATTTTATCCATGCTCCATTGGCGTCGATTACTTGCTGTAAACGAATCCCCATTGACATAATAAGTGTTCTTATATAATCTGGAGTTAGTTCTTCCCATGCTTCCACAATACTTTCCCAAAGTTTATTTCGATTGGCCGCTCTAAAATTATTTCTGTATAAACGTTTTGTCATTCGTCCCCAAACGTTCTCAATAGGATTAAGATCAGGACTCCTTGATGGCCATGAAAGAATATTAATATTGTTGGTAGCAAGCCATTGACGCACAACGTTGGGGGTGTGAATTGGAGAGTTGTCGTGCTGAAAAATGAAATTGTTCTCAAAAAGCTGCGTTACCGAAGGTAACATAATATTTTCCAGGAGATCTCTGTAATAGTTTCCAGTCAACCTTTCTTCAACATTCCAGTAAACACCAAGTACCAAACAACTGATCCAAGCCCACACCTGCACCGAAAATCTACCACTACTTATTAGCTAGTATTTTTGACGGTTTTCGAGTTATTTTCTGCTATTTTCTGGTAACAGTCCGAAAATACGATTTTTTAATGTATTTTTATAACCTAGTTATCCTTGAATCTCAAAATAATGAGTGTTTATGTATACTATAAATATACAGTGCCTATATTCCACAAACAGAATGGCGAATGATATAAAAATTACTTTAGAAATAACGATATTTTACATTCATTGAGAATACTGTAGAATTATGGATATGACACGTTGAATAGTTAAGAACGGATATCCAAATTTGTGACAAATAATGTAGAAAAATATCAATACAAAAACTTAAATCAATTAAATATGTTGTGACGATATATTTTTGATTGCATTTAAGTTATTCCTTAGAAATGCTTTTTTTGTTTAGTTTTCTTATTCAAGTTTTTGTCTTGATATTTTTTTACATAATTTGTCATAAATTTGGATATTTGTGGTTAAATCTTCGACATTCTATCAGCATTTCTTTTGAGTATAATATAAATCTAAAGATATCGTTTTTTTCCGTAGTTATTTATTTTATTCGCCATTTTGTTCGACAAATATAAATGATGTATATTTCTAGTATAGAGACAATACCAATTATTTTGACATTCTAGGATTACTAGGATTTTAAAATACATTAGAGAGGTGTATTTTTGGACTTTCACCAAAACAGTGCTTATAACTCAAACCCGTAAAAAATACAGACTATTGTGTTTTATAGTGAATGATGCAGAATTATTAGGTGTATTCAAAAATCCCATTACAAGCTATTCTATTATAAAGAAATGTCTTTCATTGGCGTGAACGGTCCTGTATATGCACATATAATTCTGAAGACGTAAATTTATTAATGCCTCGTATTTCAGTTAACTATGCGCCAAATATGAGGTCTTCGGCTGCAATGCTCCAGAAATCCAGATTTTAAAAAATTGCATAATTTTATAAAAAAATTGTATAATTTTATAAAATTGCATTGTATACTTGAAAAAATTGAATCATTCCAAAACAGTTGGTTTTTGGTATACGATACCTTAGTAATTTTTGATGTAGAATTGCGTGTCCGACTTAAAATATTCGTAAAAAGTATACCATGCTATTCAAATAATGGAAGTTGGTGTGAACTTTTTGAAGTGGTAGATTTCGAAAACATCGAAAAGTTTTAACGAACCAGTTCCGAGTATAACCCTGTAGAAAACAAGGTGACAGAAACAAAAAATGTTTGTAAATCAATAATTTTTGCTGTAGCAAATCAAGATGAGTAATAATTAACGTGAGAATTAGCCCGTAACTTTGCAAATAAATTAAATAGCGGATACTTAAATTGTTGAAATTCTATATTTAAAGTTCATATAAATGACGAATATGGTTTTAACTGTGATTTGACTCATTTTCATTGAGTTTCTAACAGCTTAAAGTATTATTGAAGCAAATACTGTGAAGTACATGTCAACAACTGTAATTTAATTAATATTTCTAAAGTTCAACTTATGGAAAATTTGGATTTATTTTTTGACTATCATCAAATGATTATGGTTAGATAGGTTCAAATCAATATCTTCGAATTAAGTAAAAATTAAAATAAGTTGATAGAACTACAATCCGCCCTCTAATTTAATGACTTGATGAGAAATAATCGCATTTTTGCCAAATTATTAATCAGTTAAACATACATAACGTTTTGGGTAAAATAACATAGGAAAACAAATAGGTTATAAACACTATTTCGAAGTAATTTGAATGGATTTTCTTAAGTTGTACACAGATATTTTAGATGCTTTAGTACTGACTCAAACTGCCATAAACCTGTATAAATATAACCCTTATGTGCGACGATAGATAGCCAATTGCTCTCGAGGGGTGTGCTAGTACTAAAGCACATCACTGTACATATTATGTATCACTATTCTGTACAACAGCAATAGCCTATGGTAATAGCTAACGCAATATAATTCAAGGGCATTCGTCATTATCGATTCTGGCCCCTCCTGCCCATTTTTTGCTCGTGAAGAAACTTTATTTTGCTTTATTCAGCCATTAAACTTCCTTAAACAATTACTGCATATTTTTAATGTAGATCTTATCAGTACATTTTTCTAACACTTCAGCTTGCGTTTTATGAAATGTTCATTGGATAACCAGTATATTTGTTTAATATCTAATATTTGTTACATGTCCCAAGACATTTATAGTTGAAACATCGAAACATTTTGACACAATTTAGTAAATTGAACAACGAATAATTCGCAATGTGAGGTAGCTTCCATCAATTGCTAAACTAATTTAGTGTTAATAGTGTATTAATTGACTGGCTCAAGCCAACTGATTATTTTTCCTGAAGTAAAGCATTGCAAATTTTTAAACTGGGTATTATACTGACATATCGGAAAAAGTGAACTTCATTTAATCGCTGTTGAAATTTGATGGATTCATCAAGTTTGGATGGCTCAATTGAGTAGACGTTTAGATGGGTGCTATAATAAAGACAATTGAAATAACATGTAAATTGTTTACGTGAAGTGGTATCTTATACCCTACACCTAAATGAAAGCGTGTGTAATCGTTTAGCAACTGCGCACTAAGCCTGAAAAATGCTGAGAAGTTGGAAATTCAGAGTCAATCAAGAATTTTTAGTATTCTGCGTTTTGAAAATTTACCAGATGTACAAACATGCTGTGTGCAAGATAGTTATAAAAGTTTACATTTATTCATTAGTTTGTCTTACTAGAATACTGAATTTCATTAGTTTAATTAATTATATGGTATATATTTTATATTGTTAATGTTACAATTAAATGACTGTATTAGCTAAATAATAGTTAAAATTATTTTTTTAAATAGTGTGCATTATCAAAATATTGAACATGGATGGTTTTATCTTTAAATTAATTTTAATTGCAGATTTGGCCAAATAAATATGAAAAAGCTGCAATAGCCATTTACTGTGGGTATCTGAAAAATGTGTTACCAGTTTGCAATGATTGGAATGATTATCTTTGGGCTTACTTAAAAGTGATGATTGATATTCGTGTAGAATCAGAAATACGAGATTGTGTACAACGAAAATATTGTGATTTGCCTGATTGCTATTGGGATCAAAGGTATAGTATTTATATTACAAGCTATAATAATTTATCGCTTGCTATTGGTAATCCGCAGTAACACCTTGATTTTTTAGGATGTCGCTTAATGAGATTTTCGCTACACTGACTGCGTCAAATAATAAAGATGTGAGTGTTCAAGCTCACAAACCTGAACATGTTATCCAGAAACATTTAATTTTAGATGAAATACCTGAGTTATTTAAAGAACTCGAGCGCTACGTCGATGAAAATAATGTATCAACGCAGTTCCTGCGATTTGCCGCTCATCTTGTATTGTTCATGGATCAAATTGGAAGAGTACAAAACAAAGACACTATTGAAAAAATACTGGAGGTGTAAGTACTTCCGGGAGCCTTTAATATTAATAAATTATTATCAATTGTATGTTTTATGAGTTTTATGGTACGCTTTGTTTTTCTGATTTTTTTGCGAAAAAATGTTAACTCGTTTATTAAAACTTGAAAAGTTAATGTGTTAGAACTAATTAGTCCGCCTTTTATAAAATATGAGCAGGCTAAGTTGTGAAGATGAAACAGACTATTTTTATTTTTTTGTTAAAATGAGATCACCAGTACCCTTTCTATAAGTAATAATATCCTGCGAATAAGAAAATAGCACATTTTATCGTAATTTTAAAAGAAACGTCCAAAAATTAACATCGCATATTCAGATAGATTTTTTCGGATCTCTCTTATTAATTAATCATCTTATCAAATTTTATATACCAGAACGATCTATTATTATAAATACTTGCCTTCTTGCGATTACAAAGAAATAAGTAAATACCATCATTTTGTTTGTTACATATTTATTGTATCTACATTTACGTATATTGTAGATTAGCTTTTTGCACATTATTACATTCGGGTAGATTGTAATCAAAGACTATATTTTTTCGATTTAATCGAATTACGTTGTTCATGTGTGAATCAGCAAACTACATAAATAGTGTGTACCATAAAAATATTATTTCTTATACATACTTTGCCACCCTCTTAGAGGTTGAATTGAAATTAAATGAAAATGTATTTCATTAATCGTGTTAAAGAGCACGAATACCCAGTTTCAAGTAAATTTTACCATAAATATATTATTTCTGGTACAAGCTTTGACGCTTCCTTTCACCAACTTAGGAGTTGAATTTTGAAACTCACCCAAACACGTGTTTCATTAATTATATCAAACAACTTTAATACTAAATTTCAATTAAATTTCACCATAAAATTATTTTCCATACTAAGATTGACACTTGACAAACATCGAAACACCTAGTTCATTAATTATATAAAACAGCAAGTCTTTTACCCCTATCGATGGAATTAAAAAAAAAATCCTTCTTAACTGACGTCTACAACATCAAATCCAAGTTTCTATTCTTAGCAAATTGGTATGGGCGATTTTGAATCAATTGGGACAAATCCTTTCATATAAACAGGAGGGTTGCTTGTTGAAAATTGAGAGGGGAGGGGTCAACTACAAAAAACTATTAGTCCCTCATACTGAGATACAATCTCTTGAGGATACCAAAAAATAGTTTTTTAATTTTTGTATACACAAAAAGTAGGACTTATTTGACCCTCCCTCTCCTCGCTCCTCCTTCTCATCTTAATTTTCAACAAGGAATCGAAACAAATATCTCGCTAAGACGGGTCTTAATGTTATCGTTAAATTGTGGATGAGCAATTTTGAGTAATAGAATTCTCGAAACAAATATCTAGAATATCAGTTTCGGCTCTCACAAGTAGTGGTATGATGTAGGTATCAACGGAATCGAGAAGCCCTACGAGATGCATTGTGATCCCCAATACACATTTTCCATCCCTCTTTATCAAATTATCTTAATGTCCTGTTTACATGGAATCATTCATCATCTCAACCCCGTTGCAGTGTCTCATTTTTCACCGTCCCCACTATGCACTACAATCTCAATTTTTTTATGGGGATCCTTGCAGAAATATTGGACATTTGGACCCGAGTACGTCATATTTCTACTCATCTATCTATAAAACCTTGGTCTAATCTCTAAGTACCTCATTTTTATGATTTCTAGAGTGCTATAATCTTTTTGGATGATTATGTGGTTGCACTCGTCCTATGAAGGCATCGGCTCTAAGCCTTCGTTTGATTGTCGTTATTGTAACTGTCGATTGTCGACTAGTAATGAATTCTGATCGAACTTTTGACGGCGTTAATCGTATATTTCGTTTTGAGATCAATACGATGGTTTGACCTTCTGCAGAAGTTGTTCTAGGCTTCCCTTGCTGTTGTGTGTCTCCGTTTTTTCCTATATCTTTATATGGTACGAATCCCGTCCTTTATGATATGCAACAATTTTTATTCGTTTTTTTTTTACACATATTTGATTCGTTTTAGCCATTTTCGCGCATATTCCATTAAATGTATACGCCAAACTATACCACCTCTAAGTTCTATACTAATAAGTACTGTATACACTTTTGTTTATAATTATCGTTGCATTAAGTATATACGGCTATAAGAGATAGGTATAATGTTTGTCGTATAGTAATTGGGCGACGGACCTTTCTGTTTGTGATTAACGTTATGTGTTACTTATAACTTAAAACAACTACCAAATTTTAGGTATATTAATCGACTGACAAATATGGATGATACTCGATTGGTTGCCTTTTACGTTAGCAAAATGAGTCTTGCCAAACAGGTTCTCCTGTACTCATCATATCTAGAGAAAATAGTGGATGACAGTGATAGACAAGAAGCACTTAAATATGCCGAAAAATGTGGATTAAATGTAGATCTTGTTACGAAAACTGTTGTAGAAAATATCAGAAATAAACCAATTGAAGTGGGCGAAGCCTCATTACAAGTAAATATTATCATTTACATATATGTATGTTCATTCTTACCTTCTTACATTTCAGCAAAAACTGACCTCCGATGATGAATACAAAATTTCTGCTATAGATTGGCTTTTATTTTATGACCATCACAGACCAGAGGCTTTAACACAAAGCAACGCCTTAATTTTTAAATTTTTGTCAGTTGGAAAATTAGATGCGGCTCAATTAATCTTTAATAAAATCCCATCTGATAGCGTGGATAAAATTCTAGTGGAAGGAGAAGTCGCACAAAACGTTAAGCAAGCTGTTAAAGAACACTTAAGTTACAAATCATACTTAGATGCACAGGAAGCTTTTAATGTATGGTTTAAACATTTCAAATCCAAACCAGTTCCGCCTGAGGGTATATCAGATGATGCACATTTAACGGAAAAGGTAGCTTATCAACACAGGATGTCTCAATTTAAAGCGGAAACTGAGAGATGGAAATTAACTATATCACATTTAGCTAAATCTGCAAAAACATTATTATATAATGTTTTGCTATTCCCTGATGGTGGATGGCTAACTGGAGCTACAGAAGCAGATTATTTAAGATCTACATGTATACCAGAATGTGTTCTATTGCTTTCTACAGTACTTCTGGAATCAAAATTGTTAAATGAATGTATTCAATTGGCTGATATCTTGGCTTCGGAAAAATATGGATTATATATGGTAAGGAGCATATCTATCCTATTTTTTTCTGCTGATGTAAATAAAAATTTACTCTTAAGAAACAAAATTGTACTTTTTGATATTCTTCTCTAAATTTTAGCTGTTCTGAAGTTTTCTACTATAAGTTTTTAGGCTCCGTAAAAACGTTGTTATAAGCCCTTATCAAATAATATTATTTTAGGTATACAACAACCAAAAGTTGGAGGAAATAGTTGCCAAGTTAACAGAATGCTCAGTGACATTGTTAGAAGAGAGCAAGGACCCATGGGGCAACAACACATCTTTATAGTTTCTAGAATTTTTATAGTTTTTGTTGTGTACTTTTATATCTCTTTCATAAACTGATTTTCAATGCATTTAGAAGTTGTTTAAATTTTGTCTTTGCCTAATTCTCTCAGAAATTACGCCTTTCAAATAATATTATATGATTATATTTTACAGAAAACCATATTAATCCTAATGTTTTACTAGTCTACAATACTAGTAATATATATGTGGTGTAGTGCCTTCTGTCAATGCAAATAAAATTAATGAACATTGAACCCGGCTATCTTCGAATAGAGTTACATCGTTGTGAAATCTTGACGTGGTTTTACGAAATGAGAAATTAACGCTTCGGTGAACTGACTGTTAATTTTCTGCCGGATTATTGTGGGAATTTATGTGCAGATACCTATGTAAGTGTATTAGTGTGCACGTGTAGGTTTAGGCTTTCTATACCAGCCATACCATATTTAAATGAAAAATTTAGTAATTGCTCTCGAAACTATTCTGATTGTACGTCTATAGATTCTCTTGAAGTTCACATTTTTTATGCATTCGGCAAGTAGAACTACATCAGAGGCATCTATTGATAGGTAAATCGATAGCTTGAACGATAACTATCAATCCTGCAAACCTCGGCAAACTTATTAAACACCGAGTCTGATATTTGCAACAGTTTCTCTCTTCAAATTTCATATTCTAACGCATTTGCCACTTATATAAAAGTTGAGAAATTGATTGGACCATCTTTCATTTGTTCTGTATGTAGATTCAGATAAGTGACTTTTTACTCTATTCCAGCAATCAACAGCATTTTGTTTGAAGTTTAAAGTAGTAGTTGTATATTCATCTAAATATGGCGGGTTTCTTCCTCACTAAAGTCTTCATGGTCTTCGAATATGATCAGTTGAATTTTATCAAGGTATTGTTAGTATACATTTCTAAACTTGTCAAAGGGCTCTTAGAGAATTATAGCGGCTTTGATTTCGGGGATAAATGAGAACAAAAGTTGGCAATACGAATTGCCAATGAGTTCTGATAAAAGTTGTACAATATACATACTGTTGATGAGTTGATTTTAACTGTAACTAGGCGTACTAAACCATAACTTCCTTTGTATACTTAAATCACTCTTCCAAGTGGCCATCGTGTGCTCGTTGATTCGCTGGTAACTAACATTAAGTCTCCAACATCGATGTTTGACGTAGCCTGGAACCATTTCTTGCGTTGCGGAAGTGTTGCCATATATTCTTTCTTTGATAGTTTTACTATGTCGTTTCATCTTCTGCAAGTGCTGCTATCGGGAGAGCATAGTCCTCTTGACTTTAGTCAGATCTAGTTCGTAATAGCATTGATAAATTGATATATCATTCAATGTAATATTTTTCGACCCGATTTTGGGCTCTCGTTTTAACTGCGCGCGAATGAGCGTGGTGAATCTATCAGTGTGCAAGACAAGGAAATCAAGAGTGGGATAAATTGCATGAGGCGGAGTCTTAATGCATTGATAAACTTCTTAAAGTGCAAAATATGCTATTTTGATGATTTATTCATTCTTGTCCTATTTTAAATATAGATACCAGGTTTTATATTTTCTTACAGTTAGTCTTTCATTGCATTTGTGTTGAAAGCATTATTAAATTATCTACTTTACTTCACTTGTTACATGTTTGAATTTTCGATCTAATAAGTACATAATATATGAATAAAAAATCTTGATACATAATATATAAATAGTATATATTTTTTATAGTCATTTTGTAGAGAAAAAAAATTTGACCTGTTTAGGAGGGCGTTGAACTCCGAAATTTTTGAAATCGGTATTGTTGATTGATTTTAGCTTTATATTTGCATTTTCTAGCATCTTTGCAATTTGTAAAAACATTCAGGATGTCTCAGCGAGAGCTATTAATTAAGTTTATGGAGTTCAAATAAAAATATAAATTTGAAAATTCAGAATCGCATATATAATTCGATTATGTTCTCCATTAAAAAAATTTTAGATTTCTAGCGCTTCCGGTTATACCGGAAGTGGTCATCTACTTTGTTATTTTTAATGGAACACCTTATATATTTTTTACATAAATTTACCTTTTGTCATTGAGGTAAATGTGAATAATTTTTCATTAAACACTCTGCCAAGTTCTACTAGAATTTTGGCGCATTTTCCGCACTCAGAAAAATTCATGCATTGATTTAACAAAACGTTTCTTAATGTGAAATAAAACATGTTTTATTTCCATTGGAAATGGATTTACATCAAGTAAAGACCGACTCGATCCAAGATTTAGAACATTTTTTGTTATTTTTTTTATTTGAACCAAATACATATTCAGTGGTTCCAACAAATGTTCAGTAATTAAATCAACATGCAAGTTGTGTTAATATTTTAATGTTGTTGCAACATAAAAATTACGTTGTAATTGTCTTAACAACCAAATGGAACGTTTACTTCAAGCTAATTTTATTTTTGAACTAACAGAAATAACGTAACATTAATTTTAATGTTCATTCAACCTCTTTCAAGCGTATTTAAACGAAAATTGTTCTTGGATTTACCATTTTTTGTTGAATCAATGCAGCTAATTTTCTGAGTGCGTGAATAGAAAATAAATTAAGAATTTCTTGATATGTGTAAACATCATTTTCGTTATTCTCTTTATAACAATATAAAAACACTTAATATGCTACTTAATTATTAGGCAAGGATCAAACGATGATGTATGACTTTGACGCGACTTTGACAATGATATTAAAATAAAAATTTTAGAACGCTTAGTTTCCATGGCACCGAATAAATATCGATGAGCGTGAGTGCATGTTTTCAAAAAACCTAAATTATCTCGTAAACTATCAATTTCAGGTATAGGACATGTGGAATGTAAGATGTAAGAATGAGATGCACCGAATATGACTAAGTAATAAAATATGTAGGGTGCTGTTGAAAAAATTAGGTTATGGTTCCTCAGAAATTTCTAAAAGTTAACGTGCCACAGTAAAGAAAAGAACCACACCAATATGAATAGGTGTTCTCAACGTTAAAATATACTCCAACATGTTTATTAAGCATATTATGAATTCTAAATAGATATCGAAAAAATCGGAAGTGTTCTCATAATTTTTTGAATAAATAAACTTTCTTACTATTAAATTTTTGGATAAAGTTGAATAACTACAAAACGCCGGAATACATTAGGAAAAAACTAAATACACATTTATGAAGCCCTAAAAGTAGGCGAATCCAAATATGTAAAAATATACAGACTGTTTCATAAAAAATAAAGTAGAGGTATAGCAGGAAGCGCTAGAAATCTAAAAATATTTTAAGTGAAGAGAACACAATAAATTATATACGATTCTGAATTTTCAAATTTATATTTTGGCTAGAACTCCATAAACTTCTAATAAACTGTCTCGCTGAGACACCCTGTATATGTGCCTAATAATCACATCAATTTTCTGATCCATCACACTATTAACGTTACGACTGGACTCTTGGTGCTGAACACTAAACACTTTAACCCACTGAACACCAAACAAGTTTTAACTGACGCGTTTCAACAGCAATGCTGTATTATCAAGGCGATAATAAAAACATCTTGATAATGACAGCATTCTGAACCGTCACTGTTTAGTGTTATTAACGTTACGTTATTTAAAAATTGCAAATTTTTATCGAAACAATGTGCACAAACAAAAAGTATAAAACTAAATATACTAGGAAATAAATCATCATTCTCAGCTTTTTTTTACATTTCGAGCTACTTATATATTTGTATATGTATATAAGGAAAAATTAAATATGTGTTTTCTTTGTATGTTGGTAGTAAATAGTCCTATTCATTCGGAAATAATTCTGCAGGTGCTCGTGTTTAGGGCGTTGACGTATTTCGTCGGCAATTACTACTACGTGTTTAACCGCAAATGAATATTCAGGAAGGCGAGGCATAACAAACATTTCTTGATAAAATACTTTTTTCAGATTATGCAACCAAGCACACGATGGTCGAAAACCTGCCATAAGAGTGATATATCAATTTATCAATGGTAATAGTCAGTATGTTGTGAATTTTCAATGACAAAATGGTTTGAATAGTAAATGCACGTAAGTGAGAAGGATTGCAGGTAGGCAACGTAAAGTGGGGTTACGTTATCTTTTTTTTATTTGACAGCCGTTTCTCCCTCTACTATAACTATCTACAGTTTTACTTCCTCTTACAGTCGTAATAATAACAGTAAAAACAAATTTATTATGGCATGTCAGAGTTTGGTACAAACATTCGGCCGTATCTTTTTCGTTTTACTGGTCTTTTATAGTGTTCCACTGATATCAAACACCAACAATCATTAGCCAACACTTCACTACTCCACTTGTCCTGATAACGTTTTTCGATAACCAGATACCAATGTCTTGACGAAATTTCTCGCCGTGTTCATTACTGACGTTCCCGAGGTTCGGGGCAAAGAAATCCAGGTGCGAGCGTAAAAACTGTATTTTAGGCTTATGTTACAGCCCAGTTTATAGTAACTCCTAAGAAGTTCATCAATTACTATGTAATTGTCAGATTTTGTGTTCCCTAGAAAATTTTGGGTCACACTCTTAAAAGCATCCAAGCACCACGTTCTAAGTCATTCAAAGTCTCTTCAGATTGTGTATCTTATTATAGACGTTTAATATGGGCTCATACAAAAATTACCTCTTTAAGTTTTGCATTTGAAATATTGGGAAATTTTTGTTAAAGGTATTGGAATCCACGGCTATCTTTATCCATTGCTTTAACGAAATTCTTCATCAAAGCTAACTTGATGTGCATGGCGGTAGAAATATTTTATCAGGTCCCACTAGTGCTTTATGAAGTATATTCTTTTGTCCAGGAATATACTGAGTCGTGACTGGCCAATCTTTAATAACGTAGTGGGAATTTCTCGATCGACTGTCTCACTCATAAAGAAAACCGCAGAGCTTATAGTGTACCCCAGTTGTAAACCGAATAGAATGACTACATCTTTGAGATCAACGCTGATATGCTATTTGTACACTTTGTAATTAATTTTGTCAAGAGGACGAGTCATATTTTCATAAGTTTCCTTCATATGGACTGCGTAGCCAACCGGGATGGATAGGTCAACGTTTCCTATGCGAAGAAGGAAAGTTTTCAATCTCAATTTCAAACCATCGATAAAAAGACGTTATTCTTCTGGGTTGTGTTGGTGACCTGATGTCAGAATGAAAAACCTTCTTCGGTTGAAAACTACTGTGACAGTGTTTTGTAGCGATTACGATAAACAGAAATATGTGTGCCTGGAGCTAACAGCTTCTGTCCTTGAACTCTAGATCCTAGTATTTCTGCTTGAGTTTTTGACAGTTCAGATCTGGAATAAGGTCATTTAATTCTGATTTGCGTGAGTGAGGTCCGTCCTCTAGAGATGGCAAATATTCATCCTCGCTGGTTGATAATAACTTAATTTCTTCCTCTGCATCAGTAATGGCATTTTCTTCACTCGAAACACCTATAGGTCTCTGTACTGATGGCAAGACTTGTTCCTTGTCAGCATTAAATTATCAACATGATTGCAGTATGAAAGACCTTCTTCGGTTGAAAAATACTGTTATAGTTCTTTCTGGCGATTACGATACACAGAAATATGTATGCCGGAGCTAACAGCTTCCGTCCACCGCATAACATCGTGTCAGAAATAACAAATAAAAATTAAAAGAATCACGTGCTGTTCGTGAACATGTCAGTTTTTTAACTAAAGACTATTTTTTTGGATGCATTTAATATATAAATATTATTAAAACCGAGATAAGTATGTAATACAGGTTATATGGTACGTATACGATAATAGGTACACACGCACGTCAGGAGTCCGTGAAGTTAACCAGCACACTTTCACAATTTCAAAGTTGGACAACCCAACTTAAGTGCTGCAAGGAAAAACATTTGTAGTCGTCGTGATTGCGAGATATTCGCGCCAACAAAGTGCCAAGAACTTCACGCTACTGCTCTGCCAAAAGTCGCCGTATTTATAACGAAGAAAAATGTTCAAATCGTGATGACAGTAAGAAGTTTGATTTCCAAATTTTTTACGTCAATATCCTGAAAATGCGAAAGGCACAATTAATTTTTTTAGTAGGGACCCGCACGTCAGTACAAATATGCATTGCGTTATATTATTTTGTCAATACAAATTTGTTTTAAATAAATTTTGTATGAACTACAATTTCATGTTATGTAATCAAAATATTAGAATATTTTTGTAGTTCACCATTGTGGAGGTCAATGTTTGATTCTTAAATTACAATCAATATTATAAAACAAATATGTACCTAACACTAATTCTGTATCTCGTTTTATTGCTGAGATATACGCTAGAAACCTAAAATTGGTTTAACATGTTTCTCCGTACTAAATAAGTTGTTTTGACCATGGGCTTTCGAGGTGGGAACGTTTCTTATGAGATACATTTATCTCCACGTTATAATTGATATTTCGCGGTCAAATTCAACATATGTGGCGTGTGCATAATTCAAATATCATACTTGTCAAATTAAGGTGAAATATAAATGAAAAATAATGATTTATGTAGTTCTGGAATATAAAATGTAGTAATAATATAGAAGCTATTAATCAAGATCGGAATTAGTGAAAACGTTTGAGTTGATTTAATACAGGTACAATCTTCGTTAATATAAAAGCAATTATATTCGCGAACTCTCAGTATACATAAAGGGACCTATTATCTTGCCCATTACTGTATAGCTACGGAAATTATGAGATTGCGTGCACTCTGACCTTTTACAACCTCTTCGTTGAACGAACGGGAAGTGCAATTTAGCCGCTACTTAATTAGCTCCAATCTAGAGTAGTTTCCAGAATCTCATCGCGGATGCTTTTGTTATATTTAGAATATCGATGAAGTTTCGTTGATGAATTCTTTACACGTCTTTTGTTTCCGTGAGACCAAGTGCTCTGCAGTGATTAGTTCCGAACGACTTTTTCTTACCAAAAAAGTAAAACAAAAGATTGTCGTAGTAGTGGTAAAACATTCATTACGAATTGTTATTTTAATTA